>OZ038478.1:115142477-115352477 GCA_964036315.1 Acanthosepion esculentum
GTATCAATATCTACATGACACACACACTCATGCAGAAAGACTTAAATGTCTATAGACATGTACTGATAAATATACACGTCCACATTGTTATAAGTTAAACATATTAACATATACACATCTATATATTCATAATTTAAAATTATTATTTATTTTTGTGACTGTTGATAGGAATCTAGTTTATTTTCACTATATTGGATGTTAGAACTTGTTTTGAAAAGTCGCAGAATGGTTTTACCATCACAGAAAGTTACAATAAATGCTGGTCATGTTTCAGTCATGAACTTAGAGAGATAGTGTTAGGAGAAAGGATGCTGCAACATTTAGGTGTCAACCAAAGCATTTTGACAAGGGGTGTGGGGTGGGGGTTTAACTAGTTCTCTCTCTCTCACACACACACATACACACACACACACACACACAAATCAAATCTCCATCAAAGGGGGTATTCCAAAAAGCTAGGTCTTCTTAGACAAATACAAATATATTTTATTCTGTCTTATCAGTTACCCACTTCCCCAATGCCACCACCCATCCAGAAACCCAGCCCTACCCTCTGAACCCAAGGTTTAGTGACTGTAATTTCTTCAAGATGTTGCTGCTTGAGTCATTTCTCAGGCAAAAGATGGATTTAAGAAAGGAAAGAAAGAAAATGAAAACAGCAAAAAATAACAAGTGCTTAAAATGCTAGAATTTCACTAAACAACTCAAAGTATTTCCTTACTTTACTTTGAGGGTCCCACAAGGAATGCAGCAACCTCAGACTAACTGTTAACAGGTAGTAAATCTCAGAGGTTAGAGGTCATTACCCACCAACAAATAGAGACAACAGTATAGCTTTTGCTTAACCCATTAGCTTCAACAGAAATTTCTGCATATTCAGTTAAGCTATAAAAATGCAATGACTAAAATACCTGTCATTCACAGTCAATCAAGTATTACTTTCCTTTAACAAAAGATTAAGGAACAGCTATTATTGTTTTATACTTTGCTATCAAATCAAAGCATGCAAGAAACTATATATAGTGGATTGCAAAAATAGATACACCAGCTAGCAAAAAACAATTTTTGAGAAGTCATTTACCATAGTTTTTAAAACCAGAAATTGCATGCTTTTAACTGGATGTTACTAAATAATGTTGCTTAACACACTTCTTCAATGTTCCATGTCCATTCAAGACTTGAGCAATCATGGCTTTCCACAATTTCCTATCCTTTGCTGCTCATAGTAAATTTTGTCTTTATTTCTCCTAACCCCTGTTGTGTCAACCATTTACAATTAAGTTCATTAGGTTGTTTATGCACTGATTCCATCTGTCCCTCCTGCTTTCAATATGTCCTCTGAGTGTTAAATTTTCCAAGTCCCCTTTCCTCATTATGTGCCCTAGAATTTTCAATTCTCTCTTCCTGTTGTTATGTATAAGCCTCATTCTTGTTTCTTTTTCCCTCAAAACATTGCTCACATGTTCAGCCCATGGTATTTTTAGCATCCTCCTGCAGAACCATATTTCTGTTGCCTCAAGTTTCTTCATCATTTGTGAGAAGCCCTTCCCCCAAAATTCTTCACACTTTAAAAAGTGAGTCAGACAGAGAACTTCTTTTCAACATGGAATAATAAGTGTGTGTGTGTTTAAATTAGAACTAGCAAACTGAGTTAAAATTTTGGCAGTCTTCTGGTAATCCCTTTTGCACTAATGTCTTTGGGAAAGGAATGAATACACTTCTCTATGCTCTATCTTTTTGCCAGTATTTGATAAATTTGAGTAGAGAGTGACTGAGTAAACATCCGGGGAAAACCACTCTCCCATAACTATCTTACCACTCAAGTAGTAATAATAGTAAAAAGTTGTTATATACATTGGCAGCCTGTGCTAAACATACATGTTGGAATTCAGGGCTAAGAGTTCTCTTTTGGTTTTATCTGACCAGATAACTGGTAAAAAACATGCAATGATAACAGCAAAAATTGCAATGAGCACTGGTAAAAAATAGTTGCTGAAGAAATTAGGTTTATAATATCCAGAAATTCATACATGTCCTCAAGGACACATGGCACAGTGGATAAAGGTGTTAGTTAGATCCAGTGACAGGACCCAAAGAGTATGAGTTCAATACCTGGTTAAGGCAGTGGAGAACTTGGAGAGGGGAATTAAAAGGAGGTAACTGATAACTGACATCCATTAGACATGGCATGTGGAAGTAGAACAATCTACCCCAGTGAGTGAAATAAAAGGTTCAGTTCGACATTCCAGAGCATACAATGGTCAAAACATGATAAATTATAGCAACAAAGATGAAGACAATAGTCCCAATAATGCAAATACTGTACATAACACCTCATCTCAGATATATAGACAAATATTTTGTCATTTTCATAAACTTGAACTATAGAACAAAGTTTATAATTCTTCTAATGACTTTCCAACTAAACTTGGTGTATGAACTTTATATCTTTGTGCTTTTCTATGTTTCTTGTCTCAGCTTTTCTGATAACTCTTTGGATTTCATGACTGCTGCACATGTTTTGTAACTGATAAGCACAGTGTCACTATAGACAGCAGAATATTACTAACTATTTTTAGGAAGAATCCACAGTAAATTTCACTGCAAATACATCACATCTTAAGTGATAACTATTCATGACAATGTGAAGTGTAACAATGTTGCAAACCAGGATTAGAGAGTCATAGCATAGCCCAGAGCAACACTGTGAAGGTAACTCCTTTGATGACAATTTAGCCCTGCTTTGCAATAATTGCTTATTAGTTTTTTTAATATAAATAATTTCAGGCTAATCAACCATTATCTAGGTCAACCTTACATATCATTATTAACCTCCATTAGAGAGATGGTCATGTTAACCACCTTTCTTTTACATACTTCTTAAATTGGTTTCATTCAAAATTTACCAAAAACAGAAAATGATACATTTAAATATATTTCAAACAAATTCCAATAGTTAGTTAATCATACCCAATATTCTAAAAAAATATTTTATTTTAAAAAGATAGATAAAAATAAGTAATTTTTTCAACATTTTCAAAAAAATAATTTCCTTTGAAAGTTAAAAAAAATAAAACATTTGAAATCAAAACATAAGTATCTCATTTTATCAGTGATAAATTTCTGAAAACTCATTTGTAATACAAATGCTGAAAGGTTCTTGGTTCAAACTATTTCCCAAAAGGTGACCAAATTACTTTTTTGAAATGGTTTTTAGAACCCCTTCCAAGTAGAGGAAAGTGGGAAACTAATATTATAAAAATTCTTTTAAGAGATGTAGATATGAACATCCTTTAGATCAATCTTCCAGGTTGCTTTAAACATGGTACTATATCAATCCCAAAGTTACCATTAGTGTAGTGAATAGAAAGTCATATAAACATTTCACCCTCAACTCTCTCAAGAGTTTATGTTGCTGAAGATTCATATCTTGTATATTATCAAAGAGATCCAAGATAAAAGGATTGGCCAATAAAAGTCATAAAAACTAACTACAGGATATATACTTTTTCTAGAAAGAAGACATTTTACTTTTTCCCCTACTTCTGTAGTAGAGTCACAACCCCTTTAAGAACTTTTTACAAAACTCCAATTTGATCTGAACCTAGTCACTTTATTCTTTTAGACTCAAACCATAATGTTGTCATTTCTTTTTTTTCTTTCTTTTTTGCCCTTTCAAGTTCCAAATTTCCAAAGATAAAAATAAAGAAAACCTAACAGTTTTTTTTATATAATATTTAACTACCCAGTAATTTTAAAAATTTAGGAAAAATATTCTCCATAACAATGTTTTTATTGATTTTTAGGTACTTTGGCTTTAACATTATTCTTATTTTCTGATAATGTTGTGTATGGATGTTTGTATTTACAAAAATCAGCATGTTTATATACATGCAAAAAAAAAAATTCAAAATTATTTAAAAAATATTGGGGATCACTAAATTGTAATAAGCTTTGCCATTTATGATTAGAAATATAGCATTTATGCAATAACAATATCACCTAACTGGGATAAATTAATATAGAATTTTTAAAAATTAAAAAAAAAAATGAAAATAAATTCTTGTAAAAATTCATTATTCAGCAAAAAAAAATTTTTTATTAAGACAATAGTGCCCATAATATATCCTATTAAAAAAAACAATTAAAAGCTTTTCTAATTAAATAATGTCTTAGTTTTATTTGCATTAAGCTCTATGAAATTTGATTTCTTGAAATAAAATTTAATAAGTGGGAGTGACAGATGTAAAAAAAAAAAATATTTTTACAAACATTTCTAAAGTAATTTAATTCATTTGTGAATAACTCCTGAAAGTTTCATTAAAACCTGAGAATGATTTGATTTTTGCAAGAATTTCCAAATCAATTTTTTTTACTGCAAAAAAACACTAAAATTTCCTATACCAATCTTCTTTTTTTCAGGAATGAGCCAATCATAGAGGCAACATGAGCAACGATGATGCAGCCATCCACCATGAACCAGATCTGTTTTCTGCCTCACAAAACAGCATTAGAATATTCATCCTGGTTCATTCTTTGATGTTGCCCATCCAGCTTTTGGACTGCCTCTGCCTATGCCTACCCACTTCCAAGGTACCTTGAAACACCATCTTGGGTAGAATATTGTGGCACATGACATGTCCAAGGCACAACAGCTGTCTCCACTTTACTGTTGCCAAGATAAAAAAGAGAAAAAATACCTAAGGTTTTAAATGCATTTTAAAAAATGATAAATCTTTCTTGAAGCTTTTATTTTAGTTTTAATTTCAATCTAATAGATTTAATTTAATACCAATAAGTAAAATACTTTACTGTATTTCAAATTGAATTTAAATTGATTGTAATCATTTTTTCTGATTATCAGTGAAGTCTATAAAATCATCCATATGAAATATCCAGAATCAAAAATTTACAGGTTTTGTTGAAATGTTTAATAAAATATTAAATTTTCATTGTTAAAATAATAAAGATAAATTTCATGTCATTTAAAACTATTTTACACGATTTGTTTCTTTTCTGATTTCAGATTGTACATTGGTTAATAAACAAAATATGGACTGAGTTGGATATTGAACTGAAACAAGATGGAGAATGATTATATAAAAACAACATCCATTATTACTTTGCATCAAAGATTCTTTGGAGAGTAAAACTACAGTTATTCAATAATATTGCAACATTTTTGATTTATGGGAACAAATAGCATTTATTCCAGATTACTAAATTAACCAATTCCAAAATATTTCAATACAACATAATTCTCTTTATTAAGAAATCTTTCTAAAATAAAATATACTTTTCTGAAACTTTATTTGAGAAGAATTATCTGATTTAAAGTTTAATTAATCTGGATTGAAACAAATATTACTTACTTTTAGTTTAAAATATCACAGCATATTTTTTACCATGGAGTGGGTATTTTCATGAGGTGTTTGACCAAAAAAATTTAATGAATTAAATCTCCAAGAAATTGTACTTATAACAAATATAAACATTTAAGTGATACAAAACAGAATTTCTTAAAATTTCATAAAATTAAATAGGCAGGAATAACAGATGTAAAAAAAATATTTTTTACAAAGTTTTTCTAAGAAATGTTCCAAAAATAATTAATTTCTAAATAAGTTTGGAAAATTTTCTTAAAATTTGACAATTATCTGATTTTTGCAAGAATTTCCAAATCAAAGTGTTTTTCACCACAAAAAAATACACTCAAATTTCATGTACAAATTTATGATTCTGCATTGATGCTAGAAAACAAGACTTTTAACCAAAATTTCCAAGGTTCTAAAAAGGATAAAAAAAGTAATTTTTGCATTAAAAAAAACCCTTTGATCTTAATAATAACACAAAGGTTTTGTCGATAGCATTTTATTTTTATGTTTTGTGCATGTTTTTAATTATGTATCCTTTTTTTTAGTGAATTTTTGGAGGTACAGACTGAAAATAAACTTGCAACAACCTGCATATGTATTTAAGATTAAATATAGATTCTTTTCAAACAACCGATCAAAAAGTTGATCCATGCCATCCCTGAGGTATGATGCTTGCTTGCACTGAAGTCTTTCATCAACTGGAACCATATCATTGCATTCTGCATTCAGACTAATGTCATCGGGACAATAGCCTAGTGAATCTAGTGGTATATTATAATTTGGGTAAGTACACAGACTCAGCAGAAACAGAGCAAGGAATAACTAAGCAGTACTAAAAAGGGCAAAATGGGATATCCCTAGACATGAGAATCAGAACAAGAACAATCTACTTTCATGCATTAAATAAAGAGTTCCACTTGAAATTCCCTGAATGTTACCTGGATTGATAGATACCTGAATAAGGTAAGAAAACACAATGGCTGAAACCATGTGACAAACAAAGACAAGGACATTAGTTTGAATGTAAATAATGTAAAGAATACAAAAATGTTATCAGAATATGTACTCTCTTCTTACATGTATATACAGTACACAGGTCAAAATTATCAATCTCCTTCAGGATTGTGTAATTTAATTTTCCATCATTTTATATACACTTAGCCATACTTAAGGATTACTTACAAAGTCTCACATTTACATGAAGGACAAAGAACACAACAACACAGTACATATAATGTTGAAAAGCATATGGATATTAATCTGAATAATTCAGAGATGGTAATGCTAAAATTAATTGTTTCTTTATAAGGAAACATTCATTTACAGAGCAACCATTGCTACTTTGGTTGAAATTTAGAAAATCTTTCTCTTAAAACAATTTTTTAAGAAAAAAGTTTTCTCAAGTTTCCTAAATGCTGTTGCTTTTTCCAGTATTGATGGAGGTTTCCTCCCTAACCTTTTGTTTGAGGAAGTGTGGAACATAAACATCATGATTATGTCATTATTTTCTCGTTGAGTTCCATTTGTTACCTATTTTAGTTGTTGCTGCTGTTTGAAATGTTCAAGTAACATAGTTTCTGTTATTTTTGTACAGTTCTTTGTTTGTGATTCTGTAGTGCCAGGACACAAAATTTTGGAGAAGCATGGTCCTCACTAAAACCTACAGGTTTCACTCACTTAAAGCCATTTCTAATCTGAGAAAATGGTTGTATACAGATGATAATTTAGATATTTCTGAACAAGTTTGATGCTATGTATAATATCCATATGAAAGTTTCAATCTGAAGAGGTTATTTAAGTACATGACTTGCATTTTTATGTTAATGCTTGGTATCAATTTGTGATGTTGGGTAAAATTATCCTGAGCACAGACTATATGTTCAATTTAGAATATGTTGATGATCATACACAAAATATAATTATGAAATATATGTTGAACTAATTACAAAGTCCATTTTGTAACCTGATGACAAACCCGAAGTGAAAAATAAAAATTAAATTAAAAAAGAATAAATATTTAATTTTATCTCTATTTACAATCACAACATTATATCAATTAAGTCTTAGGAAAAATATTTGGCTCTTTAACCATAACAAAAATAAATTAAACTTGTCCAACAACAATCTCCTGAGGAGGGTGGGGAGAGTAGCAACCCAAACTCATCCAACAGAAGTAAATTATTTACTTGGGTTGAAATGAGACCCCATGCCTGAAGAAGAAATCCAAAACAGATTAGTAATGCAAAAAGTGTGAACTCAATAAGCACCCATTTGTTTTTCAGGAAGGAAAGCCACCATAGAAGTCAAAGAAAGAAATTGTTTCTTTATCAAAAACCAAGAGTCTTCTAGATTCCACATCCACATAAAATAAACTCTTGTTGTTTACTTAGCTAGAAAACATAACAATTTGATATGTAAGTGACTTGGACCAAGTGAGTCCCCAAGCTCTGGGAGAGAGGAGATGGGGGGGGTGCTTATCAGAACAGGAAATGGACATTCTTAAAGATGTTGAATGATGCTGCTGCTCATTAACAGGACATTCTTTTTTAAATTTTATTTTCAGCTGCTTGCTGGGGTGGTGGAAGTGAGGATCTTCTCCTCCTCCCTCAGGATTAGCAATGATAATTAAATAAACAACAGGAATAGAGATACAATCCATATGTAAACTTAGTCTTTGTTCTTTAGAAGAAGGCAATCATCAGTCAGTTTTGCAATTGATGTTTTAATCAAAGAAAAAAAAGGGAAAGAAAATTAGTAAACTGCTGGTAGCTACCAAAATAAACATTCAACTTGATTATGTCAATCTTGTAAGATATTAAAGTTAAACTACTATAATAACAAAAAAAAGTTTTAGCTTAAGATATATAAAAACAATCATTTCTTGATGTAATTGCCCTAGTCTGCTGGAAATACTCTCCTTAAATTCTGACCACTGACAATCTCTTTCTACATGATTTGCAAAGTTATAAATATTTTTAATCTTTTAAAATTCTATCTTAATTTGTTTCTTTTAGATAATATCATTTTTAAGTGAAAACTATATTTACTAATCATAAATTGAAAAGCTTAGTACAAATCATCAGACACCAATATTTTTAAAAGAGTTTTAAATTTTTTATGTGTATAAATGTGCCAAATTTTATTATCAGTCAACAAGAGTGATAACTGCAGTAAATTTACAGCCAAAAATATTTAAAATTCAATAAAACATTAGATTATAGAGAATATTTTCTTAAGTTTTAAAGTTTACTGAGTATATATAGGAGCTCGCGTTAATTTATTTTTTTAACACCTAAAGTCCCCATAGAAAAAACATTAGATTAATTTCAAGCTGTCATCAAGCTGTCACCTCCTCCCCCACCATGATTAAAAGATGCATTTCTGCAATATTTTAAACGTAAAGTAAATAATAGTTGTTTCAAATCAGATTAATTATACTTTAAATCAGCTAATATTCCTCAAATAAAGTTTAAGAAAAACATATCTTATTTTTAAAGATTTTTTAAATAAAGTGAATAGTGTGATGAAGGACAACTAAAAAATGGTGCTAATCAGCTATTTTAGCTAAAAAATTCTTTCCAGTCAAATTAGTTTTAAATTAGTTTTTGAAATACAGCAAAGTATTAAATTTAATATTTCCAATAAGCATTTTGCTCATTGGAAATATTAAATTTAATCTATTAGCTTGTAATTAAAACTAAAATAAAAGCACCCACAACAATGGTGCTCCTGCTCAAATATCTAGCTTGTAAGTTTTGAAATTGGTCTCAGGAAAGTCAGTTGTGTTTTTTTGCTGCTTTAGAAACATTAGCAAAAGATTTACTACTTGTTGTGATGTCTTCTAGTCTGTGACATCTACTTATTAGTAGTTGCTCAACTCTATGCAAAATCAGGTAAGTCTATTTTGCCTATATCACTACACCTCCTGGAAATGAAGAGGTTTTATGTCCTTCATTGATCTGTATCTTTTCAGAATGATAATATGAGGGGGAACATTCTCTAAAATTCCTTGATCCACCATTGTTTTTAGTTTAGCAACTACTAAAGGTAGCATGTGAATGGGCAGAGTCTGCTATACAACCGAGTGACTATTTTCTTTTGATTGAATGCTTGCTTTGTATCCTTTTAACATCCCTATGTCATTACTTTCCAACTTCAAACAGTTAATTAATTTGGTTGAATCCACTTTCAAGACATTTATTCCCACGAGCCCATGATTTTTTCACATTTCACTACTATGATGACAATAATTTTGAAGCTTGTGTTGGTCTCAAAAGTTCCTTCAAAACAACTTTTTGATGAAAGAAGCATCAAACTGTCTTAGTTTCAGCCAACTTTTCTTTAATTTAGGTTTGCTCATTTGTTCCCAGAAATTTATTATTGAGATTATGGTGACATTACTCCCAGTGTCTACTTGTGTAGGAAACGCTATACCATTCAATTTAATTTTTCTCTGGCACTTTTTCTTTGTATCACAAATACAGCTGTATTGACTTGAAAGAGGTTTAAATTTTCTACCCTTCCTATATTCCTTTTATATTTGCACACAGACTTTTCACAATTCCAACATACTTGTTCTAAAGCTGGACATTTTCTCTTGTCCTGTTCATGCTTTTTATCAAAGTACTTGCATCTCACAAGGTAATTCAATATACTGTATGCTTCAACATTGCTCTTGGGTGTATTGAATTTTTCAATCAACTCTGATGCAGGTACATCCAAGGATATCTTAGTCAGTTGTAAATGTTTTAAAATTGTGTTTGGATGAAACATCACACATACCTTCAATCAATTTCAACTTTATCAATTCATCTTCAATGGTCATTTCTCCAGTGCCAAGTTTTTCAAACTCACAAAATTTGGAAGCCTGTCATGGCTTATGCACATACTGTATTATTGTTTCATTCGGCCCTTGTTTGCTCATGAGAAACTTTGTCCTCTCAGCAATAACCAATTTTCTTTTTCATTTCTCTTTATAATGCCTGAAATTTGTGAAACTGCCAAATCCTCTAATTCTCTAGAATACACTATGACAAAGATCTTTCTTATGGCCTCCCCATCTGACTGAAGCCAAAAAGAAATTTGTAATCTTGTTCTCCATTCCTGAAACTTTGTGGTCTTTTAACTTTTTAGCCCACATCTGGGTAGCAAAGCAATAAATTCATGCTTCCACAAAGTCAAGCTCATCTAATGGTGTTAAAGATCCTATTGGTGATGCCATAGTGTTGTGATGTCTTCTGGTCTTTGATGTAGAAGTTCCCCCTCTGTGTCAAGTGATGCTTGATTTAGGACTTGTTGATGAATGGTTTCTGTCATTTTTAATTTCAATTTGACTTCTATGTCTGAATTCTTTTTTTGTTTTTGTCTTTCCCTCTCAGATTTGAACTTTAGTTTGAATTTCACATTTGAATAATTTGTGCCTCCCACTGGAATGGGTAAATTTTTTATTCACTTTAATATAACTCTCATACTATTTTTCTTTTTTACTCTGTTGCTATTGAGAAAGTCAGATGGCTGTGACTACTCTATGACTCAAGTGGACCGATTATTGTTACTATTATTACCACCCCTCCCCCAAAAGTCCAAAAATAATCTAGAATGTCAGATATTAATTGAATATAGCATGTTTGAATATCCTGTGGACTGATGATTGACATTTTAAAATATATTATATGGAAGTAACTTAATAAATGGATATATTGACTGACACTAACTTAAAACTTAATGACTTCCTCCACTTATTTTATTTTTAATAGGAGTAGGTAGGCCTTCCTATTGCCTGGTCTATACTACTTCCCCTTCTCTTGAACAGGAGTAAGAGCTCATCCCTTGTTTTCTGTTTAGGAAGTGGTTCCCAGTTCCTTTCTTCATCTGAGGCCTTAATGGTGGTCACTGTCATAAATTTTTGGTGATATGAGTGAATGGTGGCTACATCTCTTCATACTGAGGGTACTAGTTGGCAGTTTTTTGGTTGCTGCTTCCCAACTGGTAGTTAGGAGCCTAAAATCTTGTGTAGTATTTTGAGAGGCTGCTCTGATATCAGGATTCTTGTAGTGCCATGTTGAGCATGGAAAGGTGTCCCTGCAAGCACTTCCAGTAGGCAACCCTAAGGTTACAAAATGCTGCAGTCTTTGTCAATCCCCCATCAATGTTACCTTAGATGATTGACAGCTACTACTATTCTTGGCCTTTTCCTAATTTAAAATATTATAAAGATAAGAAAACCAACAAAATAAAACTAAACCAGCTTAACAAAAAAATCACTTCAACCTTTCTTTCTCCAACATTTGTGGCATTTGTACCAATTTCTGCAATGTGGAATTATTCCTCTTCAAACACTCACTAGACATCCTAGTTTTCTGTGGCAGAAACAAAATGCAGACACTGACTACTGATAATAGTACCCACCCATGTTGTCAAAGAGATGACATTTAGTGTGGTCATGAAGAAAGTGTCTACCAGCTTCCCCATGAAATAGTCAGGATAGTGCGTTGAGTGTTGGCTATGCAAATGATTCCTTTTACTAGCCAACTACTAAGCACTTAGGCTCCATAAAAGCAGACACATTTTCCAGAAAGCAGCAATCTGGCAGTTTGCCATGTTAACTGTATAACAGAATCACTGTGCATTACCAAGAATTTCTATGTGTGAACCAGCTTCATTTTGAATTCGTTTGTCCTTGTTTGTGCTTCCAGTGCCTCGCCTGCATTCATCCCATACATGTGGCGTCCCCATATGAAAGTCCTGTTCGTACTCAGCGCATCATTATCTAGTGTTTGATTCCAATGCTGCTGATTTTTTCCCATCCCAACCAATAAGAAGAAAATTCCTTCTTCAATCTCCTCCTCTGAATTCTCAATTCCTGGCTATCTTCCTCTTGTTAGGAAGCACTCTAGTGTCCATGTGCATGGGCTTGGAGTTTATATTTGGGAACATCTCCCACAGACTAGAGAACTCTTTCTTAAGTCTGCAGATCTTTCTTACATATGCCTCCATTTTTCTATACAAAACTCAGTCAACTAGCTCTTCTTTCTTTATTGTCCCCCTTTCTCTCATAACTGGTGCATGCTAGATAGTATTTATGATAATATAGATAAGGCCCTCCCTCTACACCCATTTGCAAATATCTTTGTGTTCAGTAGCTCCAATGCCCACCATGTCAGTTGGTTTAATCACTCTGTCATTAACCTCACTGGCATTGAGACCCTGAATTTCTCTATCACTCAATCTCTCATGCAAGTAGCTGATTTCTCCATGTTTCTCTAGTAATCCTGATGGTCACTCTTCTTTACCTCTACTATTAACTCATGTCGTACTAAGCAGCTCTGCCCACTTGGCAACTTTGATCACGCAGTAGTGTCTGTAAACATCTCTTTCTGCTTTCCCATCATCCATGAACCTCCTACCAAGAGAATATCTGTTATCAACACACTGATTGGAACTCATTCTGTGATTTCTTTCACAACATCCTTTGAAATGAAGTTTTTAATCATCCTGTTCAAAAATGTGCCACTGAGGTCTCCTCCTGGGTGAAAGCCGGCATCGAAGATCTCATTCCAGCATGGAAATACCAAGTGAAACCATGATCATCTCCTTGGTTCTCACCTGCATGCCCAGCCACCAAAACCCACAGGAATCACTTCTTCCATCTGTACCTAAGTGACATATCTGATTATATCAAATGTCTGTCTCTGCTCATAATAAGTACAAGTGTGTCCTTAAAGAAGTAAAGTTACTGTTTGCTGATAGAATAAGACAACATATAGCCTCTTACAAATTTGGTTCTAGAGATTTTTGGCGGCTTTGCAAGTGTGCTGAACAACAGCAAATCCTCAATCTCTCCTCTCTTCAATCAATTGTGACTTCTACAGCAGACAAGGTTGAGTGATTTGTATGAAAGTTTTCTTCCAACTCCACACTTGACTCATGTGATAGGATCCCTGCTGTCATCCTAAAGAAATGTGCTCCTGAACTGACTCTTGTTCTCTACAAACTCTATAACAAGCGTTTTGCTGCTTTCTGCTTTCCAGTTTGCTGAAAGGCCTCCTCTCTAGTTCCTGTTTTCAAGAACTCTGGAGAACACTCTGATCCCCCAAATTATCCCCCTATTTTTCCCTTACAGCTTTTTGGCAAAGTATTTGAGGCTCTCATTAATGCTGAAGTAGTTAAGTATCTTACTTCTCATGACCTCCTCTCACACAAACAATATGGCTTCCATTTCACCTGGTCTACTGCTGATGTGTTAACAGCCATCACTGAATTTGTATATCAAGCTCTAGATAAGAATGGCAAAGATTGGGTTGTGACTAATCTCAAAGGCATTTGAAGGGTATGGCATGCTGGCTTTCTACAGAAACTCCAGGCTATGGTGTCACATGACAAATATTTCATTTAATCCAATCATTCCTATCAAATAGTGAAATGAAGGTAATTTTGAATGGGCTCACTTCCAGTTTCTTTCATACAAATGTAGGGGTCCTCCAAGGCTCTATACTGGGTCATATGCTATTTCTGATTTACATCAATAATCTCCCTGATGTCATCAGTTCCCAATTAGGTATCTATTTAGATGACACTACCATTTACTCCTGTTTCAATAGTTGACAAAGTAAACCTGGCAACTGCTTTTGAAAAGGACCTCCAATTAGTGGAGGCCATCTTTTGTCTCCTTGAACCCTGTTCATCTTTTGTCCTTTCTGTCTTCTCTTTCACTTTCTGTAACTCCTTTCACACTAGTGGCATTACCAGCTTGCTTGGGTTAAATTATATATATAAAAAAAGAAGTTGCTCAACTCTATGTAAAATAGGGCAAATATGTATTTATATGTATTCATTCACTATTCTAAAAAAAAAAAAAAAAAAAAAAAATCCAGTGATGGCAGAGTCCACTTCTCATTTGGCTGGCTAGTCATACACCAGACTAGCATTTATTGTTTTCTCCAATATATATTTAGAGTGGTGGAAAAATTTATTGTAATACATGCTATTCTTTTGCAGAATTTTTCCTCGCCACCATTTTCATAACCTAAATTTTTCCACATTTTGTCATAAGATTTTACTACAGGAGCAGAAGGTCTATTGAATCATCCTACCTGTATTACTTGGATTGATATTGATGAACAGGTATTTTTTTCAACTCCTTTTTTTAAGGAATTTTGTTCAAGTAGGGTCCTCATGTTTATACACTATACCCTCTATAAAGCTGTGAAGTTAACATTCTGAAGGGATATCATTTGGCTGTCCCAAAATGACACCATCAAACCTGACATTGTCAAGGATCCATGGGACAGGTCATTGGTGTCCAGTATGTCAGCTGATAATGGGGCTCTGGTTAGCTATTTTGGATGGATGAAGGCTGAGGTCAAAGTTTAATTCACCTGTGAACTTCAGTGGCTTGGTGTGTAAGAGATTTATCACATTCAGAGTGACAATGGTGATATATCCTATTAAATATCATATGTTTCACCTCTTCTCAGCATATTTTGATAGCCAGGTAAGAAGTGTCTCCTAGTTAGTAAGCAACTCTTTAAAATTGACCTCTTCACTTGTCTTTGCAGATCCAGCATGTACTAAATGTTACCATGAAGGACAGAGTGTCTTGTCTCATTGGAGTTCACATACCCATTGACCACAGACAGTAGGAGGCCTTTTTTTCAATGGATCATTTTAACAGGTGATTGGAATTCCATCCTTGTTCCTGATGTAAACTGAGAATTTGTTAGGAAGAGTATTAACAGTACTTTTGATGTAAAATAAATCATTTTCAGTAATTTGTCACCAAAGAAATCTGGTCCATAAATATTGAAATGATCATCCAAAATGGGTGTAGTAGACTTGGACAGAAAGAAATGACACTGGTATTCAAGCTAAATCAGCCAATTTTTAGTTAGGAGTGTCAACTTAGAGCTCTTAGATGGTCCAAGTTTCCATTACATAGTTTATTTGGTCTGCAGGCTTGTTCTTGTTCAGATAAACAAAGTTTAACCAAGAAGTTCTAATCTAATATACATATAAAAAATAAGGATTTTCTGATGTATATTCTATATTTAAAATTTCTCAGTGGATTTGAAAATCAAGACAAGCCATAGCTTAACTTCAAAAATTTAATTAAATTTATTTTCTACAAGTTCAGTTTTTAAATGAAATACGCGGAAAGAAAAGATTACTGTTTCAAGATCAACTGACATCAATACTAAAGAATTCTTTTTTTTTGTGAAACTAAAGTTATGTCTTATGTACTAGCATTTGTTTTTTGGACATTTGCTTCTGGCAGCTGTTTCTCTCTCTCTCATAATGCACACTTTATATGTTAATTTTTATCTTATTCTTTACATGTGGTTTTTATCAAGATGCAGTAGTTTTACAAAGCTTACACAATCTGCTCTCATACTGTATCCTTAGCCATCATCTGATATTCCAAGCCACTCAAATTTCAAAATGGTCGGTTGTCATTGCCAGCCTAACAGAGGGAATGATTCTTCAACTGGCTCCGTTAAGAATATCATTTGTACATAGTTAAATTTGTGGATACGAATGGGCAGGGATTTTTCCACACAGTACCTCATCAGATGAAAGAGTCAATAAAACTCTCATTGTTTATCCGATATTTAAATTATTGTATGTTACTACCTAATTTATTTATGAACTTTGTGGTTATAAATATTTAATACCAACAGAAAAACTAGATAAGCAATAAAATTCATTTAATTTATTTCATAAAGATAAAAGATAATTCTTTTATTTCTGAACACTATATTTACCATTTTGTCCCATTTTTCAATTTCATCAATCCACATCTTTTTTCTTTCCTAGCAAAAAAACTGCTATACATGCTTTTTGTAATCTCTTAGAAAATGAAAAATTTTTCATTAAGAGAATTCTCTAAAGACCAGAATAAAAGGTAATAAGGTGCAATATCCATGAATATGACAGGAGTTGTAATGATCTTTGTTTGGTCATTAAAGAAACATGCAGTCTGGTGTTATTATCCTTACGAAATATTATGCTTTTTCAGTTACCTAATTCTGCCTGTCTTCAGTTGATTTAGTTACAAGTAATAAATGTCCAAATCATTTTGTTTCTTCAAAATGAACATATAGTAGAGAAGTCTTTTCCAATTAATGCCTAAATTTGATTACTATGAACCTCAACTAGTATACTAAACTATAGGTCATCATTTAAGTAAAAATCTCCACTTTTGTGATACATTTGATCATTTAGAGTATCTTCTTCATGAACTAGAAAAATAATTTTGTGTATTTTTATAATTTTTTTAAAAAAATGAATATCTAAAAAATGCTACTTTTGCATGTATTTTTAATAAACAAAAATATACTAATTTAGAAACAAATAACAGCTGTCACAAAATACAAAAGTGACTTTATTAATGTAGTTAATTAAAACTAAACAATCTTAATGCTATCTAGCAAGAAACAAAAACAGTCTTTTCATTCTACTAAATATTTATTCAATTCTTTGTTCTTATTATCTGTTTAATTCATATTAATCCTACTTTGAATTTTTTTTTTATATAGACTGCTCATATGTGTTTGATATAATAGCCTACAGTCTAGATGACCATCCTAAATTTCATTATCCGACTGAAAAGTGGATAGTAGATATAGCTGATAATCTCTTGTTTTTGATCTTGTTCTGATCCATCCTTCAGGTCATGTCAGGCATAAGAAAAAAGGAAAAATCTTATTTATGTAAGAAACAGTGACAGAAAAGGAACAGTGGTCAATATATCAAATGGATCAATCTATTTTAGCATTGATAAGTACACAGATGTAATTGCAACCCATTTAAAATTTTAATGACTTTTCTCAAATCTACAGCGAAGACTTTTTCTCATGTTCTACTTTTAATTGCAAAAGTAGTTCAAGTGACTTTCACAGCCAATGAAAACCAAGTATTTTATATAATACAACAATAGGTCTATAGGGCCTGTGTTTTATATGCATCTTTTAGTAGCCAAATATAATGTGGGAAAGACTGTAATAAAGTGTTCCTTCTATCAACTGGACATAACTTGTTTCTCATGAATGAACTGATATCCAAGTGATACTATGAGACAAACTTATTAAAAGTTTCTACTATGTGTCCTTCACAATGACCAAGTCAAATATTACGGACATCTCTCAACTCTGCTGATCTTTTATACACATTGGCCCACAACCAAACAAGGGTGGCAGTGAGAGTAATCTTCATTCAATTCTCCAATAGTTCATTGATTTTAAAACTAAGACAAGATATGATGGAAATAATGATTTACACTGATGTGCCAAAAGTTATCTGAAAGCAGTATGTACAGCTAATGGTAGATGGCACCATCATATTTTGACATCATCGAAATGGCCAAACTTCTTTCAGTTGTGCTTTGACATAAAGTAAATCATGGAAGTTATCACAAAATTAATTTTGATGTTTGGTCAAATTTTCAAAAGTGAGTCAGGTCAAAATCATTTGCTTTTCAGCAGCACCTCATGAAATGTTGGGAAAAAACCAATAATAGTATATCAAGGATGACCACAATATAATTTTCTGTTATGTAATGAAATTCAGAGGGGTTTTAGCTTGTACAAATATTTTTAATTACTTTGGTGAATATTAAAAATTTGTAAAAATAAAATTATTATGAATTAATTACTTCAAAATTTTTGTCCCTCAAAGAAAACTTAAGACAAAAAATGATGTCATCTCTGAAAATAAGTATTTGCAAGTATCTGATTAATAAACAAGGGTCATAATTGATTTTGTTGATATTATAACATTTAATCAGGCTCAGATATCTAATAAAATATTACCTTAAAAATGCAATAATCTAATTGTGGATTCATATTCTATTGATAGTTAATTGGGACTGCTGTTACCTTGGGTTTCTGTTAGTAACACTATGAAACCTGACAAAAGAAAATGGCAGTTACATAGATAATATATTTGTGTTGTTTGTTAAGCAAAAATTAGGAGAGATAACCTTAAACAAATCCATTTGCACTAAGGCAGACTCCAAGCAGTATACAGTGTCTGGCAAGATGCAGCATTTGGAAAAGCTGCTGATCATCTCAGGCCATCAGCCTCCTCAGTATCATCAGTAAGCTTTTTGAGATCATCGATCACCTACAAAAGAACCTTTTCAGTGACAAGCAGTATGGGTTTCGGTTGGCCCGATCCACTGCCAACATTCTAACTCCCATCACTCACAGAATTAGTGAGGCTCTTGACAACAAACACATGAGAAATCTCAAAGGCCTTTGACATGGTGTGGCACAAAGGTTTGTTATGATGTTGGTTTGGGGTTTGTAGAGACAAACGACAAATAACATGTAACAATAAAAAGGGTTTTAATAGGTTGGTAAAAGGTACAGAAATCGCCTGAGTAGTCTATATCTAGCTCAGCCAAGAACATCTCGGACTCTCAATGTGCCACTATTTAAAGTCTTTGTTCACAGACAAGTTCATCTTCAAGAGGTGTGGTAGGTTTCCGACACAACACCTCCCCCTTGAGATTAATTCCGGAGGAATTAATATCTTTTTCTTTTGGGATCTGGACTTAACCATTCCACCCTAGTTCTTTTTCTTTTGCTTGTCCTTCTTTGGACAACTGTTTCAGGCAATGGTGGAGTTGGTATATCGAATAAATCATATAATACCTCCATTGGTTCTTCATTTTCTTTACTTATTTCTTCAATGATTCTTTTCCTTAATTGGTTCAAATGTCTTTTGTGCGTCCATTTTTTACTTCTTATCATGTATAACATTTTACCAATTCTTTGAGTTACAACTCCATCTTGCCAAAATTCCTTCCCATTTTTGTAATTTTAAAAAAAAACTTTATCTCCCGGCCTGAGATATTTCATATTTTCCTGATGCGTTTTGTTCTGGTAACTCTTTTTTCTTTCCGGCAGCAGCCTATCGAATACAGATCTAATTTTTCTAGCAAACATCAGTTCGGCTGGAGACATCCCTGATATTGCGTTTGGATTTGGTGTTATTCTGTATATACTTAAAAACTGCTGTATATTACCATCATCTGTATTAGTACCATTTGTTTTTTTAAGGGCTCTCTTGAACATATCAACAAACCGTTCAGCCTGTCCATTTGACCTAGGATGGTACGGTGAAGTCATGATGTGGTCAATTCCCAGAGTCTTACAAAACGTCTTAAATTCACTTCCTGTGAATCGAGTTCCATTGTCGGTGACAATTTTTTCTGGTACTCCATAACGTGCAAACAGTTCTGTAAGAAAATCTTTTGTTACAGAAGCAGTTGGTCTTTTGCACTTAAAAATTTCAGGCCACTTGGAATAGCTATCCACAACTATCAAGTAGAAATTACCATTCATGGGTCCAGCATAATCTAGACACCCTCTACAAGTTTTAACTACCTGTTCAATGTCTTTGTCCATATTTGGCCAATAAATGTAACTCCTCATCAGGGCTTTCATACGTCCAATACCAGGATGCCCCTGATGAAATTCCTTTAAAATCCGTTTTTGTAGCACAACCGGTATCACGACTCTTCCAGCATATAACAGCACTTCATCACATATTGAATATGCTGGTGAAGAAGTTTTATACTTTTCTGAAGTTACAACTTCTTTCATTTTTCTAATAAAAATGTCGTTCTCTACTTTTAATTTTATTTCATCTAATGTCACCGGTAATTCTTTTACTGTGTTATACATTACTTCAACCACTTCATCTTCTGCTTGTAACGACGCTATCACCGTATCCTCTAGCGGTTCCGAAGACGTTGGGATCAGTCTAGATAAACCATCAGCATGGCTTAATTTTTTAGATGATAAAAATTCCATTTTGAAATTGTAATTCCAGAAAATGGTTCCCCATCGTTGCAAACGGTTTGCCGTATGAGTAGGTATACCCTTCTTCGAACCATAGATTGAAAGCAGCGGGCGATGGTCGGTCTGCAATATAAACCTTCTTCCATGTATGTACTTATGGAATTTTTTACAAGCATAGATGATAGCTAAGCTTTCTTTCTCAATTTGAGAGTACTTCCTTTCTGTGGGTAATAATATCCTTGACGCATGTGCCACTGGCTTCGTATTGCCGTCTTTGAATTTATGTAGAATTACCGCACCTATTCCGTACTCGCTTGCGTCCGATGCCACTATAATTTCCTGTTTAGGGTCATAATGTGTTAGTGATAATTCCGACGTCAAAATATTCTTTATTTTGTCAAACGCCTTCTGACACACTTCTGACCATTCCCACTTTGCTCCCTTTTTAAGCATTTTATTTAATGGAGCCGTAAGGCTGCACATATTAGGAATATATATCCCATAATAGTTAGCAAGTCCTAAGAACGCTTGTAGCGTTACTACATTTTTGGGAGTTGGCATGCTTTTGATCGCTTCTGCCCTCGCCGGATCTGGTCTTCTTCCATCAGAGTCTATTATCTGCCCCAAAAACTTAATTTCACTCATAAAAAATTCATATTTTTCAGCTCCATGTTTAAATCCATATTCTTCAATTTTTTCAAAAACCTGATTAATATGTTCCAAATGTTCATTTCGATCTTTACTTTTTATCAAAATATCATCAAGATATGCAATGGCAAAGTCCGACCCTGCCAGCATAGTGTCCATAATTTGCTGAAAAATACTAGGGGATACTTTTAAACCAAAAGGCAGACGGTTTAATTTGTATAAACCCTTGTGTGTATTGATAGTCAACAATTTAGAACATTCTTCGTCCACTTTCACTTGGAAATAGGCATCCGATAAATCCAATTTAGAGAATATTTTTCCTCCATTTAAACTTGCAAAAATGTCTTCTGGTGAAGGCAAAGGATATGTGTGGTCTTTTAAGCAATCATTTAGACCCGTAGAGAAATCAGCACACATCCGAATTTTATTATTCTTTTTAACATATACAACAGGGCAGGCCCACTCTGAAAATTCAATGCGTGAAATAACTCCTAAATTTTCAAGCCGTTCCAATTATTTGTTAATCTGTTCCAAAACACCAAATGGCACATTTCTTTTTCGCTTGAAAATAGGTTTTACATTTTCCTTCACTTCAAATTTTGCCTCCGTCTTTTTGCAACATCCAAGACCTTCTGTAAATACTTGTGGAAATTTTATTTTCAGATCTTTCACCAAATTTTCTATAACCCGATTTTTACACGGAGAAGAAACATTAATTCTATTGCAAAAAGAATTTATAGGGAGTTCCCATAAATTAAAAAGTACAATCCAATCTGTTCCAAATAAATTTGAAGCATTTTGTAGTACATACACTTTAGACTTTAGTGTCTTACCAACAAATAAAATATTACAAGAAAATTTACCTTGAAAATGCAATTTTCTTCCAGTAATCCCGCGAGCCACTTTTTCAGTCTTTTTAAGCAAAGGTCTGCCTATTTTAATCCATGTTGCTGTATTAATAATGGAAATATCACTTCCAGTATCTAGCTGTAGTTTAACATTTTTTCCATTAACTTTTACCTGTACGAATTTTCTTTTCTGCCCCTCCTCAATCTCCTGACGTGACAACACAATATTCACATCTTTTTTCGACTTGAATTTTTTTCTTTTGCTTTTACAATTAGTACTTATATGGCCTTTATTGCCATACGAATAGCAATTTTTGTCGCGAAAAAAACATTCACTTTTAAAATGACCACCACCACATCCAAAGCACGTTGGTTTTTTAACGTTTTTATTAACTATTCCCGTTTTTGGTCGAATAGCATGGACACGGGATATGTCTTTTTCTTCAATTTGCGTATTGTCATGTTTTAAGTTTTCAATTCTTTGACACTCTTCCCTAACCTTCTGCAAAGTGATCTCGGAATTTTGTTCGAGTTTTGCCAATATTCGGGACCTTATGTCCTTATCTTTGCTAGAAGTCAAGCCTTGAACAAATATCAAACATTTAAATCGATCAATTGAAAGATCATGTAACATAAAACGTTCACACATTCTGTTAACATTTCCAGCATACGTAACAATATCCTCATCGTCACGCTTTACCATATTCAAACACGAGAAACGAGTATGAAACAAACTAACTCGCTCGCCAAAAATACTAGATAAAGTAGGTATGTCCAATATTTTATTGTTCATCAAAAAAATTTTTTCTTTCACATAATAATTACCTTCGTATATATTATTCAGAAAAGCCATTAAAAACTTTCTTAATTAAATATTGTCTTAGTTTTATTGGGTTTTGTATTTTTACAATTGAGGTAAAAGTTTGGACAATTTCGGACATTTTTTTAACAAAAAAATCGATGATTTAGATTTTTCAGAGTTTTGTGCATTTAATTAAAAAAAAAAAAAAATTGAGGTTGCAAATAAATTTTTTTTTTGTGTTTTCATAAAATTAAGTTCGAGGGTGGTAACAGATATAAAAAAAAAATATTTATACCATGACTTTCAAAGAGACAAACATTTCTAAAATAAGTTCATTCATTTCTGAATAAGTTCTGAAGTTTTCATTAAAATCCAACAGGTAGTTCATTTTTACAAGAATTTCGAAATTAATGTGTCTTTCAACTGACAAAAAAACAACTAAAAAAAACGCTAAAAAGGTCAAAATTGGACATACCTAAGATAAAGTATTAACAGTTTCTTCGAAAGAAATGTCACCAGTTTTTCTTGGAAGGACAAAATTCGTATACTTATTATTTTCATCTGTACCCAACTTTCGTAAAAGTAAACTCACTTTTTGTTCGTCAGTCCAACCATCACATTTTTTTTTCAAATATTGTTTCAAATCTTCTGAAATACGCAGGAAATGTTATGCCCTCCTCTGGGTTAAATTTGAACTCCGTAATAGAATTAGCAATACCTTCGGCCGTGAATGACGAATTTACTGGATTCTTAAGTAAAATCGCTTCATATAAAGCCTTTGTGTCATTTCGCTGCTGAACTTGTAAATCCAATAGTTGTTCCCGAAACAATTTTTGTTGCTGAATTTGACTTTGCACTAGAGTTTTCGTTAATGCAATCAAATCTTCCATTATGCGTAATAGATTACACTTTTCAAAAACAGTCAAAAAGGGAAAAACACGTATATATCCACAATAAGCACAAGTCTTACTTCTTTTTGGCACATTGAAATCCCACTTCTTCGTGAAGAACAAAATTCGACGTATTTTTTTTTTTTTTCAGAGCAAGAAAAAAAAATTTATATAGTCCACCTAGAGTTGAAAAATTCTCCACTCAGCGTGATGAACGAATCTTCCGTCGCCACTGTTATGATGTTGGTTTGGGGTTTGTAGAGACAAACGACAAATAACACGTAACAATAAAAAGGGTTTTATTAGGTTGGTAAAAGGTACAGAAATCGCCTGAGTAGTCAAGATTTATTTGCACAAAAGTACAAATTGTGGCACAAGGCCGATAAAGGGGAGGGGTAAAGGCTGGTCTTAACTAACTATCCTATACCTAGCTAATCAGATTCGCGACCCATTCATACATTACAATTGACACATTCACCACAAGAATTCGTCCATCACCATTCAATCCTCCATACACCATAATACCACATCCTCACCAGGGGGGGACCTACAAAAACGCGCCCCACACCATAAAAATTTGATGATAATAAAATACATAAAAATCTAATCATGGAAAGATGCAGGGGGAGGGAGATGAACCCCATAACAAACTAAAAATTCAAATTTTTTTTAAATAAACATAATTTATGTTAGTAGGACCCGTCCAACCCTCAAAATAGAGAGGCCGCTGTATTCTGCCCAGAGGACAAAATCAAGAAGCACTCTCGCTAAGGGAGTGGGAAAGAGATAAAATAACTTGGACATGGGGAAGTAAAAGGCTGATCCAGTTGAGATGAAAAGGAGGTCAAAACAAACTCGGGAGGTTGGGAATCTCGACTTGGATCATAACTAAAATGATGGCCGGGAAACAGGCCGGGAACAACACTTACTCACATTAACTAGGTACACTTAAGCTTGTCTAACCTAACCAAGGGGAGGGTTCCACAGGAAACCACCCCGATGTAACTTTGGTTGACCTAGAAAAGAAAATCAAGGTTAGCCCCGTTCAAACGAACCAAGCTAGCCGCTTTTACCCACCTTTCGCTAAAGGCTGTCGAATGCAATCGTTTTCTATCAGTTCTAATCTTCATCTTGAGCTGATGCTCAAAGAATCGGATTAGATCCTGATAAGAAAGCTGATTGCCTCGCAAGACTTCCTCCATGCGCGTCGTCCATATCACCATTCGGGCCGTGGCTAGCAGCATCAGAAACACCATTCGTTTCACCCCGGAATACGGGGGCGACACATTGTCACACGCGTATGCACGATCAATGGACACGAGTTCTTCGGGAGCGAGACGAGCCGTCAGCTCGCCGACATGGTCCCATAAGGGGCGGACCCGGGGGCAATGGTAGAAGGCGTGCGAAGCCGTTTCTTCTAAACCAAGGCCACACCGTTCACAGTCTGGCAAATCCGCCAAGCCCCATATGAAAGCCTTGTCGTTGAGAGGCAGCCGATTCCGAGCCAATCGCCAGGTAAGCGAAAACTCAGGGTTACTGAGATAATCCGCCGCTGGCGCCCAAGACCAGTAGGAGCGATACTCCTCCTCCGAAAAGCAGAGCGTATCACGTAGGAGATCCTTCGCGCGACCCTCCACTAATCCCCGATAGAAGACCTTCCTAGGCCGTGAAAGGTCACTGGACCGCGGGATAGCCCTCAAGGCTGACCGACACTCGCTGAGGAAAAGCGATTCATCTCGAGACCTACAATGGCGCTCGGCCTTCGAGATGGGGGGATTGATTGTAAGGCTAGGGAAGGCGTCCCTAACAACCCCCTCCAGAATCGGATCTCCTCTAGTCAATGCGCGGCGTAGGAAAGCCAACCGAGAGGCACGGATGTGACTCTTCAAGTGTGGCATTCCCAGCCCCCCATGGCACGGACGTTTGGTGCAGACTCGTCTGTCGACCCTGTTCGCGCGTCCCCTCCATAAAATGGAGGATAGCGCTTGCTCGAGCGCCTTCATGTGGGCCTTACAGAGAGGAAGTACTGACAATCGATAAAGAATCAGGGGGAAAATGTATGTAACACACACCTCCGCCCTGCCCTTTACGGACAACCTCCGTCGCTTCCAAGTCTTACCGGCAGAAACGACCTTTGCTAGTACTTCAGACCAATTTTTCTCCAGCTGGAGGTCGGGTCCAAACCACACTCCAAGAATGCGGACAGGACCGTCCGTCCAACCGAAGCGGCCTGGAAGATCACGCCCCTTCCAGCACCTAACCGCAAGCCGGACGACTTGTCGCGGTTTATCTTGGCCCCTGTCACCTTCTCGTACCGATCAAGCGCCTTCTGTACCGCTTCAATGTCGCTAAGGGACGACACGAAAGCAGATACGTCATCGGCGTACGCGGAAACCCTGGCTCGAGACCCTCCAGGAACGGCGATCCCGCGTAGGGCCGGACTGCACGCCTCGTCCTTCAGCCGGCGCAGGAGAGGCTCCAACGCCAAAGCATAAAGGAGAGGCGACAGCGGACAACCCTGACGAACCGACCTCGACAGAACAAAAGCGCCCGACAACTTTCCGTTCACCTGTACCACAGCACTGGGGGAGCGATACAGGAGGCTAATCCAGCGGCAGAAGTCGGGTGCGAATCCGGCGGCCTGCAGGACAGTAGCAAGGTAGCGATGGTCGACCCTATCAAATGCCTTGGACTGATCCAAATTGATCAGCGCGGCTTCTTCGTCGTCTTTTACGCCCTCTAGGATCGTGCGGATCAAATGCAGGTTGCTCTGAATTGTTCGGCCCCTCACAGAACAAGTCTGCTCGGGTCCCAACAGAGACTCGGCAACTGACTGCAACCGCTCCTGCAGGATCTTGCCCATAATCTTTAACTCTGTGTTTAGCAGAGTTATGGGCCTATAATCATCTAGTTTCCCCCCAACACCCTTGCCCTTTTTCAACAGAGTGATCACACCCCTGGAAATGCGATTGGGGATGGACCCCGACCGAAACCAGTTGTTGAACACTGCTGTCAAAATCGGAACAAAGATGTGCGACAGCCTCAAGTACAATTCATAAGGCAAACCATCCAGACCGGGCGACTTGCCTCTGCCGACCTTCTTCAATGCCTCGTAGACCTCGCCCTCTGTGATCTCTCCCTCGCAGCTAGCTGCTTCAGTCGGCTCAAGCCGAGGAAAGTCAGCCAAATAGCTGCGAAACACCTCCTCACGGAGACCAGGCTCCTTGGTAAAGCGGCTCTCGAAATGCCGCCGAAACGCCTCGCACATATCGCCAGTCGACCGCAGAGTACGCCCCTCCGGGGTTTCGACTTGACGAATGTAACGATCACCACCTCGACGGACTTCTTCCCGACGCAGATCTGCGCCTAGGTTCACAGCTTCGTTAGACATCTTACTTAATTTATGCCTAATTACCTGACCTATGTAACGCTCGCTATTCGAACGCTGCAGGGCCTCCCTAGCTAGGGCTATCTCTAGGGGATCCCCCCCAGCCTCCGCCCGGGAAAAATTAGCCTTAAGTGTCTTCACCTTTTCAGCTCTATCTAGAGCGAGCCGTCTGCTGAAATCAGTGGTGAAAGACCTAATTCTATCTTTAAGTCTGCCCCACCACCTATTCCCAATAACCGCCCCCACTAGCTCCCGCTGAACTACACTAGTTAGCTGCTCCTGGAAGTCCCGCCTGTCCAGTAAAGACAGATTGAACTTCCAGTAACCAGCCATTCTAGGCCTATGTTCTAACGCCAGCCGTGCACAAACGAGTTTGTGATCCGTGTAGCCTACCCAGTGGAACGTGGGACAATCTAACAAGTCTATGTCGGCTCTACGAACTAACATTCTGTCAAGGTAGCTAACTACCTTGTCAGACGGCCAGCTATGAGCTCACGTCCACATTTTCCCCCTGGGATGATCGACCCGGTATCTATCGACGAGACCATAATCGCCAATCAGATCGACCAGGCTACGATCGCCCCTTCTCCCGCTAGCGCCCCGCCCCCTATCTAACTTGGGGTTCAGGATGGCATTCCAGTCCCCCATTAGAACTAGGCGCGAAGAATCGACTAGGAACGGCCCCAACCGCCGAAAAAAGGAACACCGCTTCTCCCGGTCGTTGGGCGCATAAACCGCAATGACCCGAAACGAACCACTTTTCACGGCAATATCGGCCACGATTAACCTGCCCTCGGCATCGGTATGCACAAGGTCCACCTTCGCATCAAGAGTACGTCTGACTAACAAAGAAACTCCTCTGGCCAACCGGTTCCCATATGCTGAATAGACGACAAAGTCATCCTCCAGCACACACGCATCGGAAGTGCAAATAAAGTGGGTCTCTTCGATCGCGGCAACATCCACATCGAAGGACAAGAGATCCCGAAGCAGGCGGGCAGCCTTACCCCGATCTCTCAAGCCCTTCACATTCAGACTGGCTATCTTCATTTCCATTTTCTAGGCCTGCAAATATAAAAGAGAGTTAAGGCAAAAACCTACTCACATACGGGGCGGAAATCTGAGCCGGACAGGACCCCGACGGATTGCCCCAGGCTCCCTACACCCAACTCTGACATAATACGTCCATCCAGGGCAATACCGCCGACGTCCGTGGGGTATGTTAATTTGATGGCCCTATATAAGGAGGGATGAACCAAAACAGGGACCCTCCCAGCACAAAATTGGCGTAGCTTCTTGATCTCCGGATCGTCTATTTCCAGCATCCTGATGTTGGGGAAGGCCTCTTTTGCTTCAAAAAGATGGCTCCATACTTTTAAGAAGCTCCCCGTGTCCCTTACACACGTAATTACCCCTGGGGCCTTGGGGAAATTGCGAGGGTCTTCCGTTGTTTTCCCATCTACCTCATTTATTTTATACAAGGCTTTTAAAAGGGACCTTTTATGTTTTGAGAGGACCTTTGTGTATTCCTCTTTGTCTACCTGACAAATAGTTTCGGGGCCCTCAAATAGTTTCTTTTTCTTCTTTTTCTTCTCCCTTGAAGGATGGGGAGGGGAAGAAGTGGATGTATGGGGTGGCGTGCTCACAGAACTGGGGGAAGAAATAGAGGGAGAGGGGGATGGAGTACGTGTAGGGGAGGAAGGGAGACTCCTATCTTTGGGGGAAACAGTATGTCTTATTGGCGATGCAGGGAAGGAGCGCCGCCTGGTTCTATCCATGCTACGCTCCACCCTGCTACGACCAGAGATATTCTTTTCTTGTTCTTCCGAGTCTTCCTCCCTACATCTTTTCAATGAGGAAGTTCGAGGCGGAGGCATACTCTCCACCTCCATTGGTGCTTCCTGCTGCTGCTGCGTTTGTGGATGCTTTTGCTGCTTCCGTTGTTTGTGTTGAGACCGCTGCTGTTGAGGCTGCTGTTCTTGTTTCTGCTGTTGAGGCTGCTGTTCTTGTAGCTTCTGCTGTTGCTGGCTTTGCAGTTTTGCCTGTTCTTCGGGCCGCTTGTTTTGGCCTTCTTTAGGGTGTTGTTTCACTTCCACTTCTGACTGCCTTTTTTGCGGAATTTCCTTTTGGGGTGGAGATGGAGCACTTGAAGACTTCCTTCCTCTGGTTACTTCCGTCCATTCTCCACCAGGTTTCGGAATCTCCTCAGGTTTCTTAGCTGTTGTTGCTGAAGTTGCCGGGCTAGGTGGGACTTGATCTTTCTTCTTAGAAGGGCACACCTTCGCCATGTGACCCACGTCCCCACATAGCCAACAACATGGTTTTCTCCCCTCCACCACCACCAACATTTTTCTCTTACGGCAGATCAGGGTGTTGGGGATTTCTTTAAAACCCTCTCTGTCTAGGGTGATCTGTATTTCCATATCACCTGTCTCTATTCCAGATTTACTGCTTATGGCCCTTACTTCGTTTACCTCTCCATATATGGAGAAGAAGGCCCCCATCCGGTCTTCCGGGATGTCTATTGGCACCCCGTGAATGGTTACTTTGGTTCGGCGGGTGCCCAAATATTCAGTTTGAAGCCTTAGGGCTTTGGTGTTTAAAAAACACCCAGCCAGCCGCTTGGCCTGTTCTTCTGTCTGGAGAAGAATATCCCACAGTGCATTGGTCCTTCTTGCGAGTATCTTTGGACTTATGTTGAGGGTTTTCAGGGCCTCCTCCATACTTTCCCTGCTCACTCCAATCAGTCTATGTGACTTGACGTCAGAGGTAAGCAAGGAAATGGTCCGCGTGTTAACAGCTTCAAAGGCTTCTTTTATGGTTAGGAATTCATTCCCATTGAAGCTTTTTTCGTATTTTTCTCTTTCGTTGGCATAAAATGTGCCATCCTTTTTTGGCGGCCTATTTTGGTTCCAGACCGTTTTTTCAGGTGTCACCGGTATTGTTACCGGTGTATATGGAGTGTTGCTGTCGCTGTTTTTGTCAACCATGGGACCGACAAAGTCGGCCATGGTTGACGTATAATATAATTTCTTCTCACTTTTTTTTTTGTTTTGTTTTAACCGTTAAATAATGACTAGAAATAAAAATAACCGGAAAGAAAAAACGTGGACAACAAAAGATAACTCAAACAAATAATACGGAAAATAAACAGAATAATGCAAACAAAAACAGTGAGGGGGGAAAAATGCAAGAAGGAGAATAACCAAAAGAGAAAAGAATGTATAAATACAGATAACCAGAAAATAAAAAGGGCAAAGTTTTTAGCAAATAAAATATCAAAAACAGAAAATAAAATATCAAAAACAGAAACTTAACAGGCCTTTGGTCAATACGGCTTTTTGTGCGTATGTTCGCTTCAAGCTTGTCTTTCAAAGCAAAAAATGACGCTAACCCCCTCCAGCCAGGAACGTCCCTGTCAATCGCCTGAGTAGTCTATAACTAGCTCAGCCAGGAACAATATTTATTTGCATGTAACATACAAAATGTGGCACAAGGCCAAAAAGGGGGTTGGGGAAGGACGGTCATCATCTGTCTTAAACTAAAAACTTAGCTAGTCGCAACCACTGACCCAAACATACCAACAATAGTCCTAACACCAAAACAACACATTCTTCCATACCTTTCTTTCTACATCCACCATAATTCCTCAAATTCTCTATGAAATTCTACCTAGTCCCCATATGTACAATTCAAAGTCTGGGGGGGGGGATAACAATTTAAAAACCCCAATGAATATTTACAATATGCAAAAATATATACAAGAAACAAAACAAAATAAGATTAGTAATACAACCCCCCACAATACCTAAATGTGGCAGAAACATCAGTTAACTAGACGAAATAATTGCGGGATTATAGCAGTAAAAACGGTCATCCTTCCCAAATCACTCACACAGACACACACCCATTTAGACACAATAACAAAAACGAAAAACCACACACACGAAACGAAAGTCATCCCGCAACCACCAGAGAACTGACGTCACTGGCCACCTAACGAGGGAAGGGATGGGGAATTAAACCAAAGAAAAAAATAGGGACAGAAATAAAAGGGGGGCTAATGGGCATTCATACCCTAGCTAAGTTAAGCAGAAACAAGAAAACTAAAGATTCAAAACTAAACCTAAACTAGCCTAATATCGGGACGGGTTGCTCTGTTCAACCCATGAGGGACGAAATCCTGCACCTAGCCGAGGTCCAAGTGCCACTCCAAGTCAGCTCCTCTCACTCTACACATTCGCGCAAGATTCACCCACCTTTTGGCGAATTCTGATGAAGGGAGTCGCCGCCTTTCCGTCCTAATCTTGACTTTAAGCTGATGCTTAAAGTACAAGATTAGTAGGGAAGAAGTGAACTTCTCGCCTCCATAGAATCCCTTCTGACGTGTCACCCAAATCACGACTCTCATAACTCCTAGCAAGCAGTGGAACACATAAAGTTCAGACTTCGTTAACGGCGGGGCCACATTGCTACAAACAGAAGCGGCCTCAAGGACGAAAAACTTTCCCTGCAACATGCGAACCATGAGACCTTCAACAAACTTACACAATGGTGCTACCAACTTGCAATGAAAGAAGACGTGACCAAGGGTCTCGACTTCCCCCTCACAACGTCGGCAGTTTGGATATTTCTCCAAACCCGCTGCGCAAAGTTTTTTGCCGACCCAGAGGGCCCCACGTATCACCAGCCAGGTGAGGGATGCCTCATCGTTGTTGAGACATTTCAACCCGGAAGCCCAAGGCCAGATTGAGCGAGCCTCCTGCTTCGTAAGACCGAGCTTGTCAATCAGATCATCATGAACGGACCCCCTGACTACCACCTGATATAATGCCCTACGAGACAACGCCTGGACGTTGTGGAGGCCAACCGTCGCCCGTAAGAGGTGTTTCAGAGCCAGACGACATTCACGGTAGAAGGAGCACTCGACACGAGGCAAACGGCCAGCCTCCTCCTCGCCCGAGTGCACACTTATCAAGGATGGAAAGGATCTTCGGGCGTCTTCCTTCCAGAAGGCGCCCCCGTCATCCGTGTCGCGACACAAACGATCCAGGAACCCGATGCGAAGCATATCGAGACGAATCTCAATGCTAGGCATACCTAGACCGCCTTCAGTAGGATGAAGGCAACAGATCTCCCGACATACCCCTGGAGCTCTGCCTCTCCACAAGAAAGAGAACAAGAGCTGTACTAATGAACGCACTGTGGTAGACGGAAGTGGAAGTACCGAGAGTCGGTAAAGGAGAATCGGGTAGATATGCGAAACACATACCTCCGCCCTCCCCTTCAAGGAAAGATTCCTCCGAGACCACAACTTAATTGCGCCCTCGGCCTTCTCCCGTACCTCCGACCAATTCATATCCAACTGGATATCAGGACCGAACCAGACGCCGAGTATCTTGATCGGCCCATCCGTCCAGCTGAATGGTCCGGGAAGAGAAACCCCCTTCCACGCACCCAACCGCAAGCCAACAGACTTATCGCGGTTGATCTTGGCCCCTGTCACCATCTCATAGCCACTGATTTCTCTGCTGACTTCGTTAATCTCGGCTCTGCTCGACACAAGAACCGAAACGTCGTCAGCATAGGCAGAATACCTGGCCGAGGTGGTAGCACCAGGTAAAGAGATTCCGCGTAGGACCGGATTCGCCTTTAACTTGCGAAGGAAAGGTTCCAACGCAAGAACGTAAAGCATAGGCGAGAGCGGACAACCCTGACGAATAGATCGAGACAATACGAAAGGTTCCGATCTTACCCCGTTCACTTCTACCAGCGCACCGGGAGTCGCATACATAAGCCGGATCCAGGAGCGAAAGTACGGCCCGAAACCGGCAGCCGAAAGAACAGCCTCCAAGAATCGATGGTCAACCCTATCAAAGGCCTTGGACTGATCTAAATTGATCAGCGCGGCTTCACTGTCGACTTTCTCGATGATCAGGCGCACCATATGAAGGTTGTCCTGAATAGTCCGGCCCTTCACAGAACAAGTCTGCTCGGAGCCAATCAGACTAGACAGGACAAGCTGCAAACGGTTAGCCAAGACCTTAGCCAAAATCTTTAACTCTGTATTTAACATAGTTAAAGGGCGAAAGTTACCTATCCCATCCCCACCGCTTTTGCCCTTACGCACCAACTTGATCACACCCCTGGTGAAGCGTTGAGGTATAGACCCCTGCTTCATCCAGTTGTTGAAGACCAGCTGCAGCAAAGGAACAAAAACGGGCGACTGCCTCAAGTAAACTTCGTAAGGAAGACCATCTAATCCCGGAGATTTATCCAGGCCAACCTGTTTCAGCGCTTCCCAGATTTCCGACTCAGTGATGGGACCCTCGCACCCAGCCGCTTCAGCTGCCTCAAGGCAGGGAAAGTCAGCTAAATAGGTGTCGAACTGAGCAGAGCTCAGACCGGGCTCCCTGGTAAAAAGATCCGGAAAGTAATCCCGAAAAGCCTCGCATATGCCCGAGTTTGTAGTCACTGTCCGCCCATCCGGCAATGTGACGCTCGCGATATGCCGTCTTGAAGCATTCCTACTTTCCTCTGCACGCAATTCTGCGGCCATATTCGTCGCCTCAGAGGACATTCTTTTTAACCTAGCCCTAACTACCAGAGCTTGATCCTTCTTGGTAAGCAAGGAGGACAACTCTGCCTTAGCTAGGACTACTTCCCCACTATCACGGGATTTCACAGCCCGATCGACTCTTTGCTCTAACACCGTTTGCGCCGCTAATCTATCTACGTTGAGTCGACGACTAAAATCGGCAGCAAACGTTCGAATTTTAGATTTAAGTTTGTCCCACCAGGCATTTCCCACCACAGCCCCCGTCAGTTCCCTTTGTAAGGTTAGTAAAAACTGGTCCCGGAAATGCTGCTCGCCAAATAACGAGCAGTTGAATTTCCAGTAGCCAGTTATCCTAACATTAGGCTTATCTAAGTTTACACGGACCCGGACAAGCCTATGATCCGAATAAACTATATAATGAAAACTTGGACACCCTAAGAGTCCTACATCGACTCTCCTAACTAAAACTCGGTCGAGGTAGCTCGCAAGCACACCTACAGCCGAGCTGCCACTATTTGTCCAAGTCCACACTACCCGCTGAGGGTGTTCATTCCGGTACTTGTCGATGAGATCAAACCCATCGACAAAGCCCCGAAAATGCTCCACTCCCCAGTTTTTAGTACCCTCTTTATATTTGGACCCTATACGATCTATATCGGGGTCAAGGACGGCATTCCAATCCCCCGCTAAAATTAACCGACGTGATGTCGTCATAAACGGCTCGATCTGCCGAAACAAAGCAAGTCGCTCAGCCTGGCTATGGGGCCCATAAACCCCAATGAGACGCAAAGCCTTATCATTTATGGTAGCATCCAGCACGCAAAGCCTGCCCGCCGGATCTGCGAAGACAAGAGCACACGCAGCCTTCAAAGTCTTGCTCACCAGCCAAGAGACACCCCTCGAGCGTCCATCAAAACATGCTGAATAAAGAGTAAACTCCCTAGACAGAATGTCTTCATAATCGCGAGAAGAAAAACGGGTCTCTTGCACACAACATATATTCACACCGAGGCTCTGAAGGTCGCGAACGAGTCTCACCCTTCGAGACTCCGACCTCAGGCCTCGGACATTCAAACTAGCTAACCAGAGTGCCATTATCGAATCGACTAGGGTCGCCCATCAGAGTTGAACATAGCTGGGGTGAGGACACCGACAGCCTGTCCCATTGATCCTGACGCCATCTCACTGTCGACGGTATCACCATGAGACAGACCGCCGATGTCCGCAGGATAAGTTAATTTTAGCGCCCTATACAGGGAAGGGTGAACAAAAACAGGGACCCTCCCTCTGCATGTTTTCAATGGATCAAGGTCAGGTTCATAAACCGCCGCTGGGGGCACCAATTTCAGGGACGAGTTCGCCTCCTCGATCATGCCCCAAATCTCCCGCGTACCCGGGCCGGATCGGACGACAGTCAGGAGTCTACGGGCATTTTTGAACTTTTCCGGCACCTCCACATCAACTCCATTGATGTGCCGGAAGTTAAAGAGAATCCTCAGCGGCCTCGGGTTTTTAGTCTGCCCGCAGACCCTTTCTAATTGCTCCCCGGATACGCGGCAGACGTCTTCCCCTGTGAGATATGGTGGTTTGATCTTTTTCTTCCTCTTCTCTGCTACTGCAGGCAACTCCGGGCTTCTCTCCCTCTTTTTTTGAGGAGTATGAGAGGGAGTAGGTGTGGGCGTGCATGTCGGAGTATGAGAGGGAGTGATGCCAGATGAGGTCTTAAAAGGGGAAGGAGTTTTGGAGGTACCGGTTCTTGTAGGCGAATTGGTCAGAGATTTAGGCGGAGGTGGTTTGATGAATTTCATGGTACCTGAAGGGGAAGACGGGGCAGAGGATGAGGGGCAGGGCACCCCCAGCGACTTGGAATTCTTAGCCCTTTTAGCATCGATCTTGTCCTTCAGTTTTTTGAGGTTTAAAATTTTCTGCCAGCTGGGCTCGTTGAGTTTTTGCGCTGCTGTGGCTGACTTTTCGTAAGACGCCGAGGCGTCGCCCTCAGAGCTGGTAGAGGGAATGGGGATGTAGGTGGGTTTATCCCTGGAGTTATGCTGGGACAGAGGTCCCGCTGTCTGGACCTTCCCTTTGGCCCTACCTACTACACGCCATTCCCCCTCATCCTTCTCCTTATCCACACTTGTGGAAGGCGTTGGTTTGAGGGGTAATGAGGGCATCGACCCAACCGAGGGATTTTCCCCACCGGTCCGTTTAGTAGGTAGGCCCATTACAGGCGCCGCGGATTTTTCAGTGTCGGCCAAAGGGGGATTTGGGTCGCCAGCAACCGGAGCTCCAGGGGCCTTCTTCCCTGGGCAGGAGGAGGAGAGATGACCAGTCACTCCACACCTCCAGCATACTGGTTTTCTGCCAGTCACAATGACTGGCAATCTCCGGTTGCCAAAATCCAGACAGTTGGGGATGGACTTGAAGGCCGCCTCGTCTATCATGATATCGAAAGTCCACCCCCCGTTCAAATTGTCCGAGAGAGCCCCTAAAATTTGGCCGTACTGCATAAAAAATGCAGCCAGGAGCTCTCCGGAAATTTGAGGAGGAACCTCAAAAACTGCCACCCTGGTCCTTCGCCTGCCTAGATATTCCGTGCGGAGAATAAGGTCTTTCGTAATTAATTCTCTCTTTGCCATATCTAGGCAATCTTCTGGCGTGGGCAGCAGCACGTCCCACATAAAAAACTTTACGCCTTTAATAACTCTTTGGGGTTTTATCCCCAGGGACATAAGTGATTTGATCACTGTGTCTTTCGTGGATCGACAGATTTTGCGCGTACGCCTATCAACCGCGAAGACGGTCACCATTCTTTGTTCGAATGTCTGAAGCTCTTGAACGTCTTTGAGGATGCCATCTTTGTTTACAAGATGGGCAAAATCCTTTGCCTTTTCCAAGAACTCCGCGATATTCACTATACAGCTCGGTGGGGACTTCCAGCAAGAGGGCGATTCCTCGGCTGTAGACTTAGCTTGTGCCACTTTCGGCACCTTTTCATTCGTTGAGTTGGAGACTTGCATGGCCTCCTCCTTCTCACTTGTCTGGTCTGGTTTTTTGGGGGTAACCTTACCCCGTCTTTTATTCTTAGTTTTATCCGGGGGGTCGGCTTTAGCAGCCGCCCCAAAAAGGTCTTTTTTGACCCCTGACCGACTCATCTCGTCGGCCATTCTAAAGGGCTAAAACGGTAAAGCTGGCCAAATTGCAAGGAGCTGGGATAGGGGGAGAAGAGAAGTAATAAATAAAAAAAAGGAGAAGAAGAAAAAAAAAGGTAGTTTCTTCTAAAATTAGAAGAAATTAAATAAAGTAAACAAAAAGTCAAACTATAAAATAACAATAAACTTTAGAAAAATAAAAAACAAATCTATAAACTAACTAGTCTCGTAAGACTTTAAAAAAAATAAAGATGGCGCCCGAAGGCAGCCGAAAATAAAAGAAACTCCTACTTTTTTTTTTTTCTCAATTAAAACACAGAAAGAAAAAGAAAAGAAAGAAAAATGTCTGGTTTGACACTAGTCAAACCAAACTAAAAAAGGTTTGCGGCCGAAGCCGCTAAAGAAATAAATTAAATAAAAAGCAGAAACTTAAAAATTACAGGATTGCGACCGAAGTCGCTAAATAAAACGGGGGAGGGTAAAAAACGAAAAGGAGGACAAATTAAAACAAAACTTTTTCTTTTTTCCTTTCTTTAACTAGTAAAACAGAAAATAAAAAAGCCGGTAAGACTGCCTTACCGAACTAAAAAATGTTGGCCGAAGCCAAGAAATAAATAAATTTAAAGGAAAGAAATAAAACAAATGAAAAATCAAAACTTAAAAAATAACTTAACTTAACGAACAAAAGTCAATAAAGTTCTTCAAAAAATACACGTTCGCCGGTCAAAAAATGGTCCTAAAAATTAACAACACGCCTTCCTACAAAGGAAGTCGCAGAGTCAGTTAAAGAAACTAGCTCAGCCAGGAACTTCTCGGACTCTCAATGTGCCACTATTTAAAGTCTTTGTTCACAGACAAGTTCATCTTCAAGAGGGGTGGTAGGTTTCCGACACAACAGTTTACTAAACAAGCTCTCCAGTTATGGAATCACTGGAAGGCTCTTCTTGATCATAAAATCCTAGTGAAATCATTTGTAAACATCTATGCCAATGATAATACTATGTACAAGCACATCTCTAAAACTCTTGTTGGTCAGAGACTGGCAACTGATCTCTCTTCCAATCTTGGACAAACCATCCAATTGTGTAAAAAGTAGAGTTGGTCGGTTTGGCAACTTAGGTTTCAGTATCGGTTTCCAGTTTTTATTCATTGATACCGCAGTTTTCAATTTTGTCTTTTGGTTTTTAATTCAGTATTTATGCTTTCTAAAGAAGCCATTCATTTTCTTGTATAATGATAGCATTTCCAGTCAATATCTGATTTTGTTTGAGATTGATAAATTTGCAACTTAGTCCATTCAACTTACAATTTCTTGTGTATTTCTGATCCAATCTTAAAAATATTCATAATACTGGTGTGACACCCAACCCTCCTCTATCCTGGTCAGGGCACCGTTTGTGACACCCGTACTGGTCGCGGCGCACTTGTGACACCCGACTTCTTTTTCAGTCACGACGCCAAAATGTGACGTCGGTCCTTTGCGACGGGCTAACCCTAGGACATCGGTTGAAGTCTGGTTGGGTTCTAGCACCAACTTGTCGTACTCGGCTCGCTTCCAACGCCTGGTCACCGAAGCAACTGCTTTGATCTCGATTCAACCTACCCACGTTGTGATTTGATCTTAGGTTGACGAGATCAATCAAACGTCAGGCCGTAGTGCCAGCCGAATCCGAGTCAAGGTGATACTGCACAATAAATGTAGACAAAAAAACAAAAGCACAAACAACAACTTCAAGGCGAGCGACTGGTTAGGAATAGTGATTAATTTTATGTCGGTTTGTTGAGTTACAGGAGTGCGTCTCTCTCTTTCTCTCCCAGCCCGAAGAAAAAAAAAATGTGGATTGTAACACCTTTGCGTTCCTTAACTAGTTCTGGATATCTGTATGGAGAATATAAGTCAGACTTCTATAATTTGTTCTTGGTTAGAAGTCTAATTCGGAAACTTGTTTTGGTGGGAAATCTAAAGTCGGACTTCGACAAATTTGTTCTTGGTTAGAAGTCTAAGTCGGAAGGCATGGAATCGTGCGGTCACCTGTGCGAGGCGCGTCTCTCTGTCTCGACTTTCCTCGACGAACTCAGCTCTACTCTGCGAACTCTCCGAAACACCCGTAGATGTTTGCTTATATGGACGCCGATCAAAACCTGGCGTGGGGTCGGACGTGGTGTGGCCACCACGTTGATTTCAAATCCCCAATAAGGATTTTCTTTGTTTTCGGCCAAAAATAATTATCATTTTCCGTATTTGGAAATCTTATTCCACTCCCACCCTCTTCTGCTCTCATATGGGTATCTCACCATACTTTAGAGGGCGTCAACGGTTTTCCCACTTCCTCGCAGTAACATCTCATACCTATCCTCTCAATGGGCGGTAGCAGGCCTCCTCTCTGCGTCACATGATCATCTCCGCCTGGCTATTCGGCCAATAGGCGTCAACTGATAATCTCAATTTTTATCCAACTTCACGGGATATGTTTTTTTTTCAACCCAGTTTCTCCGTTAACATGGACAATTCTTCTTGGCGAAATTGGGTTAATTAAAATACCCTAACACAGCCTTCGTTATCACAAACGAACTTAAACAAAATGCAGATGTCCTGTCCAGGCGACATCTCATTCTAGGGCTCTGCGTACGGTTGGCAGACGACCCATCAACTACTGATAACAGCCAATGTTTTATCTGCCCAGAGCTCTGGTATCCCTCAACTAATTTTCACGACAATGACCATCAGAATTTCCGTGGGTGGCATTCTTTCCTTCTCTTATCATCTAAGTTGTTAAGTCCTGTCCGTCTGTTTCTTTCTCCTCTTTCTCTTTTTCCTTCTTTTGTCCTCGCAGATAATTTGGCATATCACACTTCCACGAGAAAGTAAAGTGGTTATCTTGAATCGCACTTGAAAAATGACAAAACAAAAAATCTTTTTTTTTTTCACCGATACTCTGTTTGGGAAAACAACCAAACAAAAAGAATATCGCTCAGTATGTCTTTCGTTATATCTATCGGTTTAAGTAATCGCTCAGTATGTCTTTCGTTATATCTATCGGTGTAAGTAATCGCTCAGTATGTCTTTCATTATATCTATCGGTTTAAGTATCCCCGTAATTAACTTCTGTGGTTAATTAATTGATTAATTAACCTTCCGTTCCTAAATAGTGTTACACTGGAAAGAAAATAAAATAATTTTTATGTAATTTGTATGTGCTTTTATTTATTGAGCTATTATTTTTTTTTACAGCAAGTTAAAACAGTATTTTGCTTTAAATATCCGAAAATGCAAAATATGATTTTTTTTTTCTGAGACTAAATTTTACATGTTACTTTGTTTTGCAAAATCAATGTGATTAATTTTTATCAATATTCTTGAAATTGTACACTCAATTAGAAGACACCTTAAACTACAACCAAGAAGATGTTCACTTCTTCTCTGGCCCGTGGAAGCAAATACCTTAAAAAATTATAAAGTAAGGAAAAAGAAAAAAAAAGAGCAACTGATAGTAAAATGAAATGTGTTGTACAAGAACTTTCAAATTATTGAAACTACTGTCTGACAGACACTTGTTTCAATTAAAGTTTGTTTATTAAACTTTTGAATAAATTGATAACTATTAACTGCCATATTTATTAAAACATTGGTAAAATATGAAAGAAATCATTGCATAAAATATCTATATTTGTGTCTTTTGACAACACATTTTTGAGAGAGAAAATAAACTGGTATAGCTCTCCAGAAATTAGTTTATGATGTGGTCAAAAAATGAAACCCCTCAATTTTAAAATAATTAAAAATACAGCAATTCTTTTCTGGTACACCAATCAACTGCTATTGGGGTTTTGCAAATAAATTTCTTCTAAACAAGGAAAATCAATGAGTTACTTTTTTCCCCATAATAAATTTTATGCTTTCCTAGCAAATATACACTTAAAATTAAATATTAAAAATACTTAAAAGCTTTTAATTTCCTTTTTAGAATGTATATATTTCCACATCTGCGAGTATCACCTGTTTGTTTTTAGATACACATTTTAAAACTGAAATTAAAAACTATTTTAATCATTTTAAATATATAATTAAGTGTATTCACTAGATAAAAAAAAACAACAAAGATATTTGTAAAAACAAAATGAATTAATTTTCCTTGTTTAGAAGAATTTTATAGGCAGAACACCAACTGAACACTAGTGGCTAAAAAATAATAATTTTTACTTTGGGTTTAAAACAAAATGACTTGCAGTTTTGAAAATATACACATTTTAAAACCGAGATTAAAACTTACTTTATTTTTTAATATCTAATTTTAGGTGTATTTGCTAGATAGAAACAATTTTATTTGTAGAAAACAAACAATTTTACACTAGAGACTCGCATATCTTGAAATATACACATTTTAAGTGAAATTAAGAACTATTAATTAAAACTACTAATTAATCTTAATATCTAATTTAAGTGCATTCCCTAGATAAAAAAATTTATTTATAAAAAAAAGATCTTCATTCATTTTTCTTGTTTACAACTTTATTTCATGATCGGCATAACATTGGCTTATTAAAAAACAATAACATACGACCCTCATAAGACATCTGACTTCATAAAACTTAACATTAAGACGAAACTGGCAACTATTTTTTTTTTATTCATTATTTTGTTGTTAACTTAATTTTACCACAAAAAGTTTTTTTTAGACTGAAACAAATAGATTTCAGATATCATGTTGTATTTTCCTTTTTTTTCTGTTTGAAAACATTCTATGATTTCCAAGTGTCATACCTGTCGTATTTCCTTTTTCTTCATTTCTTTTGTAAAATAGATTTCACATATATTTCCTAAAACTAGTCAATTAAATGTTTTTAACTTATTTTTGTTCAATCTTTTTTTCTTACAATCTTATTAACATCTGAAAGTCTTTTTCAATAGTGTTTCTTTGGATATGGTCACTCAGTAATGATAGCTTTAAAAAAAAAAAAAATTTGGATTCATAAAAAATTTTGATGCAGTTTCACAGTATGAAGATGAAACCAAAAAAAGTTGTTTTTTCAGTTAAACTGCCCGTCTCTAGTAAAAACTGTTTGGTTATATTCAATACTTCAAAGACAAACCTAGTTACATTCCATCATCACCAATCTGACCCTGACCTACTACCAATCATGATGAATGGAGGTCCTCTTAAGTAAGCACCATGTCTTGAAAGGCTGTTGGGCCTCAAACTCACACCTGACCTCAAGTGGAATTCACATATATGATCCCTTGCTAAGGATACAGGTAAAATGGTCAACTCTCTGTACTGCTCCAGTAAATACCTCACTCCTCCTGCTATCCTCTAACTTTACAAGAGCCAGATCAGGCCCAAAATGGAATATGGTTGTTATATTTGTGTGGGAGCTGCGCAGACCTCACTCTCCAGCCTTGATAAAGTCCAAAAGTGTATCTGAGCCCTTGTGGGTGAAAAGTATTCTCCACCCTTCAATCTCTCTCCTACAGACAGGATGTGACAAAATTCTTACTGCTCTATTGCTACTTCTACAGAAAGTGCTCAGATAAACTACATTCCCTGGTCCTGCCAAATCAAACCTTCATGGCAGAAACGCACTATGCCACTTATATAGTAGCAAATCATCCACATTCCCTTTATATTCCATCAGTGAGATGTAAGTTCCACTTGAGCAGCTTCTTCCTGCAAACTACTGCCCTGTGGAACCAACTCCCAACAAGATGTTTCCCCAATCACTACAATCTTAACCTGTTCAAGGCCAGGATTAACCATTATCTTTCACTCCTATACACACAAATGGCCTTCTAACATAACCCTCTACCTCAAGTGACCCCCCACCCCACCCCGGACATTGTAAAAGGTAAATGTTATTGTTAAAAAAAAAAAATTTCCATGCATAAAGTTCAACAGTTCAGACCAAGATAATGCTGCTGGTGGTTTGCACATCCCCTCTCTGCCAACAGGACTCTAATTTTATCTTTACAGATTTTTCTATTTCCTCTTCCTTGCTAATGAGCCCAAACATTCCAATAGCAACATTTAAGACAACAATAAGAAAGTGGAGATGACATTGTTGATAATGATGGACTAGCCATGACTAAGTGTTATAATTTCATTATTTGACTAAATATGATTCTATCTGTTCATTTTTAGTTTTTTAGCTAAGTTGTGAAACAACCATGCTTTTTCTCCATGAAGTGACCTACCCCAGAAGATAGGTTCACTGGTAAAGCAGAATGGAGAGACTTAAAAAAACTTTTGCTCTAACACATAAGACCCTTTAGAGACAGAGAACCCAGAACTGGACAAAAATACTTTTTGTTCTTAGGCTGGAAAATGTCAAGACATAAATACAAGTGGCATGACTATGAAAAACCTTTTCAAATAAGGCTGTAAATTGTAAATAATTTAGAGTCATTGGCTATTACTATGAAGTGTAGTATCATTTTTCTTATTTGTATTTGTTTATTATCAGAAGGGAAAATAACAAAACAGTCTCTCTTGTGTTTTCTGCTTACACATATCAGTCTTGGTTTAGTTTTAGGAATGAAAAAAAAACAAGAAAGATTTCAAAGATTTTCAATTTTAATAAATATAGACATCCTTATCTGCTCATATATATAATCTTGTATATACATACATAGACTGATACAGATATATTTTCATGCATGGAGGGAGGAGTAGATGCAACAGATAACAATAAACCACAGAAGAACTCAAAATTGATCACTGCATTTAAGTATTGCATTAATATCTAAGTTTACCTTTTAAAAGGTTAACAATAATTCTTTTGTTGTCACTTTATTTAAAGACAATTTGATGTACATAAGTCCTTACTTTCCATACAAACATTTATTTTTATTTCATGGGTAACTTTTACTTGAGTTCACAATTAATTTTGATTATTTCCAAGTTATAAAAATTGTTATTGTACCAAACATTTTGTCACAAAAAATCACGTAAAAATATTGCTGAAAACAATCACAAAAATGAAAACTTGTGAATCCCAAATTTCTGTAACATGAGCTATCTTACCAAGTTATTAATTTACACCTGAATTTTTTCAAATATCTCCTTTCTTAAAAACTCTTTTTACAAGCCAACGTGTATAACCATACAAACTGTAAAAAATTAAAAGAAAACAGTCAACTCATAACCTTTAAAAATTAATAAATAAATAAATAAATAAACAAAATAAAATCAAAATAAATCAATAACAATATTAACTCACTTTCATTTTTTAATAGGAAAAAAAAAATTACATTGCTTAGCATCCTCCATAGTATCCTTCCTTTACTAAGTAAATTTTTTAGAATATTCTAAATCTAATTGTTTGCTAATTCAGAATTCAGAATGTGAAAATTTAATGTTATTTTTTCTCTGTTATTTTTGTGTATAAAGTAGTAAGGCTAGTGACGCGTTGACGCCATGTCAAAAAAAAAAGAAAAGTTGTCTTATACCCCCCACTAAAATACCCCCTACTAAAATGAACCTAAAAAAATTAACCGACCTAATCGAAAAACTAAAAAATAATCAAAATAAAATAACATATATAATCGAAAGAATAAAAGAGCTAATTAAAAAAATAATATTTATAATCGAAAAAATAAAAGAGCTAATTAAAAAAAATAAAAAACTTCCTTAAATAAAATGTATATCAAAAAAGGAAAAAACTTTAAGAAAGGAGCTGGCTGGACTGACTTACCATTTGAAATGCATTTGCCAAGTAATTTTTGCGGCCTTGGAACTAAATTAAATAAAAGATTAGACTCTAAATAATAATCCATTACCACACTCCAAACCAAATAGATAATATTTGTATGCATCATGATATATGTTAGAGATAATAAAAATAGGAAGATGTGCGATTTAAAAATGTTAGATGATCTAGAGGTTTATAAAGTAAAAAACCCAAAACAGTGGTTAGATAGAAATATAATCAAAAATTTAATATCAGCAAAAAATACTTTAGGATTAGGCATTAATTTTAATCAATAAAAAATGGAAAAAGAATATCTAAACGTAAGAGTAAAACCTAAAAAAACAGAAATGGTAGGAGCAACCTTTAGAGGTTCTGAATACTTTTCCCCAGCTTTAAAATTTGAAACTACTCCAATGATGGCTTTAGATTATATATCAACTTATAACTCTATTCATAATATTGTAAACTGTAGTATTGAAATTAGTATTGTTGGTTTACCAGATGTAATAATAAATATTCCAAATGGAGCTTATGATATAACTGATTTAAATAAATATATTCAAGAAATACTAAAAGCTAAAATAACTAATACTTCTAATGTATTTTCAATTATTCCAAAAGAAACAACTGGAAAATCAGAAATTAACTTTAAATTTCCTATAGATAGAGTTACTTTAAATGACCTCCTTAAAAAAGTATTAGGATTTAATAATAGTGTTCTTAGCAATACTAAAAATATTTCTGATAATAATGTTAATATTTTATCAGTAAATATAATAAATGTAGAAGTTAGTAATATAGAAGGATCAACTGTAAATGGAGTAAAAAAAACTATTATTTATTCCTTTTTCCCAGATGTTCAATTTGGATATAAAATTAATAAAGATATAAACAACCCATTTTTTCTTCCAACCTCTGATAAAACTATATCTAGAATTTATATTAGACTAACAGATCAAAATAATAAAATAATAGATAACAATAATGAAGTAGTTGATTTAAGATTTTTACTACAAGAGACATAGTCAAAATTTATTTTATTAAAATGGTCTATAAAAAAATCACTATTACTGTCTCAGATGAACAAAAAAAGAAAATAGAAAATCAAACAGGAGCTATAGTTTTAGTATTTAGTTATCATGACTAGCTTTCGGGAAATGATACTTTATACATAACTAATTATCAATTTAAAAAAATTCAAACAGCAGTACAAAATGGTAAAGGAGTTAAACTAACCTTATCAAATCCTCAAGTAAAATTTAATATTAAAAACGGTGGTTTTTTAAGTTTGCTTGCTGGTTTAGCTTCTAGATTTTTACCAATGATTGCTACTAAAATTTTACCCGCATTAGGATTAGGAGCTTTAAGTGAAGCTGCTTCAGCAGGAGTAAGTAAAGCTATAGGAAATGGAGTTGGAAATTGTCCAATTGGAAAAGGATTATACCTTAAAAAGGGAGGAAATGTAGTTAAAGTAACATGTTGTGAAGGAAATGGATTTAAAATAGTGCCTTATTTTGGTAAACCATTTGAAATAAAAAGAGAAGGAGTTTATAGTGGAGAAGGATTATACCTTAAAAGAGGAGATGGATTATTAGATATATTAAAATCAATTCCCATATTAGGAGATATTATTAAATTATTTTAATTAATAAATGGATAAAATCTTTTATAAAAGTCTTACAAATTTAGATATAAAAAAACTAAATCAAGATAAATATTTTAGAGGATGTTTTATGAGAGATGAACTAAAAAATATATCACCAAAATTAAATGAATCAGGAGTATTAAATTTAGATACTTCTAATAATAAAGGAACTCACTGGACTTGTTGGATGAAAAAAAATAACTTAATAATTTATTTTGACTCTTATGGCTTAGTTCCTCCTCCAGAAATATTAACTTATTTTAAAAAATCAAAAGATTATAAAGGTGTATTTTATAATAATACAATAGTCCAACCTGATAACAGTGTTATCTGTGGGCATTTATGTTTATACATCTTAAATAATAAACCAAAAAATCTAAATGATTTTAAGTCATTAATAATTAATATATTAAAATGAAAAAAGCATTAGAGTTAAGAAAAAAATTATACAATGATTTTAAAAAAGAAAAAATAGAAGTCTTTTACTATCAAGTAGAACTAGAAAAGAAACAACAGCCAATAATAAACGCAATAAAAAATCAGGTAAAAGAAACAGAACCAAATAATAATAAACTTTATTTTAGTGTTTCGCCTGGTCCAATAAGAGCGAAATATCTAGCTAAAGGAAATACAATAGATAGTAGAAATTCTTTTTTTAGATTAATAAATGATCAAGTATATCTAAAAGATGAACCCATTAACTTTATAGGTGATAATATAATTATTAACGGTGAGATAATTCCAATGTCAGAAAATTTATATAAACTAATATCAAGAGATAAAAATATTTTTTATGATAATCTAAGTATTGATGATAAAGAAATATATTATTACTTAGCAAACAAATTAAAAATTTTTAATGGAGAAACAGGCAGTGGTGGATTTAATACTAACAACTATAAAATATTTAAATTAATAAAACAAACAATGACCACAAGTGGTCCAACACTAGAAGAGATTAAAGATAAAGATGAAGAAGAGATTCAAAGAAATGGATTAATAGCAGATCCTAAGTACCTAGCAAAAAGATTAAAACTATTACTAGCGGCGAGACAAGCAGGAAATAAAGGAGTAGAAAATGAGATATCAGATATTATAAAATATTTACACGAAACAAATAAGATATCTAAAAAAACATTTATTTCTATTTCTAGAAAAATATTTAATTAAAAATAAAAAATGAAATCTAAAATATGTACTACTTGTTTACAAGAAAAATCATCAAATAAATATTAAAAATCACTCTACCGACAGGTTTACAATCTCAATGAAAATCTTGTGTGAATATAAAAAAAGAATTCACTATCAAAATAATAAAGAAAAATATAAGATAGCTTTCCAAGAATTTTTAATAAGAAATCCAGATTATTTTAAGAACAGAAAATAATTTACTTTTTTTAAAACTATGGTAAATCATCCTAATCAAAAATAATTCTTAATAAAATGGTATCCAAAAAATTTTACAAAAATTTAATAAGCGAAACAACAATAAAAAAAATCAGAGAAGTTAACATGACTGAATATATTGAAAAACTTAAAAAATATATTAAAATAGAAAAGTACCCTATTAAACTAAAACTACTATTTAATATAGAATTTATTAAACCAGTAGAAGATGAGATCGTTGACATCCTTTATTCTCATCCTGTAGAAGTAATACAATCAGAGAATAACTTAATAAAATTTTATGAAGGATTACTAGATAATTATACAGTATGGTTAGATGGTTTTCAAGAAAGAGGTAGTGGATTCTCATTTAATATCATAAAAGATGTTACTATTAAACTATTTAAATATGATTATCAAAGAGCATCTTCTTATATCCCTCTACAATTTAAAACAAAAAATATAGTTAATGTAAAAAATTTAAAAGACAACAAATGTTTTCTATGGAGTATACTAGCTAAATTTTTTCCTAATAAAAGCGATCATAAAGAAAGGTTATCAAATTATAAAGAATATGAAGAAGCTGTAAATATGGGAGATGTAGAATTTCCTGTAAAGATAAAAGATATTTCTAAAATAGAAAAACTAAATAATCTAAATATTAATGTATTTGCTTTAGAAGATCAAAGAAAAAAGAATACACTATTTCCTCTTTTTATTTCAAATAGTATTAGTAAAAACATAGTTGATTTGTTATACTTAGAAGATGAAGAAAATACACATTATGTATTGATAACTGATTTGGATAGTTTTATTGTATCTAATAGAAATAAACAGTATACATGCAGAAATTGTTTACAGGGATTAAGAACACCAGAAGCATTAAATAATCATAAAGTAATATGTTATACTCACAAGCAGTGTACAGTTTTAATGCCTAAAAAAGGAGATAATATCTTAAAGTTTAAAAATACAAAATTCTCTAAGAAATTACTGTTTACCATCTATTGTGATTTTGAATCAACAAATAAGATATATTCAAAAGAAGAAATACTAGAAGATAAAATTAAAAGAGAAAAACTTAATAGGGAATATAAAAATAAAACAGTAAAAGAATCTACTAATAATAAAATAATGAAACAAGAAGTAAATAGTTATGGATTATATCTTAATTCAAGTAAAAAAGATATAATAGATTCTGGTTATATATCATATATAGGAGAAGATACAAAAGAAAGATTTGTAAAGAAAATAGTAAAAATATTTGATAGGTTAACATTTGCTTATAAAGAACCAATAATTATACCTGTCTATTTTCATAATGGATCAAATTATGATTTCCACTTTATAATAGAAGAACTTATGAAATATGAAAATGAATTTAATACAGTAAAAACTTTATCTAAATCATCAGAAGAATATATAGCAATAGAATATGGAAATAATAATTATAAATTAAGATTCTTAGATTCATTTAGATTCTTTGTTCAAAGTTTGGCAGGCGTATCTAAATCCTTACAAGAATTTCCAATATTATCTAGTGAGTTTAAAGAAGAAGATATAAAATTAATCAAACAAAAAGGATTTTATCCTTATGAATATATAGATTCTCTTGAAAGATTAAAAGAAACTAAGTTACCTCCTATTGAAAAATTTTACTCTACTTTAACTGATGAAGGAATAACTGAAAAAGATTATTTACACGCACAAAATGTCTGGAAACATTTTAACTGTAATACTTTTAATTATCACAATTTATATCTTAAAACTGATGTACTTTTATTAGCTGACGCATTTGAACAATTTAGAAATATCTTTTTAGAACACCATCAAATTGATCCATGCTACTGTTATTCATCTCCAGGATTATCTTGGCAATGTGGTTTACTATGAAACATTAGGATTAAAAGTATCAAAAGTATATAGAACTATTTCTTTTATAGAAACTGATTGGTTAGAAAAATATATAAGATTTAATACTGATATGCGAACTAAATCGAAAACACCATTTGAAAAGAATTTATGGAAATTAATGAATAATGCATTTTATGGAAAAACACTAGAAAATATAAGAAACAGAAGTGAGATTAAATTATTAAGTAATCCTAAACTAGTTAGAAAATATATAAATAAACCAAACTTTAAAGATTCAAATATATTTAATGAAAACTTAGTAGCTATAATTAATAATGTTACTTCTATCAGATTTAATAAACCAATATACCTGGGACAAGCTATTCTAGATTATTCTAAATTATTAATGTATAAATTTTGAAGTAGTAGAAGAACTTTGGAAAGAAAATGAAATAGTAGCAAGTGATACTGATAGCATATTTTTAAGTATTATGACAGAAGACCTTTATAAAGATATGGAAAAAATATTAGAAAAATTAGATACATCAGATTATCCTAAAGATCATTTACTCCAATCATCAAAAAATAAAAAAGTAATAGGTAAATTTAAAGATGAATTAAATGGTGATATAATGAGTGAAATAGTATTTTTAAAAAGTAAAGCATATGCCTTTAAGAAACATTCAATTAATGGAAAAGTAGAAGAAAAAAGTTAAAAGGAATCACAAAAGGCTGTTATTAAAAAACAACTTAAGTTTAATGATTTAAAAAATTGTTTGTTCTCTAATAAAATAAGAACTGATACCATGTATACATTAAACTCTGATAAACATAGATTGTTTGTAAATAAAATAAATAAAATATCTTTAAATCCATTTGATGATAAAAGATTCATTTTAGATGATGGAATAAATACAAAACCATTTTATTAAAATGGAAAAATATGAAACTAAAAGATGTACAAAATGTTTACAGATTAAACCTGTAAAAGAATTCTATAAAGATAATAGGGTAACTTCTCTAGTTTTATATAGAAGTAATTGTATAGAATGTTATAAAAAAAAAGTAAAATATATAATACTATTAATCATAATAAAAATATTATTAGATTATGGGAGAGTAGGGGAATTAAATATCCTAATTTAAAAGAATTATATCAAGTTTATATTCAATCTACTAATTGTTATTTGTGTGATGTTTTATTTGATAATACAGTTAAGTCTAAAAGGAGATGTTTAGATCATTGCGATTTATCAGGTTCTCCTAAATTTATTATTTGTAGTAGGTGTAATATAAATATATTACCAAAGATAGATAGATTAAAAAATAAACTTCATTTAGAATTACATAGATACTTTTATAGATCTTTCTAGAGTTTACTTTTTTGTGTTTATTAACAAAAATAGAATTCAACAAAAGTTAAAACAGGAGAAGCTGTTCCATCATAATACATGGTAAAAATATGAGGACCTTTATAAATTCCAAATGTAATAAATGTACTTCTTTTTACAATATTTCCCCAAGTTAAATTTTCATCAGCTGCCTTTTTTGTTATTCCAAAACCGTATGAATCATTTAGAGGTAGTCTATCGGCTAATCTTCCTTTTATAATAACTAAATAATCTCTATCTGAAGGAATGTTAACATCGCAAACATGAGTAAATTTTTTAGCAGTAAAAGAGAAATTAGATAGACCTATACTTTTTATAAATTTAGTTCTTTTATCAACATATTTTTTATTAGCTGAATCTAATAAATCTGTTGGATTAGCTAGATTTATTATTTTTTTTATTATTTATATTTATTTCTCCTGAAGCTTTTCCATTTTTAACAAAGTATTTTTAAAAGTAGAAGAATTAGTGTTATTAGATTTTATAGATCTTCCAAATATGTCCATTTTTTTAAATTTAATAATAGTAATAGTTGCTAGAGTATAATTGTAAGAACTTAGTGTTTTAGTTGAAAAGTTAAAATAAGAAGATCCTGTATAGTTTACTAAGATTTCATTGTTATCAACTTTAAAATTACCAGATATGAATTTATAAAATGGAGATTCAAATGTAGAAAGAGTCCAAAAGTAACTAACTCCATTTTTAGGATGATAAGATTGTATCATTCTATTAGATAAACTTTTTTCACTTGAAGTAAAAATAACAACATCTGGAGAAAAGTTCATAGCATATCTTCCACTACCAGTAAATTTTATTTCTTGTATTTTAGTGTGTAAGTCTACGTATTCTTTACTAGCTGCATCTCTACTATTATCTGGCCACTTTAAATTAATTATTTTTTTATTATTCATATCTCCTAAAAAAGAAGCTACTGTTACAGTTTTATCTACATAACCCTTTGTTGCAGCCTCATCAGATGCTGAAGGACTCACTAAATTAGTTATTTTTCTTCTTTGCATATCTCCTGTAAATATTTTAGAATCTACATATTTTTTATTAGCTGCATCAGTTGCATCATTTGGATCTCCTAATCTTATTATTTTTCCATTTCCCATATTCCCAACGAAAACTGAATTATCTACATATCTCTTATTAGCTGCATCACTGTTAGCTGTTGGATTTGCTAAATTTATTATTTTTTTATTATTCATATCTCCTGTAAATATTCTAGAATCTACATATCTCTTATTTACACAATCTGTTGGGTTAGTTCCAGTGCTTAAATTATAAATATATATATTATTCATATTTATATTACCTCCATTATTTTTTGCTAATTTCGGATCTATATACTGTTTATTTACAGCATCTGTTGGGTTTGTTGGATTAGCTAAATTATTTTTTTATTATTCATATTACCAGAGAATTTATTATCATCTAGATACTTTTTATTTATTGCGTCGAATGGATTTGTTGCTTCTGCTAAATTATTTTTTTATTATTCATATCTATTTCTCCTGAAGCTTTTCCATTTTTAACAAAGTCAGTATTTTTAAAAGTGGAAAAATTAGTGTTATTAGATTTTATAGATCTTCCAAATATATCCATTTTTTGTTAGAGTAAATTAAATAAAATAAAGAGGAGTTAGTTTATTTTTATATTTTCCTTCATTCTTCTTTTTTGATAAATCTATTGTTAAAAACCCATAATCTTTACCCCATACATTATTACATAATTTTCTAAAATCTTTAAATCCCATATCATCCCAAGCATAATCTTCATGTATAAATCTTAATGATCTTTTATCCTGATAAAATAATATAATTAGATTAGAATTTTCTCTTATAGTTTGTCTAGGTAATTTAAAAAAGTTTTGTGAAATGTAAAAACAGTCTATATTTGAATGTCTTCCTCTTGTATAGTAATCTTCACATACTCTTTGTTTTTCTCCTATTACATCATCAAATATTATTAAATTTTTTTTTGTTCTATCTACTTCTCTAGGATCTATTATATCCGCATTTTTATCAAAGAAGTTAACTGTTATATTTGGTTTAAATCTCGCTTTATTTTTTAAATGATAAATTACTTTATCCATATTATCTTGTATGATATATTGATTTTAAAATAATTTTAATACTGCATCTTTAGGAAATTCTTCTAATTTTTTTAATAGTTCATATTCATCCTGAAATAAAGATTTTCCATATATCATTAGATTATCGTAATCAAGTATATTGTCTTTTAGTAATAGATTTATTAATAGATTTGTTTTTCCACATCCTGATTTTCCTACTATTATTCCTCTTATACTACTAGGTAATTCTGGATTATTATTTCTTATTACTTTTTCTCTACTTGATAAATTTTCGATTTCCATTTATTTAAGAAGTATAAACCTTTTACCACTAGATTCTAGATTCATTTCATTATCTGATATAAGAGTAGCAAATACTTCTACTCCTGTTCCAGGTGCAGAATCAAATGTTGCTTTTATTTTAATATCCATTGCACTCATATTTGTTCTATCTTCATGTTTAGATATATCTATGACATAAATAGGATAAAGAGATTTAAATGTTAACATAGAAAAACTAATTGCATCATCTGTATCATAAAACTTTCTTTTAAAGTCATAAGTTTGTTTAAATATTCTAGAGTATTTATCTTCACTATAATCTATTTCTATATCTTGATTTGGATATCTTCTAGTATTTACTTCAACATGAATTCTATTTAATTTTAGATTACTAAAGTTAGCTTTACTTTTTACATTATCTTTCTGAAATGAGATAATAAGATATCTTGGTTTTCCTGTTGTAGTTTGTAAACTCCAATCTAGATTAGTGCTATTTGGAGATGGTACTATTGTTTGAGTATTTCTCCCACGAAATAAAATTGTCATTACAGTTTTAGCTTCTATCGCTTCATGTAGTTTAATTTCTGTTTCTAAAGAAGGTTTAATAACTGGCATAAATAAAGACATTTTATCTAAAGAGAATGAAAAATCACTTTTGTTTACTCCACTATTTACCTGCATTAAATCTTTATCAACTAATCTTTTTAATCTAATTGATTGTCTAACACCATATAAAATTTTATTATAGTCATCCATAAAACCAAAGATATGACTCAAAGGTACGTTAAAACTAAATTTTTTAAATTTTGATCTTAATAACATGTTAGTATTGGTATTATCCGTTATATCATAATCTATATCAGGTAGCCAACACATACTTAACCCATTAGTTGTAGATTGATCTGGTGAATATTTTAATAGACCAATCATGGTAGTTGTTTGTCCAGGTCTTTTGATTTCTTCTACTACTTCTCCATTAATAGAATAAGTGATACGTTCAAATAAATACATCATAGCATTATTTATCAATGCTACATTTTTTCTATCTGCTTGTGGGATTGCTGAACCATCTGATTTTTTTAATTCTCCTTCAAAGTATAAATATCCTTCTGATGGTAGAGTGATTAAATCTTGTTGTTGAATTATAATTTCTTTATTACCATTAGTATTTAAATTTGAACTATTAATTGGAGGGAATTCTGCATATTCAAATTCCCTAATACTTTCATCTAAAAATAAAGTTTGTTCAGTATCACCAATTTCGAAAATCTTTTTTGTTGTCATTTTTTATTGTAAAAATTTTATTGAAGTACCAGAAAAAATATTTTCTATTACTTCTTGTGATATTTCTTTTAATATTTCTTTTACAGTTTTGATAGCTTTTGGTCTTTTTTCTTGTACTTTCCTATCTATAAAGTTAACTACTTTTTCAGCTCCTTTTGAAGCAGCTGTTTTTAAAGCAGCTTCAGTTGCTGTTTTCATTATCTTCTTACTAGCTTCTGAGGTTATTAGAGATATAATTGAATCAATTACACCATCACCTTTTTTTAATCCTTTCTTAAAGTTTTTTCCTTTTTTGATATACATTTTATTTAAGGAAGTTTTTTATTTTTTTTAATTAGCTCTTTTATTCTTTCGATTATATATGTTATTTTATTTTGATTATTTTTTAGTTTTTCGATTAGGTCGGTTAATTTTTTTAGGTTCATTTTAGTAGGGGGTATAAGACAACTTTTTTTCTTTTTTTTTTTGACGTGGCGTCAACGCGTCACTAGCCTTACTACTATAAGGTTAAATTTTCTACACTTACCTTGACAAAGTTCCTCAAGGAACAAAATGTGTTGGCATATAAGTTTTTCCTCTTGTCTTATATTTATATTGTATTTACAGATATATTTTATTTATATCTGAACTTTTTATGTACACACGTATGTTTGAAAGGGTGCTGAAAAATCTGACCAAATGACCAAACACTGAAATTTTTAAGGAATCTTTTCTAGGTTGGACTGTAAATACTTCAGTACTTTGACTTAGACATTTACATATATTCAGTGACATTATATCAGCCTGACGATTGCGTCTAGCATGAAACAGCCTGTCACCTCTGAGTGTTGACTTCAATGTTCACTTTTATATTTATATTTACATACACTCTATCTCTGATATCAAGCATTTTATCCCATAATATAGCACACCTTAAAACTATATATATATATAAAGTTAGTTAAGCTCCAATATGAGTGAATGCATATCAGAAAAAAAACTAAAATTGAATTGAAATCTATTATTAAAGTTTTTTAAACATCTGATCTTTTGGTTGGAATAGGAGTGTAGTAGAGAAGTACTGAGTCACATAAAGCATTATTTGCATCCTTATACAGAATGACACAAGAATGTTCGCATTGTAATCTTCAAGTCTGCAGACACCTATAATACTTGCAGACATCAGGAAATGAGTTCGCGTTTCTTTCTATCTACAAAGAAGAGGTAGAGTCTAGGCCAAGTGTCTCCGAATCTTAGCTCAATAGTCATAAGATACTGTTTTATTGTAATTGTGTAGTGTTGTGCCAGAAGAGACTTTGTACTCACTATCAGACCAAACCATCAAGAGAATCAGGTGCGGGGTTGATCAGAAGTGACCTTCCAGCTTCTGAGTGTAGAATCATGTGACCAGACCAGCTGCACCTGGCTTGCTACTGTGGGAACAAGCTTCATGATAGAGATAAATAAACACCTAAGTAGTAATAAGGGACAGAGTCTCTCAGATATCTCAAACTAGAATGTAAGATGCACATTTTAGATGGGGGTCTGAGCCACATTTGCCTACAATAATTAGCAAAGTCCCAGTGTGAAATAAAATGTAATGTTAAATATGTGTGATTATGTCTTGTGTCAGCACCTTCTATTTCATTACAATTGCCACATTTCACTTTTGTTTGTGCCCCACTTGGGACTCTCTTTGATCAAAATGTTCTTGTCGATGTAACCTCCATCTTCTGGCTTCCTCCTTCTATATTTTGGATAGAAGTCATTCCCTTGCTCAAATTTAAATTTAATTTAAATCAAAGGGAAAAAAAACTTTAAGATATGGGGGGGGGGGTTACCCTCTGAGTATCCCCTTTGATCAAAATGAAATATACTTATCCAAATACTCTAGGAGTTGTTCCCTTGTTCAAACTGAAATTTAATTTATGTCAAAGGAGAAAAGATTTCAGTGGGTTGGTTTGGTGGAATGAATTGTATCATGGTAATCTCTTTCTCATAGTCGGTACCCAACTGATCCTACTATACTGTGCAGTCAACAAGATAAAAAATAAACACTTTCATTTTGAATCATGTCTTGCTGATTACAACAAAGAAAAGATCCAAATAAAATTTATTCATTAAGTTTTTATTCATTCACTTATAGTGAATTTAATATTTTAATTAGTTTGTTTGGCTGATGAAAATACGTAAAAATATAATGGGACTTTCTGTCAGAATTGCTGGGATTATCATCATTTACACTTGGACTATTGTCCTCATCTTTGTTGTTTTTACCACATTTCAGCCTCGTCATCTGGGTAATGTTCAGGGAATTTCAAACTGAACACTTCATTTAATCTACAGGGATTGTTCTTGTTCTGCTGTCCATATCTAGGGATATTTTATCTACTTTTATTTAAGTACTGCTCAGTTATTGCTCATCCAATTTTCACTGAGTCTAAATCCAGAGATTACCTTAGTAATTGTTATTTCAATCCCTGGATTTAGACTTGTCCAAAATAGCATTTTTTTACTGGTAAAGAAAGATTGTGATTGGTCGAGACTGGTAGAGAAGTGCAAACAATTACCATATTTCAAGGCCTACTAAAGTCAACCCAATCTTTTTTCTGATGTTCTTTTTCAACAGAGAGCACAGAAATTTGTTTTTGAGGTAAGATTTTGTTTTCTTCATCACTACAGTAAGACTAGGTAAACACCAGTCTAGTATCAAATGAAGACATTTTTTACAAATCTCAAAAAACACACACAAATCAATGCAAAATAAATTTATATAAAAAGAATATTAACTTGATATTACTCTGATTAATGAGTTTTTGGTAAGCACAGTGCCAAATGGCCAGAAATGGATGTAGGAAGATTATGTTACGCTAATCTTCTGTGTGGGAAGGGCTTTCCTGCTTTAAAAATCAGCACTGAAAATTGTTTTTTTTTTATTTTGATTAAAAAAAATTACTAAGCTATCCCAAAAAAGAAATAGTGTTTATGAAGATAATGTTGTGTCAATCTCCCAAGTAGGAAGGATCAGCTGATCTTGAAAATAAATCAACATTGAAAAGTGGCTCAAATACTGACCTCTAGTACTGGTAGGAAATGTTAAACTACTTCAGCCATGAGGCAAACTAATGATCTTAAATATTTCTGTACCTCTAGAGAGGCACAGCTTTTGAACAATATTTTTAAGTGTCTATCTTGAAACGTATTTTGCATTGACCAAAAGAATAAGGAACTTGCTTAATTTTGTCAATTCTTTATAAAAGACTCAAAAGTTGTTTTCCTGATGAAGAAAATAATCTAATAATGAAAAAAAACTTAAAAATTCAGCATCATTTGTAATGGTTGTTAACAAAAAGTTTTACATTTGGACAAAATAAATGTATGTCTGTCAGGTGCTGTAAATAAGTTGCAAAGTTTAATAACTTCTCTCACCAGTTTCTCACCTTTAAAAGATCAAAGATAAGAAGAATTGCCATGCGATAATTCATAAATAAAGAATATTTAATGAACAAGTCTGTCCTTTTGTAGCTTCCTACAAATTTGTGGCTTAAACAGAGTGGCATATTGTTACCCACATCTCTTCAAGGAACAGGGAGTGTCTGTAGCTGAATAGTGTGTGGGAAGTGAAATATTACAATGTAAACAATTTGAAGAGAGAGTGTACAAAGGAAAGAGTGGAATAAATGGAGAGAAAGAAAGAAAAGGACAAGAAGTAATGAAATATGAAAGACTGGTTTGGTAAGGAGTGGTATGAAACAGAATATAAGAAAAAGAAAATTCTAAGTAGACACAAACTGGGTTCACAAGTTTGTGGCTCACTGACAGACTGCAAAACAATAAGGATTTATTCTTTGGCATTTTAGCTTTGGTAAGTGGTGGAGTCAGAACATATAGGAAAATACAAGAGGGTTTTGTCTGATTTCATTGCTCATTCTGTCTAATACAGTACTCAATCACCTTCATTGCTTTTAAGTTACTCATTTCATTTTTAAAATACTGTTTAATAAAAACTTTTTATTATTTACTAGAAATATTTAAAATAAACATTTTATACTTATGAACACTAAAAATTCTTGTTTGTTATTTAAATATGAAATAGAGAGAAAAATGCTTTTAAATCTTCTTAAATCCCAAAATCTCAATGTTATCTGTTGCACTGTTCTACTATCAAATAAATCTATTGGTGGGAGGCCTTTATTAATGTCTAAAAAGCATATATCTATTTGAATGATATATATATATATATATATATATATATATATATATATATATATATATATATATATATATATATATACACACACACACACACACAAACATACATACATACAGATTAATCATAAAATCATATCAAAATTTAGGATGTGCAGGTAGTGCAATGGATAAGAGCTCAGAATATGAAATCAGAGAGCCAAGTTCAAATTCCAATTTCTTTATTACATTCACTTATGCACAAATACCCTTGAGTAAAGTCTGAAGCCATCTCCTCCACCCAGCTATTAGCAGGACTTCAATCTGGAGAAATTATTATTCTCAAAAAATTGTTAATGCAATATTCACTTGCAAAAAATAATTATTTTTACAATGCAAAATATATTTCAGTTTTAAATAACCCACAAAGAGTTGATAAGCTGTAAAAAAAAAAGCAACTCAATCAATATTGAGTTGTTTTTGTTTTTACTTGAAAAAAACTTATTTTTGTGTATAACTAATCTGTTTGATAAATTATTATGTATGAAATACTTTTTGTATCTGTCTATATTTCTGAGATGAGGTATTATGTACAGTATTTACATTATTCGGACTATTGTTCTCATCTTTGTCGCCATATTTATTACAACATTTTGGCCGTTGTAAACTCCGGCCTTCTTTAGGTGGTTGGAATGTTGATCTGAACCGTTTATTTCACTCACTGGGGTAGACCGTTCGAGTTCCACATGCCATGTCTAACGGATATCAGTTATCAGTTATCTCCTGTTAATCCCCCTCTCTAAGTTCTCCACCGCCTTAACCAGGTATTGAACTCACACTCTTTGGGTCCTGTCACTGGATCTAACTAATACCTTTATCCACTGTGCCATGATTCAGTTCGACATTCCAACCACCTGAAGGCTGGAGTGTACAATGGCTGAAACGTTGTAATAAATATGGCGACAAAGATGAAGACAACAGTCCAAATAATGTAAATAGTGAAATCTTTTTTGTCTTCATAAATGAGCTTTTTTTTAAATTTCTGCAAGTATCCATAATGTATTTTCGGGAACTGCTGTGAGTTTATTTTATATATACCTGCTTGAGAATTATTATTGTTATAGACATTTCTGGTTCTGATCATATCCATACTAATTTGGGATGTGGTTGTAATTATTTTGGTAAGATTGGATAAATTAATATATCATCTATAGTATTATTCTCTTAATATAATATCTATATAATTAATTATGAGAGTGAATAAATATTTTGATGAATTTGTTTAATATGTCTCACCTGTTATATTTTGGGAGGGTTACTTCAGTTGAACCATACAACCTTCCCATAGTAGCCTGTCATCATGAGGTGGAACAAATTTTCAAGGGTAGTTTGAAGTGCACTTTGGTTGGCTCTTCTTTTAAGAAGTGATTTCTTCAACTGGAATTATTATTTGGGCTATGCCCTGTTCATACATCTTGCTGGACCATTTCTTTAAAGTATTGGTAAACTTCAGTCGTGACGATAAATACAGCACAGTAAAAAAGTTCTGCTGTGTTGAATTCTCCAATGGATTGCATATAAAATTTAATGTCTTATCAAGGACAACCCTATTAGGTACTACCACTCCAGGTTAGAGTGGACCTAGAAGTAATGACAATCATGGGGTGACTCCACACTCCCCAAGTCCCATGAGTGGGGCTTCGTCACCAGATTTGGTTTAAAGTCTTAACCAGGACAGGACTAGTATAAATGAAAATGGACGCAGTTTAAAGTCTTACCCAGGACAGGACTGGTCATGACTTTATAGATGAATTCCAGATAGAATCCTTGGCTTGAAAGTACTGATGAGCAGGAAAAAATTATGTCACTGACAATACCTATTGAATTTTCCCTCTATGAACAGTAGATCTTGCATTATTTCAATTGATCCCTTGCATTTTGTGAATATGTAGTATTTTAAATTTAACACTTGTTCTGAAGTAAATTGTTTTCTTATATTTAATGTTAGCATTTGTTTTAAATTTTTATTCACCCATAATTATCATTATCACTACCATGGATACAGTTTAATGTCTTGATCAAGGACAAGATTAGCCTGGATAAGATTGTTCTGTAATTCAGTCATATTTAGGGTCAAGTTGGCCAGGATTGGGATGGCCAATAAGTTGTCAGAAAGTGATCAAGAAATGAATGCCGTTTAAGGTCTTACCCAGGACTATACCGAAGTATAAATGGCTGTGGATGATGTTTAAAGTTTTACCCAGGCCATGGCTGAATCATAAATGGACATGGATGGATGGATGGATAAATGCAGCTTAAAGTCTCACCTGGGACTAGATTGGAGTCTAAATGAATACAGTTTAATGTCTTATACAGGACTAGGAATGAATATTCTGTTGGTAGGAGGTTCTTGGCTGGTAGAGGTGGTGGAAAGAGATGTTTATAGACACTACCGCATGATCAGAGTTGCCAAGAGGGCAGAGCTGCAAAATATGACATGAGTCTGGGATAGAGGTAAAAAAGATATCTCAAAGAGAAGTGTGTCCATCTGGGGAAATGTGTGGGGAAGTTCATCACTTGTGTGACAGATTGTGTGATAGAGAAATTTAGGGTCTGGATTTCAATGAGGTCAGTAACAGAGTGTTTAAGCCACCTAGTATGGTGGGCATTAAAGTCACCAAATGGAAATATATTTGCAGATGGGTGTAGGGAGATGGCCTAGTCTATATTATCAGAAATACTATCTAGAATGCAACTGTCATGAGAGGAAGGGGAATGGTAAAGAGATAGCTGACTGAATTAAGTAGAAACAGACAGAGACACATGTAAGAGTGGTGTGGAAATTCAAGGGAGAGTTCCCTAGCCAATGAGAGATATTTGGAGTCATAAACTCCCAGGCCATATATGTGAACATTAGAGTCCTTCCTAAGGAAAGGAAGATAGCCAGGAATTGAGCAATCAAAGGAAGGGATTGAAGAGTTAAGATTAGTTTCACAGAGAGCTAGGATGTCTGGAAAATTTTCAAAGAGGAACGATTCCACACTGAAGAAGTTGGTACAAATACCACGAATGTTGGAGAAAGAAAGGTTGAGGGGTTTAGGTGATTTTTGTTGAGCTAGTTTAGTTTTAGATCTTTGGTATCTTATAGTTTGTTGTTTTGGTAAGGAAAGGCCTAGGGTAGTAGTAGCAGGCGGTCACCTAATATAACATGTGCAGGAAGGGAACTGGTGCAAACTGCAATATAGTGTGGCCTTGTGGTTGCCTACTGGAGATGCTTGCATGGATACCCTTCCATGCAACATGGCACTGCAAGAAATCTGATATTATGCAACTGTTGATCAGATCAGCCTCTCAAGACAGTACACAAAAAAGATAGGGCCCCTAACTACCAGTCGGGAACAGCAACCAGAAAACTGCCAACCCAGTACCCTTAGTATGAAGAGATGTTGCCACCATCCTCACATATAAAAAGTTCATGACAACATCACTATTAAGGTAGGTACCTCCAAAAATTTGGTATACCTAAGGTTTGAATGTATTTTTCATAAAGGAAAAATCCTTTTTGAAGCTTTGCCCCAGTTTCAATTGAAAGCTAAAGGATTAAATTTTCTAATTCCAGAAAAAAAATACTGTGGAGTATTTAAAAAAAAATTTGAATGATTTCTAGTTGATTCTTCTGAAAAACCAATCAAAACAGCCATTTTTAACTTTTTTAGAGAAATGTAAACTAAACTTATTTTTTTGTTTTTGAAAATCCCGCTATAATAAAATATACATTTCTGAAACGTTACTTTCATAAAATTAGAAAGTTTAAAGTTAAATTAATCTGTTCTGAAACAAATATCACTTACTTATAGCATAAAATTTTCAAGACAAACATTTCATGACCTTGGTGTTGTGTTATTTTCACATCTCCATCGATAATTTGATGGCTGAATGTGTTGACAGATTTAGTATGGTGCACCAGAATTGACATAATTTTTATGAATTCTAAGTATGAACTTTTTTTGTTTTTTATCATAATTTGAAATACTATAAAAATTTCTTACATTATTGAGTTACCTCTATAATGGTATTTCATTATTTAATATTATTTAACTTAACCTACCTTGTTTGGAAGAATTTTAAAACATTTTTTAAAATTAAAGAAAAATGAAAAATTCTGGTAAAAATAAAAAAAATGCAAACAATTCTTGTAAAAATTTTTTATTCATCAAAATTTTTTTTTCTACAGATAATAATGTTCTTAATGGATATTATTTACAAAAGCAAATAAAAGCCTATCTAATTAGATAATTTTATTGCAGTTTTTATTGTACAATTTGGAGCAGATTTTTTAAAAAGTTGGCAGTAATTGTGAAAATTTACTTTCTCCAAGGAGTCCTGCTTATAATAAGTAATATAAAACAATTTTCAAACTGTTTGAAATTCTAGAAAACTTCTTAAAATTAAGTTGGGGGGGGGGTTAAAAGATGTAAAAAAAATATATATTTTTACCAAGATTTTCTAAAAATAAAAATTTCAAAAATAAATCAATTCATTTTTGAATATGTCCTGAAAGTTTCATTAAAACCAGAGAATTATTTGATTTTTGCAAGAATTTCCAAATTAATGGGTTTTCCCCTGGAAACTGCAACATTACCACAAGTAGTACAAAGTTGACAAAAAAAACAAAACAAAACAAAAAAACGAGATTTTTTACCCAAATTTAGAATGTATTAGAAAGAAGGAAAAATTATTTTTAAATAATTAAAAAAATACTTTGTTCTTTCCTCTTAATAATAACAAACATTTTGTCGATAAAACTTTGTTTTTATTAAGTTTGGAGCCTTTTATCATTATGCTACTGATTTTTAGCGAATTATTGGAGGTATCTATAAGGCCTGAGAAAAAGAAAGGAATCAGGAACCCCTTTCTGAACAGGAAACAAGGTATGAACCTCTCTACTCATGTGCAAGAAAGTGAGAGGGGTATGGACTGGGCAATAGGAAAGCCTACCTAATACTATTAAAAAAACAAAAACAAACTAAAACAAAACAGTCCTGGTTCTGTTTTCCAGTTAAAGACTTAGAACTGTAAGTATTCATGCACACGCCTACTCAAAATAGCATATACAAAAAACATGTTTAAAACCGTAAAACGAGAATCCTATGCGTATGGCTGGAATGACTAACATCAATGTTGTTGAACTTGGCATTTCCTTTTTTTACGGATGCCTCAGACATCAGGGATTGATTCCTGATTCCTCTCCCACTCTTCATCTGCAATAGGAAAGTGCTACCAGACCTCTTTTTAAAAAATGTTAAGCAAGTGTAGGTAAACAAAATTTAACAAGAGGAATGATTTCCTCATTATACCGAAATTCCTCCTTAAAATAAAATGTAGAAACGTTTTCAGGTTTAAAAACAACTATCATCTACAAACTAGTAAAAGTAATTGTAATCAAGAAAAACATTTTAGAAAAATGTTATCAAGTAAAAAGTAAAATCTTTGGAATTAAAATAATTTTATTACTAATTTAAAACTATTTGGATAGAAATTTCGGATTGAGACACAACAACGTTGTCGTTACTGATGTTACAAATACTTCCAATTGCAAATTTCCTAATTAGAATTTTAGTTTCTCAATACCAAAAAGAATTTTTAAAGGAAGTTTTCAGATGGATTTCCCCAATCTTCCGAAAAACATGTTGGGGATGCGCAGAATGGACTAAGATTTTTGCTTGAGTATTACTATTATTATTATATCAGAAGGATTTTTCGTCAGGTTGCGTGATCTTTTCATGCATCCACAACAATAAATAATTCACAATATAAAACAAGACAAAACATGTATGCAGATTCAAACAAACAAATGCATATACAATTCAAATATTATTTACAAAAAAATGTTATTGCAAGGTATTACAGTGTAACCCTGATATAAGAGAGTTGTCGGGGCCGCAGAAGAAGTCTCTTATATCCGGGTTTGGTCTATTTTGTTTAGGTAAGTATAGGAACACTTCATAAGCTTTTTACGTACAGAACACTAGTTTATTTAACAGTTAGACATAAAAAACACAAAAACACAGACAAAAATACATTTTCAATCAGTTTTCACAAATAATTCAATCAAAAATTACTTTTTCTTAAAAAAGTCAGTCATTTTTGATTGTACAGAAATCACTTTGTTAACATCATGAACACTTTCATACAGTCCGTAAATCATTTTCAATGCGCCATCAGGATTACTGCTTTTTGCTTCAAAGTAGGCTGTCAGAGTTTCAAGCGCATTCAATGCAGCCAGAGAATTTGGCACTGGTTTGTCACTTTGTATATGTCTTATGTTTGTTAGTGGACGAAGATTTTGTTTGCTTTTTGGTGTCTTGGTGTCTTTGTATTTACAGTCTATAAGAAATCGTAATTAGTGTTTAAACAGCGTTATTTATGTCCGTATTGTTTTTTGTAATGTTTAGAATTGAGTCATCAGAAGTAGTCTACCCTTAACCATACGGTATGTAATATGTTCGATAATAGTATTTACTTAAATTGTAGTGAGTGTTGATAATTCACATTAGATAAGTAAAGTCTTGTAAGTTTGAAGTTCTTTGTTTTCACAGAGTAATCTTCGAGTCGAGTTTGTGGGTGATTCAGTTGTGGTTTTGTGGATTGAAATTTTGACAGAAACGATATTGTTTTTTGGTTTCTCATCAATTTTTCATGCAATACAAATAAGAAAAAAAACTCCAAAACTGACTAGTTTTATCGTAAACCATTCTGAATAAAATTGCAACCAAAGGCAAAGCTGTTCACATTTTTAGTTTAAAAGATAAAAAGTTATAATTTCAATTAATTACTTACATATTTAAATCAGCTCATCAATAAAGTAAAAAATTGAGAAAAATAAATTACAAATTTTAAAAAGATACAATCATGTTTTTTTAAATTATTAAGTTTTCATAAACAAACAAAAAAACAAAGAATTGTAACATCCACTGTTGAGTAGAAAAGAAAAATAAATAAAAAAGAAAGGAAATTTTAAGTATTAATAAACATGTATTAATTACACAGAAAAAAATATTAGTTTTGTTATTTGTTTTACTTTTAGTAGAAAACTGAAATAAAAACTTACCTGGTTATAAAAAACAATAGTTCGTTTATGGATTTTATGTTTTTTGTTTTGTTTTGTTTTTACGTTGGAATTTCAGCTATTTAATTTCTGATTTAAAATCTCCAGAAGCTTGTTTTATGGTGAATACTTCTGAATACGAATGATTTTTACGAAGTAAATAAAAATAAAGATATACCCGGCTTTTACTTCGTACTAAAAGAAAAAGTTTCTCTTCTGAAAAGAAAATAATGTTTGGGGATTTTATTTTCCTTCCCAAATGACTAAATTCTAAGAGAACAGACAATATCTGTCACTGTTTAAATGAACAGTTATCAGAAATGAAGAGGAAAAGGTAGAAAAAAAGTAACTTTTTTAATTTCCCCAAGTTTTTGCTACTGACTGCTTTTTCTCGGAAAAAAAATTAAGTTGCTTTTTTAGTTTAAAAAGAAATCTTCTCTTTCACGAACATCCTTGTCTACTAATTCTTTTAGTTTTTTTTGCTTTGGGAGGCACAGTTTATTTACTTACGATCGCTTCTTTTCACCTTTGAGTTGAAAATAAATAATCCCTAAAATGCAGTTGATATCCATCGTATAACGTTTTTCATCTTGTGCACAAATACTACACTCTGATCTGACCATAGGCATAAGATCAGGAAGGACACTTTGCTCAGAGATCAGAAAAGAAGCCGATCTATTCTACGCTTTCTGTCATTGACAACAAAGATAAGTTTACTATGGTAGCTTAGGGATTAAAAATTAAAATGTACAATTGATTTCACCCACGACAAGAAGATTAATGAATGATGATGTAGAGTGTACTCTACAATCATTTCCGCTTACTATTGTAGACTAGAGTAAGCGGAAATGAATAGTATCAAATCAAAGGAGCAAATGACAAAAATAAACACATGCATCTTTGGGTTTCAAGCACACTTCAAAATTTCAACTTAATAAAAATAAATAGCCAATAAAATCATCTCCCGCTAATAAATAAACGCAGAAAACCCAAACATTCATTCAACTAGGCAGAAGGACTGAAGAGACATGTGTCAACGTCATCGTCCTGTTTTTCTCGCCAAAGCAACAACGGACTCCCTTTGATCTTGTCTCCCTACTCCACTTTCTCTCTTCCTCACTGAAAGACTATTCATGTTCATTTCTTTACAGTCAAAGAGAAGAACTTTCTAATTTTCATTTCATAAGTTACAATTTGTGTATCATACATTTAAATAATATCATCATTTTATTTGAACATGTAACAATTTTTTCTCTCATTTTTTATTCAATGTGGGGACCCATGGAATCTTTCCCATCAATGATAATGACGAGGAAACACATGGGTAATTTTAACAAAACAAGATATGGAATTTATTCATGAAGTAGTGTCAGTAACTCGTTTCAGAAAAATAAATCAGAATTCTTAAAGTTCGTAGTTTTAACGTGTTATGAAGAGGAAATGTTCATACAACAGATTAAATGATCTAACACAAAATAATATTAAAAATGTTTAAGACAAAGGTAAGAAAGTTCATTCCTCACCAAAAGAATATATGGTTTGCATGCGTTCAAAAGTAGACGAAGAGAGATAGTTTGAAATACTTAGCTGGAGTGTTGAGAGAAAATTATTTTGAAAGTGGCACGTGCTGGTTAGAGGGCAATAATTGGCGAGTAATTTTACACTGGTGAGTGCTTCAATGTGAATCTCTGGATATTAAAAATGTAGACTACCATTTACTACAGAGATATCATACCACTGACTGGGTGGTTACAATTATGTGTTGTACAATTATGTGTTGAACTTTCTGCCTGTAGTGGCAATGAGGAACCCAGACAGAGCTATGCCTATGGACAGGGTCTTATCTGGGAAGGTAGACCAACCCCACCCTTTGTATGCAGGGCTTATGGGGAATTTTTGCCTGAACTCAGATTCACCCCACTTAAAAATTGGCCTTGTGCCATATTGTGCCTTGTGGGAAGGTTGGTAAATATCAGTTACAATTATGTGTTGACTATTGTGTTAACTCAGATGTTAAAGTCAAGTGTCCCATGTTTCAAGAAAAATTCTTTTCTTAGCAGATCTATGCAGTTGTGTATTAACTGATAAGTAATCAATAATCTTTCCTTTGACTCTTTACTTCTTTGTTGTTAATGTATTTTAATTGCATTTGGTAATTAAATACTTATTTATTTTAACTTGAAGTCTTTCTGCTATGACTTGTATTATGTACATGTGATGGATTACAAAACTTCACTTCTTTATTGAGGAGAGGATAATCAGTGAAACTGATTTGCTGGAAGGCAACAATTGGCAGCTCAAAGAAAGGCTCCTTGATCTGTTTTCCAATGGGACCATGCCAATGCTCAGGAGCACTTAGTTTACTATAATAGTGAGAGAAATTAGTGTGGAAAGGAAGCTCATTTCCATGAAGCTAACAGATGGAATAATGGAGCGGGTGACCAAGTAAGATTTCAAGATGGTGAATGGCTCCATTTACTAACCCTATATTTACAATGATTCCATCACTACCAACACATACAATGAGCTGCTGGGTTAGATTTTTCTCCACTAGAAACTTGTGAATAGTTTTGGCAATCTGCTTTCCATGTCCAGTCTTGGGAGTCACATGTGTGAGATATTCATTGTCAGGCTCAATCATGATGACATAATGATCTTGAACCCTCATCCTCAAACTCCATTTATTGGTCTTCTCATTCTTTATCACACAAGTGGTGGTCTTCTTACCATCAAAATACAGTGACATCATATTTTCAAAACTAGCCATCTGAATTTCTTGCTTCTTTAATCGGTATTTTTGTCTCGCATCTTGTAGCTTATGCGATCCAATAACTTGACTCTTGTCATCTTTTGTGATAATGCCATAGCCAATTAAGGCAGCATATTTCTGAACAATCTTGGGCAGCCATCATGATAATCATTGAGACATCTGCAAACTTTCCTTCATCACATTTATATTGACAGTAGTTCTTTAACATCTTGCCTTTCAAGAGAAGTTTGTCTGGAAGAACATTTGCAGAGCCAAACAATGCATGATCTGTGGATGACTTCATTGATACAGTAGCCATCTCAATAGCAAATTCATCAGTTAACCTAATAATAAAAGAGAAATAGTGAATGAATAAAATTTAATATAAACAATGTACATTGTGCCAACACAAAATAAGTAAATTTTTAAATTTCAGTTGCAAATGCTGCAGACTAAACCACGACCTATCAGCTTCAAATATGGCATGGAGTCTAAGATATGTATAGGGAACAATCCATGAAGAATGAAGATTTTACTGCTCCCTATATACAGGGTAGAGGTTTGTGAAATAATGGAACATACAGGCATGCTAGGTTTATGTATTTTAATGCTCCCATATAAACAATTGTTTGAAAATGAAAAAAACTTAATTGAATTCTTGGTGCCTAAATATATGTGTGTGTGTATGTGTTCAACAATATCTTTTTATATGCATCCAATTAAGTCCCTCCAAAGATTATAACAAATACTTGCCAGTTCCTTGCTTAGGTGCTATGCATGATGCCTGCGCAGACAATCAGGTTTCTTTTCAATTCATGATTGACTTCACAGAATTCCTGCAGTAAGCTGCCATTACATTCAGTGATAGTCTGGTTACTAGCCAAGGCTATAGGACCCATTTATTTAACACATATCCAAGGGGAGAAAAGATGGATTCCTACCTTTTCCCAAGAATAAGTAAATGTAACAAACATGACTGGAAATTGAACTCAGCTCTCCAATTTCTTATTCCAAAATGTTATCCATTACACCACCTCTACTCCCAAGCAGTCATCCATTCTAGGTAGTGACCAAGTTCAATGTTGCTTAACTTCAGTGATCAGACAAGAACTGATGTTTCAACGTGACATGGTCGTATGTAGTTACCAATTAAACATGTATAAATAATAATAAAAGAAAAAAGGCTGACCTGAAGATCTTTTTGAACAGTTTCTTTTTTTAAGTATAAATTTGAATTGTTCAAAAATAAATAAGCAACACAAAACATTTGTAAAAAATTATGAAACAAATTTATTTATTCCTCAGCTTTTACAAAGAAAAATGAGGTATTTACATCAACAGTATAATTATTTTGCATTTAAATGCAAATTTTTTCTTTTGACAGAATTTTTTTTTAATTCAACAGATCACAATGTTTGACAGTGACACAGGAGTGGCTGCTTATTTGGGAACAGGAAGAGAAAAAAAAATGGGTCTATTTTTTTACCTTGCTTCATATTGCAAATAAGCTCTAAATCCTTTCAACCACATTAACAGTCTTTTCCAGGTTTTAGAAAACAAGTATAAAAAAACACATGCACAAATGAATTGTAATAGTAAGAGTATAAAAATGCCCAGAGAAAGTTGTTTCTCTTTGTTTTCAATATGGATTATAATAGTCATGTGACCAGTTATACTTTCCTCCCCATTTAACTAATGCAAAAAAACAAAACAAAAACATTTTCTATTACAGAATACTTCAAATTTAAATTTATTTCAAAACATTTTACCTCTTATCAAAATAATGATATACACTGTGACAGAGAGTGTGTGTGTGTGTGTGTGTGTGTGTGTGTGTATATATATATATACAAATGAGAGAAAGAACAGATGGAGTAAAATTACACTGTAGCATTTACTTTTTTTTAAAAAAGTGCTCAATACAAAGTAGAGCAATATATTACTATTATTTTTTTATTATAAGGGATTATAATAAAAACATGCCAAAATCACTACACAAAAGCTTTAATGCTTCATTACTTTGATTGTATTTCTTCAGGTAATGGTAAGTAACTGGTGCACCAGCACTGAAGAAGTACAATCAAAGTTTTGAAACATGAAGGCTTTTGTGTAGTGATTTTGACATGTTTTTATTATAATCCCTTATAATAAAAATTAAATATATATATATATATACACACACACACACACACACACACACACACACTTGGGTATCATAAATTTTCAAATACGAAAATTTTTTAAGAGAAGACATATTTGAAATAAAAATTTTTCCTTCCCTGATTTTAATAATTGGTAACAAGTACCAAAAATCTACGTATCAAAAAGAAAAAAAAAATGACTTTTTGATTTGAGTTTTATGTTTTAACTTTTAACCTACATGCAGAAGTAAGTGAGCATGGAAATTTTATGCGTTTTGATATTTGTTTTCAATCAAAAAGACTATTAATGATGAAAAAACTTTTCCATAAGACACATCCTCAGTATGAGGTATGGTTAGAAAAAAAAATTGACACCAAATTATTGTCTAACTTGATTCACATACTAAGAGGTGGAAGAGAGGGGCGGCAGGGTTACATGGACAGAATCAAGAACCTTTTTCAAACTGTTTCTGGCTGATTACAACAAAAATTTACTCATATCAGTGATTGGAACGTTTCGGCTCAGAGATCTCCAATGATTTCAGGTGACTATAGTGGACGCTTGATTTGGGGAGTAGCAGTTTAAAGATTTCTTCTTGTTTATTTGGCAGCATTGGGGGAAGGGGTTGCTAGTCAGAATGGACATGAACCAATCTTTTAGAAGGAGTTGAAATAGTTTTTTTTTCATTTTTATTTATTTAATAAATAGTTTTTTTATTGTTGGAAATGATTGTTAAACAAAGTGAAATATTTTAATATACTGAGAAAAAAGCTTTTGTCATATTCAGAATGAGATGTTTCTTTTTTTTTAAGAATATAATTTGATAAATGGGATTTAAAATTTGTAAGATTTACTTTAATTTAAAATAGAATTTAATTTATTAAATTAAATAAATTTAATATTTTTTAAGTTTTAAATTTTATCAAGTTAGGACAAAAAAATTAAATCAAGAAAAGAATTAACTTTTCTTTGTAGCTTTTGTAATTCATTCAATTTGGTTTAACTTAACAAAAAGGAAAGCTAAATTACAAAAGAAAGAATAAAATATAAAATTGAATATAAATGAGAGAAATTGCAAGAAAAATATAAAAATACCAGAAAAAAATCAGTTGAAGTAGAAAGGCATGAGTGAGAATCTAAATATTTGACAAAAAAGAAAGAAAAGGAAGATTTTATAGAATTCAAGATCACCCACCACAAACTGTTTTCTCTTCTATTATTTCATAACAAAGTCACTTAAGAGGTAAACTTCACAATGTATTTTATAGTTAGAGAAAAGGACTATTGAATTTCTCAGTTATTTTAGGGCAGTAAATTGCAAATAGATCGAAATGGATTTAGTTAGGAAGGATTCTAATAGTCATGTGTGATTGACCAGGCACAATGTTGCTTAAATTAGTCAAGTAAAGAAAATGTTTTTGATACATTAGGCATTAAGTATTATGTCATTTTCAAGCTAAAAGTGCCTTTCATAGAAGAATCAGTTAAGATTAACTTTTATAAGAAATTTAAAAAATAAATGAAAAAAAATTGATTAATATTTGCATTACTAGTTTTTAAAAGAAGAAAAGGTTAAAAAATTAGGATAGTCGACTTTACAAGTACAAAACTGATAGTGGTGGGTATAAGATGTGAAATACAATTCTCAAAAGTGTAGACTTAACTAGTTTAAAGAACAATTACTTTGTACTAAAGAAACTCTGACATGACCACAGAAAATAAAATTAAGATATATTTATATCCCACATCATTATTTTATGTATTTTTTGTTAAATGAATGTTAAAAGATATTCAATTTTTGTAGCTTTTGTAATGCAATTTCATCCAGAAACAGCACAAGAAATTATTTTTAACAGATTTATCAACTTACAATATATAAAGCCAATGTTACATTTAAAAAAAATATGACATGTCCTTTTAGAATGTAGGCAATCATGGCTTTCCACACCTTCCTTTTTCTTGTTATCTGTGAATTACCATGACTGCCTTTCTTTCTCTACATTGTAGAAAAGTTTCATGTTGCTTCTTTATGGTCTAAATTCTCCTAGACTGGTTACCAATCAAGTCTTGAGGCCCCAGTCTAATTAGCTATTTAACCCATAGCTCGAGGGAGAGAGAGAAGAGACGAATTCATGTCTTTCTCAAAGGTATTGGGGGCAAAGTAAATGCAACAGACTTGGACAGAATTTGAACTTGGCTCACCAATTCCACTGTGATGATAACCATAAAACGACTTGCACATCCCCAATAAGCAATACAGAAATGTATTTTTAAAAAAATATTTGGTACTATTATAGTATGCAGAACTTGAAGTAACATTTAATATACATGCACACTCATGTAAAAATATCAATAAAAGTAATTTTAGAATCAGGTAGACAATTAGAAGCAGCTTGCCTTATAGAGATTTATGCTTTCAATTCTTTAGACCGTGTGTTGAAATCCACAAATTATATGAATTCTCTTCCATTATTATTGTATAGGGTTCAAATAAAACTTGGTAAACATTCATAGCAGAGCTCTGTACTAGATTTAAAGTAAACATTAATCAGAATCAAAATAAATCTTATTTATCTGCCTTGGACATTAGCTAATAAATTAGATTGAGAAACACTTTGATGAAAGCCAATGGATATAATGGATGGTGGGGATACATCAGTTCTCAAATACAGTGGCTTAAGAATTTCCCACTGTCACCTGTATCTCATAAAATCTTAAAAGAATACATTAATATTTATTGAATATTTGTTTGTTGGTATTTACACAGCTTAACTGAGTATAGCAAAAAGTCATACTTAAAGGAAAATCTATATCCTTTATCTTGTCTAGCATTCACAACTGATGTAAAAAATTAATCTGTTCATTGAAATTACTAAGAGAAAGCCAATTTTACTGCAAGACCACATGTTAGATTAATGCACATACTTGTTCTACGAAAGATGTTCATGTTGAAATTTAACTTGTTTTTGGAAGCCAACCCTGACACAAGATAACATTTATTGAACATCCAGGAATTAAGGAACACATTATCAATGAATATTAACTATCACCATATAATGGATTCTCTGTATTTATAATGATAAGCAACAATTCCTTCATCACATAATCAGTGGTCAATATTTAGCCTAGATTGAGCTTTTAATATATTGTATTTGACAGCATATAAGACACACTCCAATTTCAGCAGGGCAAATCAAGAAAAAATTAGTAAAATTATTAGTAAATGTTACAGCCTAGGCTATATTTATGAGGTATTATTTTGGTTAACAAGCGATGATCACAATTAAATGAAAAACAATAGAAAAAAAAAGAACATAAGTCTATAAAAACTTTATTATATCCAAAGGTAAAAAAACAAAATAAACCTCAAGCAATTATTACAATTAAGCAAAACAGTACAGTTACCATTAAAATTTAGTCAAAAATTTTCCTTTATATTATCTGTACAACTTGTGTCTTGTAAACGCCTTATTGGAATAATTAGGATACAAAAATTCTGACTTTATTTATACTAATGCAACTGAAGAAAAATATTAATAAAACAAATATATTTTACAAATATATAATTTGAATTTATTGCATATAATTTTAGTGAAACAAAGTACTAATATTAAACATGATGAAATTAATATAATGAATATTATCAATGATAACACTTTTAATCTGCAGCATAATAGTCTTTTAAATAATGATAATAGGTATATGAAAGTTACTCTAGTCTAAGCTAATAAAAGTTGCCAGGTAGCTAATTTCAGTTGACTATCACAAATTTTAAAACTACAAATGCAGGGGAATTTTAAAAGATATTTTTAGTAAAAAGAAATGCGCCTTATATGTCATCAAATACGGTAATATTCTATTTTAGAAAAATAGAATTTATACTGATGTATAAATATATCAGTAGCTATAATGTAATAGTAGCATGAAACCTGGATTTTTAGAAATTTACAAAGTGAATTACAGTAAATAAAAATTGAACTAAATTTACAAGAGCAAATATCCACAACTACTGATGACAAAAAACTATTTTGATTCTCACTGTGAAAACTTATTTTCCACTCGGAGAACAAATCTAGCATTAAAGATGTGATTAATTTCAATGTTAGTTCCAATTTGTTTATTTTTTTTTTAATTTGAGAATATAACTGATAGAACTTAAACATGTTTAAACACAAACTACCCTCCCCCTCTAGCTTTTCCCCAAATCATTGATTGTAGGACATCACCTTTTGATGAAAGTAACAAATCCCCAAATGGAAAGATGGAAAGAAACATGTACAACGGTTGTGAATAGTTTTATACTGGGGCAAAAACAAAGTTGCACAAGACTCACTATGATTCTTTGCAATCACAACAATGGTTAATGGCAACATATATTTTAAATCACATTTCATTTGTATTTATTTTGTTTTAAATTGTAAAGTCTAGTAGTGGTGGCTAAGGCCAAAGGAGAGAATAAATTAAACAATTGTTTTCAACTTGAAGTCTCTCAGCTTTATAAGAGGTGAGGTGGAGGTGTTTGGAAGGGGAAGCTCTGTGGCTTGATATTAGGGATGAGACACTACATTTATTAAAGGTCTCACACTCAGAAACTGCAACTGACAGAAGATAGCAAAATAAACAAGATATTTCAGGCTGCTCCAAGACGTCGCAATTTCAAATCTCAATTAAAAAAACAAGGAATAATAAAGACTCAGCCAGAGTGTTTGAAATATCTTTGGAATTAGATAAAAACTTTTCTTCAAGGGGTGATTCCTTATGAGCTAAAACAAGAGCAAAAATTTTCATGTCAGTTAATCATATAATTCCAGAATTTTTTCATGTAATCTGTGTATTGAGAGTGGGTGGTGGAGAGAGAGAGAGAGAGGTCATATTTTGAGTGAGTTAGTGGTAAAGGGTTCAATCTCTTTATATTAAACTAATTTCAGAACCATATATCAAGAGATGAGATATCTACTGTTCAATAAAATTATTAAGAGACATGTTGAAACACAACAAAGATCTGTTTGAGAAAAGAAAAAGTTACTTTGTACAATGAAATGCTGTATTTTAGCTTTTTGCCTTTAAAAAGCTGATTCATCCCCAAATCTCGCTGTAATGGAAGCACACTGAACAATTATAAATCAGATACCAAAGGAATTTCTCACAACTTTGTCAAGTCACCTTTTTTTGTTTTTATATATATATCATGAGGTTTACTTTTGTCATTTTCTGCTTTTATATTGCTCAAAAGTATTTCTAAATAATATTTTTTCTAAAGATACTATTCATCAATATATACATTCTTTGCTAACTTGTCCCACCCATTTACAACACACTGACAAAAAATGATGAGTAAGCTTATTTTTAAATAAAAATTACATGAAAACAAATGTTAACTACCATTGTGGAATCCAATATAAACAGCTACACTGTCCTTGTAACTAAGAATGTTACCCAACATACACTTATTTAAAAAGAATCTGAAAACTTCAATAATGTCTTTTTGCAGTTTCATCATTTTCAGAATTAAATTTCTACATATTTACTGAAATTTCCATTTCAAACATTTGAAGAAAGGGAAAGAGTTTGCTTATCCAGTCTTTCATTTGAAGTCAACAAACCCTCGTTTTTTTTTTAATTTTAGGGATATTTATTTATTTGTTAATAAGCAGTGTTGCTTAACTACAGGAATCAAATAGAAACTAGAGTTTTAATGAACATTTTTTTCAGAGTACAAATTAACTTTAATACACTTTTCTAGATCTCTTCAATCAATTCTATAAATTTAATGGTGATAAAGTAACCATACTTTTGTATGACATATTTTATGTATAAACAAATTAATGTTGATTATCACATTTTTTTAAAATCTGCCTTATTGCATCTAATATAATGCAGATTTGTTTCATATCTATTCTGAAGCTTGTTACTCTGTAACATTTACAACTTGACCATTACATCATTACATATAAATGTAGTTAACCCCCACCCCCCAAACAAAAACTGACAATACAGATTTTTTTTCTGCTTAAACTAATTATATAGAGCTTGGAATTTTCAAATTTAGACACTTTTATTCCAGAGTACAAGTTTTTTAAAAAATTGATTTTTGGAAGATCTCTAGCTGAAATTTAAAAATTGGATAATTTATAGTAATTTTTAATTATTTATTGCTGTTCTATCAGTCATGAATGAAGAACAGTACCAACTAAAATAAATAAATAAAGTGGTGAGAGAGTATTTTATTAAATATATTGATTATTTCCACAAGAATGTTGCAGAAGATTTAAAAAGATATGAAAGATAATTGAAACTTTTCTTGCAGTGAATGGCTGTCTCATAAATTTGTCATTTCCAGTTTTATAAAATGTATCAATATGTATATAAAAATGTTTGTGAGCCACTTTCACTAATAAACAATCAGAGGAAATGGTTTTCATTTAGAGATGTGAATAATAATAAATGGTTAAGTTTGGGAAAAGTAGAACATGGAGGTATGTCTTGAGTTAAAACAAACCAATAATTTAGCAGATGAAAGGAGGAAGAAGGTATAGGAAGAAATAAAGAAAGGCAAAATTAAAGTAAGCAAGTGGATAAAAAGTTAAACAATAGTGATGATTATGATGGTGATAATAAAAGAAGATAAGAAATATAAAATCAAAAGAGAGTAAAAGTTAAATAAAGAGAAAATATGAGAGTAGGAGTGAAAATAACAAAATGATATTTAAATAAAAAAAATAGAAATGAGATGAATTAACGATGGCAATAAAAAAAGGGAGTTATAGAAAATAAATGGTGTGATAAGGATAAAAGGAAGATGGAGTTAAGTAATAGAAAGCATGATAATAGTGGGAGAGAAAGAGATGTAATTTATATAAAAAGCAGTTGAAACACTTAGAGTAATTAATCATATCAATAATACAACACCATATTAATATACATTTCATAACATTGTGGTTATATTATGGACTATAGAGAACTTTTAATGGAATGAGTGGAACAAAAACATTTTAAATATTTTTACTGATTGTTTGTATCACCCTTGAAAAGCTCAAATAACTTGAAAAAATACAATATGAGGAGCAGAAAGTCAAAACTATAGCCATTTTTTCACAGCATAAACTAAAATATTGATTCAAAAGATATCTTGCAAAAATGTTTTTCTCTAAAAAAAAAAAAAAAAATAAACATAGCATTTTTAGCTGGCATGATACAAGTTCTTGTTTAGCTTTAAAATTTGCTCTGTTTTCTAATCAGTGACATTTTTCTGACAGTTCCTAAAATTTAAAAAAACATTTTTCTGAAAAATTTTAGTGTCAAATCAACATCATTTTTAACCCTCCCCCCCATATTGTTTAGATTTTTATAAAACTATAAGCTGAGGTTTGAGATTTGCTTCTACAGAAAAAAAAAAAAAATCCTTGACTACTGGCCTCATTAGTCAGGCAGAAAATCCCTTTTTATTGAACATTCAATATGGATTGGATTCATTATTAATAGTTTATAGAGCCAGCAATCTAAGGTCTTCACAAGGATAGATATTCTTGGATGTACAGACTTAGTATTAAACAAAAAAAAAAAAAAAAATTGCCCAAAGTCTAGTTGGTCACTCATCGCCTAAAACAAAGAAAAAATATTTCTCTAATTAAATGGATCTAAGTTAGATTATCCAATGCTTCCAAAAAGATGAAGAATAATCAAAATTCTAAAAAAATCACTAAAGAGAATAAGAACTAAATATGAGATTTTTACTGAAATATTAAAAAAAAAGATATTAGATGTATACTTAGATAACAACTTTATATTAATTGAATAAATATATTTCTGTTTACAAGATTAGCTACAGAGAGGTCTTCTCAATGTGCTGCTGTTATTGAACTTGTCATTTGAGTAATTTTATAATTACTTTTTATCTTAGCTTAAAATTCTAACATTTTCTCAGTTGTGGTATGATTAACGAATCTGAAATAATTGTAATAGTCTATCAGAACTCCAACTCTTCAACAAAAATCAGCCACTATTTGAAGGAGAGAAACTGGCTTAATTTGAGGCCAGCTCCATACATCCACTTCTGAGAGAAAAAAATAAAAAAATTTAAGTCATAAGACTATCTTCTGAGCAATCAGAAAAGATCCACTCCAACACTATATAAACCACTATCAATCTGATTCTATGGTAGAAAGTTCATTTGAGCTACCATCATCATTTGCCTGTCCCAAGCCAATTTTGGCTGGGCACTTAATGAAGGCACCTACCCACTGAAGTCTGATGCCAATGACTGAAAACAGCTAAAGAGGCACTACGAGAGTCTGGTATAACAACAGCAGCCAAAACTTATACATGTAATATGTGATAAAGCTTATACATGTGTATTTTTTCCTGTGATCCTTCTCTCCAACTCTTATGTATGCATTACAACCTCCCTCCGGAGTATAAACTCCTTAATCATTTTTGTATATCTTCCAATGTGAAAGCATAGCTCTTCCTTTTCACTTTAACACTTCATCTCCATTGTCATGTGTTACCTCTCATTTCTTTTCTGTGACTTATTGTATCCTAAATGACACACTCAAACAAGGCTCTTTCATAGCTCATGCAACATATGTTTCAGTAAAGTTTAAGTCTTAATTCTTGGGCATGTAAATCTAGTGTTTGATTACTGAGTAAAGTTTCCATGACAACAGTCAGTAAAATTTATTTAGGTGTTTTATATTATATCTATTTCTGAAAGACATGATAGGCTCAAAATCTTAAATATTAACTTATTACATTATATTTTTCAAATGATATAAATAAAACAAGATTAACTCGTTTTTGATATCATTTGAAAAATTTAATGTAATAAGTTAATATTTAAGATTTTGAGCCTAATCATGTCTTTCAGAATATAAAACACTTACTCTATTATATATATATATATATATATATATATATATATATATATATATATATATATATATATATATATAACATTAAACTTTACTAACTAAAACATACTAAATGAAAATTTGTAAGTGGAAATAAAATCTTTACAATCTTTTTATTGGAGATTTCAGTGTTGTGTTGGAAATGGTAAAAATCTTACAAGTTCCAAAAGACAGAGCAAAATATTCAGATATCATTATCATCATCACAGCCTTTATAATTTGAATTCTCCAACTTCTGTACATTCCCTGTCACTTTTTAAAATCTGAGCAAATATTTTAGGGTCAGAAACAAATATTTTTCAAAGAAAAACCTTGAAATTTTTTTTAAAGAGATTTTTAACAAAATCTCTAGAGGGAAGGGAATAAGCAAAAAGAAATCAATTTTCTATCAAGTGTTACTTGAAAAGGTCATGAGAAATTGTAGCCAACATCTAACTACATACTATACATTCAGTGTCTGTCTCTTCATGTGAAAATCACATGACTAACAAATACTGGTTGAAAATGAATGTGTCTCTATGAAAACATCATCAGGTTTCAGGATATGATAGTATTCTAGTCATGAATAGACATACTCATAAATTGCAGGTATATACATATATAGTTCAAGACTTTGGAAAAGCTGTAAAATTATATCATTTTTGCCACAGGTACAAATATAGGTAACGTATTTGCAAGGATAGGTCTGATTATGTGTGTATCTCAGTTATAAAATAAATGATTCTTTTATTAATTGTAGCATTTAATGTCCATTTAATGTTCTTCATTAGGCATTCTTTATCTTGAAAGAAATTTGTACATACATGAAAATAATTTTTGTTTTCATTTTGCTTGTTTTCGAAAGTATGAATTGGCTTTGTAACTTTATATTATTATCCCCACAGATATTTGCTACATCACATCCTTTTTCTTATGGCATCCCAAAACCTTTCTGGATAATTTTTACAATTGTAAAGTTTCCAATGTTTTGTTTTTTTTCAAATTCAGGCTTTCCTGAGTGGAATTAATATAAAGTTTTCTACTGAACCAGTTTACATGGACAATTTTAGAATTAATGCTTTTCCTAAAGTTGCAAGAAATAACTCAATAAGCTAAAACCAATTTTTTTTCAATGCCTAGCAAAAATATAATCAGTTTTAACCATCAGGCCACCTATATAGCCCAGTACAAAAAGTAAAATGATAAAATAAAATTTTTTATAAAAAAAGTATAAAAATTTATCAGCTTAAATTATAGAACTGGCTTTTAAAGTGGGTGGCTGTGTTTCTTTTCTCCATTAACTTGTGAAATTAGAGTAGAAAATAGCAAAAATGTTTTAAAAAATGATGGTATTGAGCAAAAGATATCTCAGTACAGATTGGTTGTTATTTTGCAGCCATTATAGTCAATTTATATTTATATCTGTACAATGGACTGCAGCGAAGAAACACTCACATTTGTAACATAATATTTCAAGAAAGACTTGATTATCCAACTTTTCTCAAAGCAGGAGATTTAAAATGTAATGAAGTAACTTTAATTAAAAAACAGAATCAAAATAAAGTGTTTTGGTATTATGTCATTAATCACACCCAAAATTTATATAATTTACTATTAAAAAGTTGTTAAATTACTCAAATTCTGAAAATGTAGCATCACTGAATGAGATTTTGATTAAATATGCATTCATTATTGTTTTGAATTTTAATATTAGTGGACTGTGAAGATATTTTTAAGCAATGTTTAAAAAAAAAAAACCTAATGAAGTATTTTTAAAAATTAAATTATATAAAATTAACTGGGCAGCAAAAATGTTGCTACTGGAATAAAAATCTGTTTTGACTAAATCCAAGCTACTTATTCGAAATCCATTGTTCTAGTAGCTCAGAAACATTGTTGTATGTGTATAAGCATAAATGATGAGATTTTCTCTTATATTTATTAAACTGGGCAGCAAAAAAAATATTTTCTGCTATCAGACTAACTACTATGATGACGATGATGCTGCACTAAACTAAATTGATTCTGCTGATGTTTAATCTATAATCACAATTGTCCAAGCTCAAACTTTTTTTAGTATATTTGTATTCAAGATATATATTATATTAATAGTATCCACTTGAACTAGTAGCATGGGATTCATTCATATCAGTTGTACAGAACTTTCAGGTCTCACAGAAATAAAAATAGTGCTGAGTTAATATATCAAAGTATTGGATATAGTAACATTTTTTTTTTAAAATACAATTTTTGCATTCTGATCTTGATTTTTTTCTCAGTGGATCTGGGCCAGGGTGAGAAGTTCCACCAGGATGTATCAGAAATGAAATCAAGGCCAATTCAACTGAGACATGATGGATCACAGCTACTGATCCCAACAACAAGAGACTAGCTACATGCACAAAAGTTATTGTCTCAAAAATTTCTGAAGATATCAAAAATAAAGAAGTTGATAGATTCAAGAATTTCTAATTGTCATCTACATTTTCTTGAAAGATAAATCTACAATTTACCAATATGCTATTAACATAATTACCTTGATCATAAATATGCTATTCCTTATATTTCAAAAACCTGACAAGACAATTCTGAATATAGACTTGCAGTCACTCACCACAGTCTAGTATAGAATCATTTTAGATAACAAACTAAAAACCTTTTTGTTACCCACTGTTATCTGTCAACAGTCTGTCTGAGTTCTATTTTTTAAAAACTAATTTCAATTTCAAAACTGGCTAACATTATTAACTGATATTGGGGATTTTTAAAAATCATCTTTTCTTATGTGTATTTGGTTATATGATCAAATCTTTTCAACTATATCAAGAAATCAAAGGAAAATGGTATAATCCGTCAATACAACAATAAAAACAATATTTCTACACGTGAAAGCACTTGACGTAATTTTCAGTGGACAATATGAATACAATAGCATTTTCTAAATTCTTCTACTTTCTAGGAACATTTTGTTTGTTGTTAATAGTTACTTTGTATTCAATAAGTTCATTTCATTTTTGCCTTGAAAAAGTCCACATTGGATGGAACACGTTGGCTAATAATAGTTTTCCTATTGTCTTTTACCTTATATATATATATATATATATATATATACACACACACATACATAATTATATAAATAAAATAATAATCAATATATATATATATATATATATATATACATACACACACACAGAGATATATATACACATACATGCATACATACATATGTACAAACATATACAGATATATACATGCATACATACATACATATCTGTACATACATATATATATATATCTCCATACACACACATATATAATTTTTGGAATACCAAGGTTCGTACTATAGATTCTCTCTATTTCTTTTCTACTACTCATTTCGAAAAATTATCCACTCCATACCTAGATACCTCCCCTTATACAGTGCCAGTGGTCATGCTCTGACTCAGCACTCCTCACTCCACATATAAAAAAATTTAATTTTCAGATGATCACAATTTTTTTGTCATTCACAATAATGATCACTACAATATTTATCCTGTAATAAATAATACCCTGACGATGGCATTGTTCTATGTCGAAAATACTCAGAAATGAACAAAAGATGTATCAACACAGTGATTTTTACAATACAATAAAGCTTATTCGTAAATATGAAAGGATCCTAATGAAAATAAGTAGACACTACATGTCTAAATTATTCAATGAAACATGTTTCACACACACACATTATATATATATATTTATATGTCAAAACTCAGAGGCAACAAGCTGTTTTATGCTAGATGCAATAGTCAGGCCTGATGATTGTGTCTAACATGAAACAGCTTGTTGCCTCTGAGTGTTGACTTCAATGTTGACTTTTATATTTACATATGCTCAATCTCTGATATTGAGCACATTATCCCATAAATATAGCACATCTTAAATCTATATTTCTTCTTGCATATATATATATATATATGCAAGAAGAAATATAGATTTAAGATGTGCTATACATATATATATATATATACATACTTACATATAGATATATATACATGCACACAAACATATATATAGATATATACATACACACACAAATTAAATTTTGTACTGCCAAGGTTTGTACTATAGTTTCTCTCATCATTTTTCTACTACTCATTTCGTAAAAACTATCCACTCCATATATATATATTAAAAAATTTTGTATTTAGGTAGCAATCCTTCTTTCATGCAAGTTTCATTGAATATGACAGGCAATATATTATACAATTTCTCATGTGGTCTTATAATTTTTTCTTTTCAGTAAATAAATTGTGTGTATATATATATATATATATATATATACACACACACACTTGAGAGTGTAATTTGTACTTATTCAACGCCCCACGTCAGGCTGTGACACAAGATTGGTTTAATGTGAGGAGCCCGAGCATGTACATCCCCACTAGGAACAAAAATTCCCAAACCATCGGTTGCACTGCCCACAGTGAGTGCACCAATTCCTCTCTCTAGTGTAACGAGAGGACCTGGCTTGGGCAGCTGTTCCCCAGGGCCAGCATCTCTCAGTATAATTTTCCTCAGTTGCAACTTTGATGGAGTTGCTCCTGAGTGCACTTTCCCGAATGACAGAGACGCAACTGAGAGATGATAAATAGGGTGTTACAAACTACTCAAGAGAGAGCAATTTACACACTAAAAGCTCAATAACTGTAGTACTCTGTTCCTTATCTTCGTTAATGAACACCTCTTTATGACTGCTCGGTCCACTGACCTGAGATGGAACAATTACATTGAATCAATAGCTTTATCCACAGCAAGGAAAGTTGGTTCCTTGTGTCGTGCCAAAAAGATTTTCTCACCTAAGTCCATCCTTCAAATCTACAAATCAACCATTCGCCCTTGCATAGAATACTGCTGCCATATATGGTCTGGCGCCTTAAGGTCCTCAAAAAGATCCAGAGACGGATAAGCAATGTGGTTGGTCCTGATCTGGCATCTTGTCTTCAGTTGCCTCCCTCTGTCTTTTCTACAAATACTTTCATGGCAACTGCTCCGATGAGCCACGATCACTAGTTCCCAGATTGCATGAATTTAAGCGTGCTACTAGGCTGGCATCACGGTCCCACCCTTACACTGTCAAAACGATTAAATGTGGCCGTCTCTTCTACTCCAATAGCTTCATGTCTTGCATCTCCTGTCTGTAATCCCTTGTGTACTAGTGGCATCCTTGCTTGGGGTGAAATGCTTTATTTATTTTTATTTTTATATATATATATATATATATATATATATATATATATATATAGATGTGTGCATATTAATGTATATATAATGTATGTACAGAATTATTTTTGATATGAAAATCAAAACAATCCTCAGATAAAAGAACAGTAATGAAGGACAGTAAATTAATAAAATAAACTTTTTAAAATCACTATGCAAATTAGTTAAACATGAAGAGTGATATGGCCTAGAAGTAGGTTATATATATATATATATATATATAAAAGAAGTAGGTTATATATATATATATATATATACCTACTTCATATATATATATATATATATATATATATAACCTACTTCTAGGCCATATCACTCTTCATGTTTAACTAATTTGCATAGTGATTTTAAAAAGTTTATTTTATTAATTTACTGTCCTTCATTACTGTTCTTTTATCTGAGGATTGTTTTGATTTTCATATCAAAAATAATTCTGTACATACATTATATATACATTAATATGCACACATCTATATATACACACACACATACCCATCAATTCATATATATATATATATTCATATGCACACATCTATATATATATATACACACACACACACACACACACACCCATCAATTCATATATATATATATATTCATATGCACACATCTATATATATATATATACACACACACACACACATACCTTTATATATATATTATACATATATATATATATATATATATATATATATATATATATAACTTATGTATATACACCAAAATACAGTTATTTCATATAGACAAATTAATTTTACAACTGCTGGAAGGTATGTACAAAGTATTATAAAAACAATGTTCAGAAATAAAAACATATTTAAAGGAATAAAATAATTATAGTTACATACTTTGGTTATTTAGGATTTTACAAGTCCAAAAACAAAATGAGACTTAGAGTGAAAAAGAAGTGTTATCTATGATGGTTAGGATTAACCTTAAGCTAAACAGAAAAAAAAATCATATTTTCCATTCTTAGAAATAATAACATCAACAATATTAATAATAATTGAATAAATAATATGTCAATGATTTTATCTAGTTATGTTTCATCAGGCTCCACACACACACACACACACACACACACACACACACACACACACAGTGAGAAGTATAAATCATTAATAATAATAAGAATTGGTTTTTATCACCTTGTGGAAGCATCACTTCTTTTTAAAAAAAAATCACAATAACATTAATAGTATCTTTGACTTTGTAAAAAATATCTCCCCAGACATTCTTTCATTTATATAATTACTTTATGTCATTCTGTGAATGTAATACAGACTTTTCTTTACAGAACGAATTTTAACAAAAGAAAGTAAAGTGATTTATATCTCACATAATTGAAAAATTTAAAATGGGTCTAACTTGCTATTAGTGAGCCATTCTCAATTCTGTTATCTAATTTTGGAGCAGAATAGGTAGTTTTGTCTCATCTACAATCTAAAGAAACAGGAAATTTGACTTTTGCTGACTTGATACAAATCCATTTCTCAAATACTGCCTCTCCAATGGAGCTGCATAATTCTTATATCCATTCACAAACAAATGCTGTTGATTCATACATAAAAAGAAGCCAAGTGCTGTATCCCAATCTCATGAGAACATGTTTAAACATTTATTTTTTTTGCTGTTCTCAGTCCTGGTTATTCATCACTGGCTTTGTTTTCAGTTAAGGCAGGCAAAAATTCATCAATGCTTAGCTCCTAAGGATCCATCTTCTGAGGAGAACATCAACATTTCACTAACAGAGGTAGGGTCAATAGACACGCCCTGAGACTGATGGAACTTAGCAACTTTTGATCAGCAACATTTAAACAGTGACCATGTGTCATATATTGTTTGTCTCAGAAGAAAAGTAAATATGCTTTCTATGACTAAAAACACAGAATGTATCCCGCTTTGAAACCAACTGTTCTAAAAGTAACAAGAGATGACACAGTACTTGTCAATATGATTTTTAAGCTGCACCTTAAAGCCCAAAACTACTATTAATGATGCTATATTTTTTTTTAATTTGTGTTTAAAATATTCTGGCTATATAGTGAATAATTGAACAATGACAAGAAAAAAATTTCAGAAAACAGAAACTGAATAAATAAATCATTCACTTTTGTATAGTAAACATCTCAGTGTGATTACAACACAGGAAATTCAAAACTTATTTTTGAAGCTGAAACTTTCATTAATGACAAAATTAAAACAAATTAACAAGGAAACATTTAACATTTGAATTAAATCATTATAATTCACAAGCAATGAATTCAACATGCAATTTCAATCTATTCATTTTTTTTTTAATCTCTTAAGTAGCAATGAACCCATCTTTGTTTGGATGTCAAATCAAGTAAATATAAAATGCTTTCATCATGAAAGTTTTGTCATCTCTTTTCATGGATGACAATTGAACTTAATCCTTTTATTCCAAGAAAAAACATGTTTAAAATACCAAATGTTAATTTCTGGAAATAATCCCAGTTATCTATTAGATAATACTAGTGAGATATTTTTCATTAAAAAAAATAAATAAAAAAAACAACAAAAAAAACAATGTATCTAGCAAGTTCTGCTTATTGAAGATCTCATGAACTCATTAATATAAAATAAATACTACAACAATTGTTTATGCTGAAGTCAGAAAGAATTCATTTCTAACTGTCAATATGAACTAAGCTCAAGCACAAGGCCAGAAGGGGGATGAAAGAAGCAATATATGCATGATACTAATCTTTCAAGTGAAGCGTTCTTGTCTGCCTAGAAAATCAGCAGCTGAAAATTTGGGTTTTTCTTGCATTTGAACCCTGATTTCTGGTATTTGTAGGACATATGTAACTATCTTAATTACAAAGTAGACAAAACTATCATTGTTTTTTCCTCAGAGAAGCATTCATTTTCAAAAGTGCTTCTTCCTGAGTTAAAACTAAGTACATAGCAACACTAAAATTATATACATTTCAGCTGTGATGTTCAAACACACATCCTATCAAATTCAATTATAATATTTTTCTGATAGCATTGATTCCACTTTTTATGCTCTGATTAAAACAAGTTTCTACAGAGAAAAATTTATCAAGCAAAGTAAACTATTTTAAATTTTTTTTCCCAAAAAGTTAAAAATAAGATTTTTATACATTATGCATTATGACTAATTTTGAAAAGCCAGTTCATTTTTGTTTCATCATTCAAGACATAGCTGAATTTTTTTAAACAGACTGCCCAAAAGTGTAATGAAAACAGAAAATGATATGTAACATGTTTTTTTTATGAATTTAGTAAAGTTCTTACTTGAAAATGATCAGCTCTATTTTGTTGAGATGAAACAAAGAAAGCAGAAATAGAAAGGAAGACCTATATTTAATAAAGTTTTCCTTAGGCACAACAAGTTTAAAGATACTAAAAATGGATTGGATATTATCCATTATGTCATCATTTTATTGATGCTATATATCTTTAGTCTTCTCACTGCCACATTGTCAACAGCTCAGATGTCCTTATTGTTAGGATAAACAAAATAATGGAGATATTTTTTTTTATTTCAGTATAAAATATGGCAGCCAGCTGACTTAAATAGAAATGGCAGTTTGCTGGGAAATTTTTTACGAAAGTTGCATACGGCAGTGAAACAGTTAAAAAGAAAGGAGTGGAAAATGAACATGCAGAATATATATTCCATCCAGAAATTAGAAGGATATTGTGAAAATAACTGATTTTGTGTTGAAATCTTTTGAAGGTTTTGTATTCAAGAGATTCTGGTCTAATTCTAAATGAACTGCAAAGTTACTGCTAAAGTTTTTTTTATTCCATGATTAATAGTTAAATGAGGTCAATTTTGTAATTAAAGCTCATTTCTGTGTCCAGCAACTATAAAAAAATACTTGTGAATTTGATGCTTTTCTGTACTTCTAACACTAAAGAGCTCTTTAAAAGAGCCTCTGAAAATTTGAAAGGTTCTTTGCTTGTGTCAGAGGCAAAAGCATTTTTACTTGGCGGGGGGGGTAAACTAGATGATGATGATGGTACACCAAGATAGAAAACCTTCTTCTATAAAATTTAGGAAAATTTCAGTCAATCATTATGATTAGAAACTTGTGGATTTCACAAAATCTTGGCCAGTAACTTTCATGTATTACTGGTGCAAGCTAAGCACATAAAAGAAGGCAGATGCAAGTAGGCTGAACTTCAGAATATAATCTGGACAAATGAAAAACCCTTTAATCTCTACTGACTACTAAAGCATTTCTTTTATGATGTACAATGAGAAAATCCCCAAAAGGGTTAAATGTAGTTTATGTAATACAAGCACATTTACAAACATTATGAAGAATAAAAATTAAAATTTACTATCATACAGAAAATAACTTAGAAACATTTTATAAAAATCTGGACTTGCTTTTAAATAAATTCCAGTAAAAACTTCTGAAATTCAGGGTAATTTTATAATTTGTAAACAGAGTGTATATACAGAAAATAAAAGTAAAAATTTAAAAAAGTGAAAGAGGTTAAAATATGATGAAAATATTAATAAAATAAAACAGCCTCAAATTCTATTTATAGAATGCTTAAATGATTCAAATCCATTGAATCCTGAGATCTGACCATCATTATTATTGAAATATTCCCAGTAAATTTCAGAATTGCCTGTATCACAATAAATCAACTCTTTAAACAACAAATGACTAATATAAAATTGTTCATATGAACAGCTTTATTCCACTTATATGTTAGGCTTTGTTATGCTTTTCAGTGATTAGATCATTAGGTTCAATGAATGAAAGTGTTTTGTTTAAACCTGAGAGAAAAAATAAGCATGCACATGAAGAAAAAATTAAACCGGAATGTAAAACTGAGACAGTGAGATACAAAATAAAAGTTTTATTTTTAATAAAGTTCAATAAATAATGATAATTATAAAATATATTATTATTATTTCTAATAATGTTTTAATATGGTTTTATTTATAATATAGACAGTGGAAATATATTATTTTGAAATATAAGGAAACATAAAAACATTTATTTAGGAAAACATGAAAACATTATTACTTAACATTGTTTTTTAAATAATGTTTCACTTATGAATTCAGGAAACCTAGATTGAAAAATATGATGCAGTAATCCTCCTGTGTTCTATCAACATTCTATGCATAGAAAGTCATACATTATATATATATATATATATATATATATATCTGGTGATTCTGCTATGGATTTAGAAATTCTTGATAAAATCCAAAGGAGAATCTGCAATGTCCTCTGTTCTGACCTGGCATCTCAACTTCATTCCCTTTCCCACCACCATAACATAGCTTCTCTGTGTGTTTTCTATATGTTCATTGTAATTGTTTTGAGGCTATGTTTTTACAAATTTAAGCACAGTACTAGATATAGTATAGATGATAGCTAGGTTTCATCATTTTACAGTTAATTTTACAGTTGAAATGTCTAGATGCAACAGTAAGTTCTATGCTAACTTCTTCTTCTCTTGCACTTTGTAGAACTCTTCTTACTTTCCAGACAACTTTGATCTCCAAAAGATTAAATGCAATGTCAATTGTTATCTTCTGTCTTAATTTCCTGTTCTTTTATTGATTTCTCTCCTTAATAATGTTTTTATTTTTCAAAGAAATCCCTTGTAACTCCTTGTTTTTTTAGAGACTTTATCACCTTGCTTGGGGGAAATTAATAATAATAAAAAATACTCACATATAAATATGCCAATGCACACACACACACACACATGCATGCATGCATCAATTTAAACAACACAGCCATAATATGGAAAGTATTTACCAACTTAGCTAAGTCATGCTACTAAAAGTACCAGAATGAGTGCCCTAGCTACAACTAAATAGTGAATTTAACAGACATGACTTTTTAAGATGTGATTCTATTCTTAGTTCACATAAGGTGTATCAAAAACCCAAGATTCATCATTGACTTTCAAAGCAATTTTTTTTTCTTCAATACTGCTGCTAAAATTTCATCACATCTATACTGATATTCTTGGAGTTTCAAAATCTAATACTAACAAAGACATCCTAATAGATTTACTAAGATATTTTAAATCATATCTAATCAATTATAGATTAGTTGTTGTAGAAGTTCACCAGTATATGAACACTGAAGAATATTATCTCTGAAAATTGTCTTAAAATAATAAATTTCACAATTCTGTCAGGAGAAAGGATCATGAGCTATGGTTACTACATTCCAAAGAAAGACCAAATAGTCATTTTGAAGAAAGGGTGTGAAAGATATAGGGGCCATAATTGAAAATTGGTGATACAAAAATGTCAAGATGTAAAGAAGTGTTATTACTCCATTAGAATGATTGATAATTTGAATAGATTGCCTGAGAAAGATATGAATCACAAAGCAGACATCGATCAAATGAAATTTGATATACCTTATGAATATGGCCATAGAGAAAAGAACATATGAGCATCAATTCATCCCAACAATTGCTTAAGTACACAGAATAAGAAATGGCTACTATGTTTTATATAAGAACATCCCAATGGTCCAGATTTGTGATGGCTGTTGGCAGAAATGATCAGTGGTAACCTTAATTAAAAAAGGGAAAGTGGATGTAAATATGTCAGTTGTCTGAGGGTGATTTTGCTCTTGGTAGGTACTGAAAAGATGCTGTTAACACTTTTATAAGTGATCATGGTTAGCCAATATGAACTAAGGAAAAAGATAAAAAATAAAAATACTTTAGCTCTTTATAAAAGACATTTAAAGAGAAGAGATCGGTGTTTAGTACAAATGAGTAGAAAGTCATTATCAGGAATAATTACCAAATGTAAAACCCATCTGAGAATTATCCTGAAGTTCTTTTTATAAATACAATGGGTATTAAAGTGAAAAATGAATTTGGTGAGTGCTTAGTTGCTTTGTTATATTTCATAGTATCAAAAGTATATGCTTCCTTTTATGCATTCTTTGTCACGCTCTTTATTGGTGCTTTTAAAATGCTTACAGGATTCATAAAAATAGAAATCCAGGAGAAATGAAAGAAAAAGTAAAATTCAAAATAAAAATAAAATCAATAGTGAAAGATTTCTTGCAGAAAGTGATAAATCCTTGTAAAAAAATTATGAACTTACATGTGATATATATTACACACACACAACTTTATATGTACACAAATATTTATGCAGATGCCAATATTGTGTGTGTGTGTGTGTGTGTGTGTGTGTGTGTGTATAAAATATTGTTTACATTGTTAGACACTCTAAAAATGAACATCAATTATTTCTCATTTCATCATTTTTTTTAAATATCTGCAATTTTTATGGAAGAAGACAAATGAAACCTCTTAAAAAAACAAAACAAAAAAACAAACAAAAAACAAAAACAAAGAAAAGTCCTAGAAGCCAACTGCCTCAGAGATATTCTTCACAAATGTAATTCTTTTTTCTTGAAAAAATTTAAAAATAATATTGTTGAATAATTTTATGGTGTTGTTTTTTTATATATATTTTTCTAATAGAAAAAAGGATAGAGAAAGAGGCAGGGAAATACACATGACATAGATAAATATAGAGTCCACATTAATAATGCTCATAATTTTTTAAAAATAAAATCATAACTTAATTGATATGGTCATATAATTTATATCTGCCTTCCTCTTTTGTTTTCAAAACCAAAAGATCTAAAGTATTTAACCATTGGATGATATATGCTCTTTTTTTCTGAACTTGTGTCAAGCATGATCTGAACCCAAACAAAGAAGCATAAGACATCTGTTCAATATTATCACATATCACATTGGAATTGCCTTGCTGAGTCTTGTTTTGTCATGCATTCTTTTCAATCTCCAAAGGCCAAATGTTCTGTTTGTTTCACCAACTGCAGAGAGAAATAAAATAACACAGAATCGCCACACAATTCTTTTATGTAATTAAATAGAAAAATGCTGCATATTTACATGAATTCCTAGTAATTAAGTTTTTTCTTTTTTAAAATCTTAATCCTTTGCTTATCAACTCTTACTTGTGCAAATTTCTGCTGTTTCATTAATTAAATACTAGTTATTAAATACAAGAAATCTTATGCAAACATTAATATTACAAACATGCTTACATGGTATAAAGGGTACATTTCGCCTCCTTTCTTAGAATTAGTAAGTAACAATCCATTTTTGATTCATGTTGATCATGGGATTAGAAAGGGAAAATTGTTTATCAAGCTATGAATAAATGAAAATCACTACAGCAACATTAGCTTTTAAAAGTAAAATTTGATGATATCAGCCAATAATTTTTAGTCTAAAATTGATTTGAGCATTAAATCTTTATGTTGTGCATAGAAAATCAGGGGAAGAACAATTTTGGGGGGTCAGGAATTAATACAAGCAATAGCAATAAACAGAGAATAGGGCAATTATGAAAACAAATACTTTGGTTATTTTCTTTCCTAATGTAAAAAATCAAATTGCTTTTAAAGGAATTACAGACTACTTTGTTTGTTCTAAAAGAGAAACAATTTATAGTCTTCCATCGTTTGACAAAAGCATAATATATTTTTTAAAGAAATAAAATAAGAACAATAATAATAATAAATGAATATAAAATTAAAGGTTTTAGGTCAGATCTCATTATTACAATGACTGTCACATTTTTATCTGAGATTATATAACAGGTGTTACAGATAGTTATGGTATGATTTATTATCAAACGAGGAGCAAAAAGTGTACACATTTATTTTTATGGTACTTACTTCTTCTAAATTGCTTCGATATTCTTTATCAGACATGCCTCTTCCTTTTTCTGGTATATTTCTGTCATTACGGCTGAGAATTTGTTTTAAACAGTCAATGCTGAAAATTAAGACAGGGTCCAACTTGTTTTGGTTAATCAAACTGACAAGATATTCTTTGTAGTGTATCCTAAAAAAAAAAGAAAGAAAAAATACAGAAAGTTCTGTATGAGAGTTACATTTAATGTAAACCAAGATAAAACAGATATAAAAATTACTTGATGGTAGAGTTTGATAAGACAAGCAATGATATGAGACAATTCTAAGCTGTTAGCTGGAGAAAGAACATTAAAATGAAGACAAAAATAATTTAGAATTAATGAGGAGAATGTTGCATAACATTTTGCATAACTTGAGAGTGGTTTAACAGTTTATATTTTGTAGATGACTTTATTTGCTAAGTAAAATTGCAGGTGACTGATAACTAAATAATAATTTATTTGAATTTCACAGTTATCAAGCTGCTAAAGCTAAAATAACTAATTTAAATTCAGTTAAGAAGCCATTGATATACACACTGGAAGGAGAAGTAATAATTGTGTATAAAGTACTAATCACTATTTGGCTTCATTCTTAGTAAAGAATGAAGCCAAATAGTGAAAAATTAAGTTAGAAAGCTAAACTCAATACAAAAAGTCAGCAACAGAAACAGTAAAGAACTATGACCATTTTTTTCATTTTTATTAATAGTCTTTTCCCTTGAAATTAACTACACAACTTTATGCTTTTTAGGTAGATTTTATGAGCATGTTAAGGCAAATAATAGTACAGACTGATGCATTTTGGCAACACAATGAACTGATAAGAAGTAAAAATTAGAAAGACATGTTTAAGTGGCAAATCACTCCTCACTCAATGACTAACATGAATAAATCATTGGTGTTTGTATTTGTTGTGATGGTATAACCCAACTTCCCCATTCACGATAATGGACGGACTGTTTGCCGATTAAGTACGACCACAACAGACAGTCAAGAGCGACTTCGTTTGTTAACACCTATTGAGGTTTAGCATACTCTTGACTCTGTACTACATCCGATTATAAACTTATTATTGAAACCTACATTCAGGTTACTTTGTTTATTATATCTTGCACGAGATATAACAGCTGGCGACGAGGATTGTGGAACGAACTTCACCAAAGAAAAAAAAAAAAATTACCAGCAAAGTTATAACATTGGTCGAATGAGGAACGAGTAAGATTATTAGTCCAGAAACTAGGGACAAACGAGAACACGAAGTACTCAAACTTGATATTGCCCAGAAAACCAGTTTCGTTTGAAGAAACTATAAGTATTCTGTCAAAAATATTTGACGAAAGAAATAGTCTGTTTCACACGCGATACAGATGTCTAAACATCGTTAAAGCAGATAACGAGGATTTTCTGGCATACGCGGGAACAGTGAACTCTCTGGTTGAACAATTCAAGTTAGAAGAAATTTCCAAAGATGTATTCAAGTGCCTAATTTTTCTTCAAGGACTAACTGATCCTAAATATAAAAAAATTAAGTCGAGAATATTAATAATGGTCAAGCAAGACTCGAACATAACATTACAAAGGGTGACCGATGAATGCCAACGTCTCATAAACGTAAAAAGGGATAATACACAAATTGAGGAAAAAAGTGTGGCTAATGTTCGACACGTAAAAACTCAAAAAACCCCAAAAGCCAAAAAGACAGAAAAATGTGAGACGTGTGGAAAAAATAACCGTACCAAAAACACGTGTTGGTACAAAAATAAATTCTGCCAATCGTGCGGAAATAAAAATCATGCCAAAGATGTGTGTTGGTACAAAAATAAATTCTGCCAATCGTGCGGAAAAAAAGGGCATAAATATTCCGTTTGCCAGAAAAGGAAATTACAAGATGTAAGCCTGGTATTATCAGAAGAAGAAATTCAGAACGGTAAAAATAGAAAATACGTAGACGTACGTATGAATAATCATACAATTACTTTTCTATTGGATTCTGGTTCAGACATAAGCATCATTGATGAACAAACATGGAAAAATATTGGAAGACCCAAATTATCTGAAACCAAAAAAACCGCTAGAGGGGTTTCAGGAAAAAAATTAAACTTTATGGGAGAATTAAAGTGCAATATTTCGTTATGTGGCAAGACTGCAAAAAGAAAGTGTATGTAATCCAAGGGATTAATTCATGTCTTTTTGGAGTAGACTGGATAGTACTTTTTGATTTGTTTGAACTCCCGATTAACTCATTTTGCAACGTAATAAACAGTGCAGAAAAACAAAAAAGTATTAAAAATGAAAAATTCATGAATGAATTAAAAGAAGAATATCCCAGAGTTTTTTCTGAGGGGTTAGGTTTATGTACTAAGACGGAAGTCAAATTTGAACTCAAGGAAAATGTGAAACCAATTTTTAAACCTAAGAGGAACGTTCCTTTTTCCTCCTTAGACACAATTAATAAGGAATTGGAAAGGCTAGAAAAAATTGGAGTGATATCTAAGGTTGACCATGCTGATTGGGCCTCGCCCACAGTCTACGTTAAGAAGAAAAACGGAAAAATAAGAGTGTGCGCAGATTTTTCAACAGGGTTAAACGATTGCCTTAAAAATCACAGTTATCCACTACCTTCACCAGAAGATATTTTTTCAAAGTTGAATGGTGGTAAGATTTTTTCAAAAATCGACTTGTCTGACGCATACTTGCAGATTAAAGTGAGTGACGAATGCTCAAAATATTTGTGTATAAATACACATAAAGGTATTTATAAGCTAAATAGGCTTCCTTTCGGATTAAAGGTCGCCCCAGCTTTGTTCCAACAGGTGATGGACACTATGCTGGCAGGCCTTGAGTTTGGTACCGCCTATTTAGATGACATTCTAGTCAAAAGTAAGAATGTTCAAGAACATAAAACGCACATCAGAGCGATATTTAAAAGACTAGAAGAGTTTGGCTTTAAATTAAGCCACGAGAAGTGTAAATTCTTCATGGAAAGAATTATATACCTTGGACAGGTGATAGACAGTGAAGGCAGGAAACCGGACCCACAGAGAGCCGATGCAATTAAGAACATGCCTGCACCCGACACAGTTGCGAAACTACAATCGTTTCTGGGGTTGGCCCAATATTATGCACTCTACATACTTAAAATGTATGATTTAAGAGCCCCCCTTAATGAATTGTTGAAAAAAGACAAGAAATGGTTTTGGTCGAAAGATTGCAAGACGGCTTTTCAGAAAATAAAAAAATGCCTACTCTCAGATCTCGCCTTAGCACATTATGATCCTGAGAAAGAGATCATCCTGGTAACTGACGCAAGTTTGTACGGAGTGGGGGTTGCACTGCTACACAAATATGAAGATGGCACTACTAAACCGATCGCGCACGCGTCGAGGACTCTTGTTCCGGCTGAAAAAAATTATAGCCAGATCGAGAAGGAGGCTTTGTCGATTGTATTCGGGGTTAAAAAATACCATCGCTTTTTACATGGTAGATCATTTGTACTTCAAACGGACCATAAACCGTTACTTACAATATTTGGAGGTAAAAAAGGCATTCCTACGTGTACAGCTAATCGTTTATGGCGATGGGGTGTAACCCTGCTTAATTACCATTTTAGGATGGAATACGTCAAATCTAAAGAACATGGGCATGCGGATGGACTGTCAAGGCTAATCCCAAAAAATGAAGAAATTTTAGAAGAGACGGTTATAGCAGCATTAACTGAGGAAAAAGAAATATCAGGTCTCTTGTTGAATACAGTCAGGGAATTGCCGGTAACTTTGGACCAAATAAAAGAAGAAGCGGAAAAAGATCACTATATTGTGAATTTAAAAAATCAGACGTGATGGAACAAAAAACAGAAAAAGGGAACTCAGATTTCACCTTTCTCAATTTGCGACAACACGTTGATGTACGCAGATAGAATTGTTATACCGCAATCTCTACGTACAGATATGCTGAAAGAATTTCATACCGGTCATCCTGGAATGTCTCGGATGAAATCACTCATGCGTGGTTACGTATACTGGCCAAGAATGGACAAGGATATTGAAGTTTTTGTAAGACTATGTAGAGGTTGTCAATTGGCTGCAAGGGCACCTCCGGTCAAAATGAATCCTTGGCCGAAAACGAATTTGCCGTGGGCACGTCTACATATAGACTATGCTGGACCAATTAATGGGTACTATTATTTAATATTGGTGGACTCTTTATCGAAATGGCCTGAGGTAGTCAAGTGCAAGCATCCTACATCTAGGAACACCATCAGTGCATTGGATGAAATTTTCAGTCGTTTCGGGGTTCCCAGGACATTGGTTAGCGACAATGGTACAACGTTCACAAGTATGGAGTTTAAGAATTTCTGTACTGCCTTAGACATTGAACACATAACTACACCAGTGTGTCATCCCAGGTCGGACGGTCAAACTGAGAAATTTGTTGACATTTTTAAATGTGCTTTACGTAAAAATCAAGGTATGGACACGGAAGAAAGAACTATTCAGAAGTTCTTAGCAATATATAGGGTAACTCCTAATGAGAACAACGATGCGAAAATGTCACCGGCGGAAATTATGTTCGCAAGGAAAATTAGATCAATTTTCGATAGATTGTTACCCTATCAAAACAAAAAAGTTGCTAAGAAAGAGGAAAAAGTCAACATAAAAAAGTACACTTCAGGAGACAAAGTTTTTTTAAAAAATTTTCGAAGTGGAAAAAGCTATTGGATGGATGGCATAATCCAGAAAAGGATTGGTAAAGTGATCTACACGATTAAAAGTAAAAAATTTATGTGTAAAAGACACATCAATCAGATTAGACCATGATATGGTGAAGAAAGTGAAAAAAGCGAAGAAGAAATTCCGATGGAAGTGCTATGCGATGCTTCTAACATGACACTACCTAATAGTGTATATGAACCTGTATCGCATGGACCAGCCTTACGAGCTGAAAAGCGAAAATTATCTTCGCCAAAAAAAGGATCTAATTGTGACGACTAAAAGAAGGAGCACACGGGAAAGAAAACCAGTGGAGCGTTTTAGCCCGGATCCAAAAAGAAGACGACATTAGAAGCAGAAATTTTCAAAAGTGAGAATTTCAGCTTCGGGGGGAGGTGTTGTGATGGTATAACCCAACTTCCCCATTCACGATAATGGACGGACTGTTTGCCGATTAAGTACGACCACAGCAGACAGTCAAGAGCGACTTCGTTTGTTAACACCTATTGAGGTTTAGCATACTCTCGACTCTGTCTCTGTACTACATCCGATTATAAACTTATTATTGAAACCTACATCCGGGTTACTTTGTTTATTATATCTTGCACGAGATATAACAGTATTATTTTTTTTATGTTACTCTTGTTGCTAGTATAACATTTTAACAGATCCATTATTCAGTAAAACATCTGAATCATGCTTCAACCAAATATGATTTCATCTGCAATATCATTGTTATTATATGTTATTTTCCTGAAGAAAGGATTTAGCATTTGCTCACCATCATCATAGCCAAAGGTTCCCTATAATGTAGTTACTGGCATGAGATTACTGGAAAAAATGAGCAAAGCATGATAAAAACAGCCTTAAACTTGACGAAAATAATTTTTTATTGTCTAAATGTTTATGTTATTATAAAGAGGAAAGATCAAAGTATTTTTTGATTATTCTTTTACATTTTTAATCATTCCTAGCATGTCCCAAATTGTTTTTTAAAATCATGTTTTTTTTAGACCGAAAAATTGACACAAAATTGATCATCAGCCATTTTTTTCAATTTTGTAAACAAAACTTAATTTTTCCATTTAAAATTCTGTCAAAAATCAATTATACTTTTTTTTAAAAATTTATAAAATTTATTTAATATATTTTAAAATAAACATTACTTAATTTATGTGCCCAAAAAATGTAATTTAAAACAAGAGACAGCAGGTCTTAACAGCAGCAACGATGTGATGATTGATGCTTTCAGCACATATTGACAGCTTATGCAAGGAAAAGTTATTGTACAGAAGGATAGAAGTGACATAATTTAGCTTTTTATTGAACCAATTTATTTACCTTGTTATTTTTAAGGAAGATTTTTAAACTAAGACTGTTGAGAGTGAGATAAAATTTCATAAGAAAGGTACATAAAATTAATTAGGTACCTGTCTTATGAAAGGTTAAGTGTACATAAAATATAATTTAATATACATTGATTACATTTTATGGTATTATTTGTATTTCCACTCATTTTATTAATTTTGATATTTCATTTATGGAAAAATGTCATAACTGAGATAATATAAAAATAAGACCATATAAATTTCATAAGATAGATACATAATACTTTACAGGTACACTTATCATTTGAGATATTATACAATTTTTTCTCTTTTCATGATGCTTCCAGTCTTCCATATATTTGAATTACAGCCGTTTTATGGACACAAAAAACCATGTTATATTAGATTTTTATCTATTTGGGGTTTGCTGATTGTACCTAGCTTTACAATTTATAATTTGTAATGCTATATATCTAATTAATAACACCATCGTTGGAACTGTACACCATTTTCATTAATTTTAGAATATTTAACAACTTTAATGTAAAAAAAATAAAATAATTTAAAAAATAACAAATAATTGTTGTTAAAATTTATTTTTCATCAAAAACATTATTTGCTTTCAGACAATATTATCCATATTCATAAAAAGAATTAAAAGGAACTAAAAGCTTTTGAAATTAAATAATATCTTTGTTTTATTGAGTTTTCTATGTTACAATTCAGAGCTGATTTTAAGATGGGGTGTGGTGGTGGTGGTGGTGGTTGTGGTGGTGGTGGTGGTGGGTCAACTACCCCCCCCCCCAAAAAAAAACATGATTTACTTTCCTCAAAGCCTTGTGCTTTTAACTAATTAATCACTAAAAATGTACACTTTTGAATTTCAAATGTACACTTTTGAATTTCATTGAGTGGGAGGGGTAATAAATATAAAATTCTTTTTTACCATAAGTTTAAAAAAAAAAAGAAAACATATTTATAATAATTTCCATCATTTGTGAATAGTTTCTGAAAGTTTCATTAAAATCTGGCAATTTTTATTTTTACAAGATTATCAAAATTAATGTCTTTCATAAAAAATGCACAAAAACTTTGCTGTTATTTACTAGTAGTTCCATTGATGAAGAGAAACAAGGATTTTCAATTTTCAATCAAAAGTTAGAATGTTCTAATAAAGACAAAAAATTTTTTTAAAATAATTAAAAATTACTTTGTTCTTTCCTTTTAATAATAACAAACATTTTGACGATAAAATTTTGTTTTCGTCAAATTTAAGGCTCACGCCAGTACCTACATATCTCAACTGTTGAGGACCCAGCCTTCTCAAGAAAGATAACTCTACTTGCTTATTCAAGTATCTTCGCAGCAACAATTTATCTAATTGAAAAGATTAAAAAATATTATTTCTGCAATTTATAAAGATTTTTAAGAAATATTTCTGACATTAATTATTTTATGATTTATAGAAATTTACAAAAGTCAAAAAGAATACACTAATGAAATAGTCAATTTTAATAGAGCAGTTAAAAGAGAGAAGTTTAGTCTCAATCTGATAGATTCATTTTTCAAATTGAGAATAAGCTGAACCAAAAATCCAACAGCTACTTACAAACATAAACCTGCATAACCATTAGGGACGTCACTTCCACATTTCTCATCTCTAAGTGTATTGCCATTAATTTCTTTCTGCACCATGATAAAGCAGTGTTGTGGGTCTTCTTGAGTTGTTTGTGGTTGAACATCATAATGCACATTCTTGCTCTGTAATGGATAAGAAGATAAAAAAAGAAATCACTCACATTTGACACAGTGAAGTAGAAAATATCAGAAAAGGTAAGAAAAAAAAGGACTTTGTTGATAGTAATATCCAATAAGATATAGTGCTATTTCTTTTATAGAAGGTGTGTTTTTATTAAGCAATATGAACTTTAAACTTAAATAAGTAAATAGTAAAGATTAAGAGAAATTACAACTGCCAAAATTACACAATAGATAATACATCATTGATTATCATTGACAAAATAATTTTAAAAAAACTCACTTAAAGGCCACTAACGTCATTTTCTATTTATAGAATTTATATTGTAATTGAAAATATATAAGGGGACGCTACTCTGTTATTAGCCACACTTAATTTAAAACTTGTTTTACTTGTACTACGTCTTCTATGTGTGCCTTCAGGACATGGGTGATCATAGCTGCCCACAATTTCCTGCGATTTGTAGCTCTTAGTACATTTTGTTTTTCACTATCTCTCCTAATCCCTGTTCTGTCAACCATTTACACAATCTCGTTAGGTTATGTGCTGCCTACTTCTGGCTCTCTTGCCTTTAATAGGTCCTGTCAGTGTCAAATTTCCTAACCCCTCTTTCCACATTATGTATCACAAAAATTTCAATTGTCTTTTTCTGATTCTAAGTATCAGTGTTCTCTGTTTCCATTTTCTCTAAAATTTCATCATTGCTCACATGTTCAGTCCATGGCATTCTCAGCATCCTTCTGTAGAACCACATTCCTGTTACCTCAAATCCCTTCATCTGTGATGAGATTTTCCAGTAATCACTATCATATAGGAAAACTGATATTACATAATAGTTGAGCAGTCTTTTCTTTGTTTCTAACAATATTTTCCTGTTTCTTGCTTAGCTTTTTTGAAGGCAACTTTCACTATCCCAATGCACTTTCAGATTTCATTGCAGTGTTTTCTGTCTTCAGTTAAAACACTTCCTAGATATTTAAGTTTCAGTACTTGCTTAATTTTGGTATCCCTAATTTGTAATTTGCATGTTGGATTATTCTTTTTGCTGACAACCATACATTCTATCTTCTTACAATTGATGCATAGTTCTTTCTTCTCCCCTTCCATTACTACCTTCTGTAAAGAGTCTTGTATTTTCTTTTCTGTGTTGGTTATCAAACTTGTGTCATCTGCATATCTAATGGTGTTAAGATTGTGACTGCTTAATAATGAATCCTGGTAAGACTGCTAATTCAATCCGAGTCACCCCACTGTAAAAGTAGAAATCTTGTAAGAAGACACGTCCTTGTCTTACGCCCTATTCTATTTTTGGATTTTTACTGAATTCATTTTCTATCCGTATGCAGGCAGTTCACTCCCAGTATAAGTTCTGGATTATTCTAATATCCTTCCCAATTATATCAATGTTATCTAGCAGTTCAAGCCGTTCTTTGTGATGTACTTTATCAAACACTTTTTATAATCTATAAAACACAGGTATACATCCTTTTGCATTTGTATTGCTCTTTCTGAAATCATTCTGAACATAAATATTGCATTCCTTGTTCCAGTATCTTTTACAAAAGTGCACTGTTCTTGTACTATTTCTGATCTAATTCATCAGTCTTGTTATGTGGCTCATTAGGCTGATAGTCTGATAGAGTTCACTTTCACTTCAAATTTTAATATTTCTGGTCTTTTAATATTTCTGTGTATTGTGGATTGTCCTATTTCATTGTGGAAGAGTTCTCCAATGTATTCACTCAATCTCTGAAGTATTTTTTCTTTGTCAGATGCCAGTGTTCCACTCTTTTATGTATCTTGTCTTTTGTTCTGTTAGTTCTTGTTACTAATTCCTAATAAGCAGGTGTCTACTGTTAAATGATTTGCAAACAAACATGCTTACAGTTTAGAAGAAAAATAAAGTGTGGAAATGTTCATATAATGGAAGAGGGAAAGAAAAAGAGATTAAAAGATAATTTTCATGTTGTAATAGAATTAAATATGTTGAATTTGGTAAAAAAATATTTCCATATAAAAATGGGTAATAATTTTTTTTACAAAATTCTTTTCACAGTTATCATTAATTTATGCAAAAATGAGTAAACTTTTAACAAATATACAAGAAATTGAACCATTATTATCATAAAGTGAACATGAACATGGATCTTACACCATTATTAATTTGTAAACTGGATTAGAAATTACTTTATTCTTCCAATTTAGAACATTTTAACAGTATTGCCTTAATAAAACATTTCCTATAATGTACCGTTTTTGTTGTGCTAACAAATACACCCACAAATAGGAATCAAATCAAATTATGATATTGATTAAAGTTGACCAAGTAACAAAACAATGTAAACTTGTAACTAGCAAGAGATGAAGCTTTAGGAAAATGAGACATTATATATAAATTTATGGTTAGTTAAGAAATCAGATTTAAATGGATTCCAATATAAAATGGTCTTTATAGATTATAATAATGTGTGGTTAGTGGAACTGTTAGTGAAACTGGCAAGCCAAGTTCAAATTCTGATTAGTCTGTTACATTTGCTTTTACCATTATATCTTTGGGAAACATAAGTCCATCTCTTCTACCACCATCCATTTTTTTTTGCATTCAAGCAGGTGTATTCCAGGACTCTAGCTTCGACCTACATTGTTCTTAATATTCATCAAGGACTTTTCTGATGTCATCCGCTGTCAGTTTGATATCTATGCTGATGACAACTATTTACGTCTGTCTCAATGGTAAGTCTGATCAGTTTGATAAAGTCAAATTGACAGTTGATCTCAAAAATGAACTTCCTCTTGTATATTAGTGTCTTTATTGCCTTGCTTGGGGTGACATTATTAAAAAGAAAAGCTTAACATGGAAATACTTTTCAATATGTATCTTTTATCTAGGTATACACATATTACTTGGGAATGAAAAAATATCGATATTCAAAAATATATCTTCAAAATTCAGACTTCTGGAATAATAGAATTTTCTAGTCAAGATTAGGATGTCAAAATCAATTGACTTGTATTAAACAATATAAATCAGGCTAAAAATCAAGTAAAATCTAAAGATAAGCCAAGCTTTTACAGAGTAATAAAATAGATCAATAGATTTGGGCAAGAAGAATGCAGACGCTAAAAATCTGATTTATTTTGACATGAATTCAGAGTTTTTAGGTTGGGAAAGGTGAGGGTGGGGATTTCAATGACTGATTTTACATTTTACATACTTCCTTTTTTAGGCTTAGTCCAGCAGTCAACAGTTGATTAATATATTTATTGTCAGAAGACCCTATATGTGTGTGGAATAGATAGTCAAAGAGCTTTATGAGTGATTAGAATTAAAGAGTTGTGCTAACTAATGATTTGAAGAAATTAGAAGTCACTTTTCCTTCAGTATATGTGTAATAATAATGATTGATAGCCCTTGATGAATTCCCCGATGAATGAAAGTTATCGGCCCTTAAGGAACTCTCCTGCACTATAAGACACTCCTTGCATGTCACGAGGAAACAAAAGTGAACTTTTTAAGTCACTAACAGTAGCCTGGCTAGATAGTCCACCTGTCACACTTGTAATAAAAATAAGACATTATTCAAAAGTGTGTAAATCTAAAAGTAGAGAGATACAATGGTATCATCAGGTAAGCAATTAAACTTGCCCTTAAGTCAAACCAACTGGATGATCATTATTGGGAGTCAGTACTCCCCAATGTCAACTGTGATCACCTCCAGTTAAGCACCAAGAGGGAAGAAAATCAATGGTATTATTAAGAGATCTAGCAATACTATGTCCAGTATCAGAAGCAGAAAACACTGGTGTAATAAAGGAAACCTTTGAGGTCCCTTCAGCACTGATAGAAAGAAATGACTGCATTGAAAATAAAGATACCAATAGTAATGAACAGTTGTCATCCTAGTCAGCTGAAATGCACCCACCCACTTGACTAACTAAAGCCGACAGTCAAATACTTCGTAGGTCTTCCAGATTGGTAAAACCTCCCCAGCGGTTGGACTGGTAACCAAATAAAAATAGAAGTGGAGAATGTAGTAATAACAACTGATAGGTCTTAAGGAACTCCCTAGTGAATGAAGGTTATCGGCCCTTAAGGAATTTTTCTGGACTACGACACACTCCCTACATGCAAACAAACATGGACTTTTTAAGTCACTAACAGTAGCCTGTAAAATTAGTTTATTAAAGCTTCTTAAAGTTGTAATAATTGTTGGTTATTTCCATTACAATAGGCTTTGCTGAGCTCTGATTTAGTCAAGACACATTAGATGATTAGATTGATATTTCTCCCACTGAATGATCAAGGCCACACACATTCTTCCTCTTGTTGCTTGTGGAACTCTTTCACTTTCTTGCTTCTCAGTCAACTTTGATCTTCAAGAATTTAAATGCAATGTCAATTGTTATCTTCTGTTTTGTTAATTCCTTTTCTTTTATTGCTCTCTTTCTTCTTAATAGTGTTTTTTTTTTCATATTCTCTCACACTCAGTAACTCTTGTGTTTTAGTGGCTTTATTGCCTTACTTTGAGTGAAATGATTAAAAAGAGTTGTAGAATTGAAAATGTGCCTGTGATGATGTGTAATAATGAAAAGTAAATATGAATGTAGCTAAAAATTTGATTTTTGCAAATGAATGCATACAAATAATCCTTTAGTATGATTTCTTGCCTGTTTCCTGAATAAGCGCCTTCAGGACAGAAAAAGAAAATTAAAGATTGACAATTAACACAAGTGTGTGTCTGAATAGATGGAACAGGTAATGTCTGAGTTCAAACCAACCTGGGAAAAACTGTCGTCATAATTACATCTTTCTGTTACTTCCCGTTTAATATGAGAGAAACAAAATATTCTACAAAAATTAATTCCACTGACAAAATGAGTAACAAGAATATGAATCACTATCATCAGCATGACACTTTCTTGTCAGTTATTACACAAGACTCACTAAAGTCTGAAATACATTTTAAATTAGATTCTCAAGTAAGCAAATTTACTATTGTATTCTAAATTCAAATGAAGTTGTAAATATACTTTGAGCAGTTTCTGTAATGTTTTCACGTCTTCATCTCGCAAATAATAGAGGCAATCCCTTGGATGATGTGCATGTATCCCTTTGGTTGGACAATCGTTGAACTTGCGACATTTCTGGAGAAAATAAAAAATCATGTACTGCAAGTAAAAGAGATTTAAATGATAAAATTTTAAAGAAATGGATTTAAACAATAAGAATTTTAAAAAAATTTTAGGTTATATACTCAAAAAAGATTTAAATAATGAAATTTAAGTAAAGATTTTAAAGCAAGTATTTTTTCCACACATTAACTTTATGCCAGTATTTTTATTTATAAATGTCAATTTTTTTAAGCCAGTATAAGAAAACAACAATAAAATTTACTGAGATTTCTCAATTTAATGCTAATATAATGGAAGTAAGCCAGGTTATATTTCTTGTAAAGAGACTACATAAAAGTTAAAATGTTGTTTTTCTTTCTTCAGAAGTACAGGCATTTATGCAAAATGTTCTCATCAAGTATATTTTAATTTTTGGCAATTCACAGTTCTACACAATTTATTATTGACTGTGATAACTTTTTGAACAAAAATACATCCATAATTTAAAAATTGTGGAAAATGTTTTTTTCGCATATTTTCACTATTTAAATATCTTCTCTGATAAATTTTTAATTTTTAACTGTGAATTGAAAAAATATGTTCATACAATTAACTACCAACTTCAATCTTGACTTTGTGAAAGTTAACCACATAGAACAGGTACATTTTTGTTTGCTTTTTCACTCTTATTCGAGACAAATTTCTCATTAGCTATTTCCAGGTGGTTCCCATATTTACATTATTATGGAGTTAGACAAGTGCAAGTATGAATCAGTTACAACATCAGGTTAAACATTAGCCTACCAAGTACCATAACTTCACATATAACATATAAAACTTTAGAAAATCTTAGGGGGTGTAGTATTGTAAGTAAATGAGATATTACTATAGAAGCAAACATGACAATGTCCATTCTAGAGATTACTCTACTTCATAACAATATGGCATCACCGATAGGATCCCTAACCATGTTGGATGAACTGAAGCATGTAGCAACATGGATTAGATGTTTAGCAGCATTGGTTAGGATAAAGAAACTGAAAGACAAGAAAGCCTCCAGAGGGGAGAATGAAATTACTGATTTATTCTTGGCTTTGGCAGTATGTGAAGCCATAAAGAAAATATCCATTATGCTGTACCCCAAAATACTGGAAGACTTAACATAAGAAGAAATTTCAACCATTATAAAAAGAAACATGCAACCAATAGAAAAAGCTGCTTATTGCAGAAAGAACAAAATTTCTGGAAAATAGACAGAACCCAAATGAAGCCATAATGAAATATTTACACAGATTCAAAAAAGCATCAAGATATTGTGAATTTGAAAAACTGGGTTTAAGAGAAATGTCTGTAAAAGATGAATTGTTCCTTCTAAGACTAAGTGAAGGCATGTATGACATTACAAACATAAGGTGCTAGGATGGCTACAAGCAAGTGATATGAATTTAGAAGCAAAAGTAGAATTCTTGCAGTAATTAGAATTAATTAACGAATTTAATAAATTTAAAAACAATGTGGAAGCATATAACACAACTGAAATCCTAATTAAGTGCAAATATTATGACAAAGAACATGAGAAAAACAAAAACAAAATTCCAGCACCAGGAAAATTATATTTAAACTGTAAAAGAAAAGACTTTCCAATCTGTGTACAGATACAAAAAGAGAATAGAAGGGATAGAAAATATAAACCCTCTTATTGAAAATACAGAAGTATATTTGAGAACACCTGCAAAAAGTAGAGAGACAGTAAAATCAAATGGCATAACTTTTCCCATGCAGGTTGACATGGGGAACAATGTTACCTGGATCTCAAGGGATTTCTGGGAAAAAGGCATATTGGAAAAAGTTACCCAAGGTGGTAGCAGTTGGGTTTCACCAATTGTTGCGATATGAAAACCCAATGGTGATTTGAGGATATGTGGGGATTACAAAGTAGGTGTGAATCCTTTAGATATGCTCTAATTAATTCCCTTTACTTAACAAAGAAATGGCAAGTCATGAATTAGCAGGAATTAAATACTTTGCCAAGATTGACCTGAAATGCAGAGAAAATTAACATCAGTTGAAGCTAACTACTCAAATATTGAGAAAGAGGCATTAGAGATAATATGGACCACAGAAAGAGCTTGGAATATTTTTCTAGGATGAAAATTTTTGTTAAGGTCAGATCACAAACTTTTAGAGTTTATATTTAACCCCAGAAAGGAATTACCAAAAGTCAAATCATCTAGAATTTTAAGATGGGCTATAAAATTCATGGCCTTTGATTTTGACATCATGTATGTAAAGGGAAACACTATTCCACACATGGATATGCTATTCAGCCTAAATTTTGACAGTAAAAAATTAGAAACATCTGAAAATTCAGAAGATAAAATACTGCACTAGGTTGAAATGGATGTGTTACCCCTAAATCATCTCATAATGGAAACCATACAAGATCCAGTGTTAAGTAGAATTTCAGACAGAATAAAAAGAAACACTTGGAGCAATTGTTCAATGGCAGAAAGCCCTTACAAAGAATCAAGGCATAAGTTAACTGTAGAGAAAGGCATAATATGCAATGGAGATGTTATAATACCCCCACAAAGTTTAAGAAAAGAAGTAATAAAAGGTGTACACAATGATGTATATTGTGGTATAACAGTGACACAAATGAGATTAAAATTACAAGCGTGGTGGCCAGAATATTCTCAAGAGGTAGAAGATTATGTAAAAAGATGCCCCAAATGTGCTAAAATAAAAAACTTTCGGCAAAGCAAAATTTACTTGTGGCCTAAAAAAAAAAGAACCATGGGCTCGGGTACAGATGGATCATGCCCATATTAAAGGCATGGGACTATTTTTAATTTTAATGAACTCATTTTCAGGATGGCCCAAAGTAATTAAAGTTGTGGACAGAAAAGCTACTACTGTAAAACAAATATTAAGAACAATATTTTCAAGGAATGGAGAGCCTAAAATTTTGGTCTCAGATAATGTACTAGACTTTTGCAAGGAAAGTCTCTGTTCATGGTTAAAGCATATTGGATGTGTCCCATATAAAACACCACCCTACCTTCTACAATTGAATGGAATCGCAGAAAGAATAGTGCAGACTGTGAAAATTGGACTAAAAGTATTTTCCCCATTTAATAATAATATAGAGAGTTACTTACCAAGATTACCGTTAAGCTATAGAACAATTCCACATGCCAACAGACTATAAAGTCTCTCTGCATTAATGGGTAGACAAAACTCTCATAACAATGTCATTTTCAACAAGTGAAAGTGTAAATAAAAAACAAAGAATCTAATCCAGAGAAGGTGAACTTTGTAGTACAGAAAGGGCACAACACAGCAATACTAATGAAAAATGGACAAAATGTACTGGCCTATGTGGATCAATTCAGAAGCAGAATGGAACCCGAGGATATAGAAATAGATGAAGAATGTGAAAGTGAAGAACAAGAAGGGGAGGAGGGGGCTAATGATCCAGTAATAAAACTGAATAATCTATGGATGTTAAAGACCAGAAGTCTGACGAGGCCTCAGAAGAGAAAAATGAACTCAGACCTTGGTCCCCTATAAGAAGTCAAGATACACACCAAGTAAGTTTAGATTTCCAAGAATAATTAGAAGTCAAATATCAACGAAGGGCATAAGGCCATTTCAATTCATGAAGGTGTAGTATTGTATGTAAATGAGATACTGCTATAAAAGTAGAATGCCACAGCAAATGCCAGTCAAACTACAATCTGTTGATCTGACAATGTCTATTCCAGAGACTACTCTACTTCTTAACAAGTGGGAGGGAGAAAATTCCTATATCCCATCTAATACAGGAATGATGAATTAAAATATAATTACAAAATTAAATTAAAAATATTTTTCATTAGTCATTTCATTAATTTCAAAATGTAAAAGAAATTTTAACTTTTATAAAAATTTAATCATATGTCTGTCTCCGAACAATTCATTTTTCAGCAAAAAAATATCAGTTTATATTTATAGCTCGTCAGGTATTTTGAAACTGCTATAAAGTGATAAGTTCACAATAAATTTTTATGATGGTTTCATTCAGAAACTCACCTCTTTCTGATAAAATTTTTTTTGGCACCCAGCACAAAATTCATGCTGACAATTTTTGCAAGTAAAGTGAATACAGCCACCTTTGGCAAGAAAGTATGGTGTCTGGCATTCAGGACAAACTGAAAATATAAAATATAAATAACAAATCTCTATATCTATCAATCAATCAATGCTTAAAGATTAGTATTGCATAGGACCATGATAGTGAGAATTAAAGTCACTAAACAAGCTATTGGTCAGATAAAACAATGGCTAGTAAACTTGTCTAAAACATTATCAATGTATAAAATAACATTTAACTTTTTACAAAGAATTTAGTTCTATTAGTAGTATTGGTGACCTAGTAATTTTTTATTTTTATCTTATTTATTTATTTATTTTTTATGTGAATCATTTTAAAATTATTTTATTACTAATTTTACTTCATCATTTTTTGCTGCTGTTAGTTCTATGGGCTGAAGAATATATAGACCCAGAGTATTTTGATAAAAAGTAACAATAAGAGAGAGAAAACTAGAGATACAATAGTGAAATTATGCCCATGTAATTTAAAGACTGCATGATATCCATAACATAATAAAGAAACAAAACAACCATAGATTCATAAGAACTGGGCCAATAATCTATTCTTCTTGATTTTCAATTTACAACAGACTGAATGTCAAATCTTAATAAAACAAATTTTAGGCCTAAAAATGCAAAATTTATTATTTTATCATGAAATTATTTTCTTCACTACTATATTTATGTTGTTAGTAAAGAAAATAATTAAAGTGAATGAATAAGAGTCAGTGATAAAAAGAAGTAGAAACCTTACATACTAGATTCAAATGAAATTGGTACTAAAGTCCAACAAGGTTTATGGTTTCAATTTTTTTTCACTGCTATAACCAGAATTCGTATTGCCATTATATATGTAATCATTAAAACGAATGAAAGTATTTACTTAAGAGAAATAATAATTCCTACTCATCAAAACTTATATAAACAACTAGTATCATAAATAATATATGATAATCAGTTTACTGAAGATAGATATTTTTATATAAATAATTTACGATGTTGTTTGAAAATTTGTTCAAATCACCAAAATATTATGGTTATTTTACTTTTAGATAGAATAATAAAATTAAATAAGTTTTAAATTTATATTAAATATAAATATGGGTCAAATTTTTCTTGAGTAATTATTTTCACAACTAATAGATCCAATTATTACATTCATTTTCTATATAAAGAAAATAAAAAAAAACAAAAAATAAAACATATAAATTCAATAATTTCTAGAATATTTCTGGGATAAACTGACTAATCTTACAAACTGGGAATGCTTACCAATTCCATTTTTCTTAAGGATCAATTTAAGGCCAAATGCTTGGTTATTTGGATCATTTGCAATCAACCATTCATTGAACTTTTCACATGAAAGCCTTTGGTGTTGATCTTGCCACTGTAAAAATAAAATTGAGACAAAAGTTCAGATCTTTCTACTTTAGAAAAATAATTACTATTTGCTTAACATTGATAAAACAGGATCTTGCTCAATAAACTGAGTGACAGCACTTCACCAGACAATAGAAATTATTCTCTGAGGAGAAATTTCTCCTTTCTTTTTATGTGCCATGTTGCTTCAGGATGTAGGCGATCATGGCTCTTCACTTCCCCCTATCCTTTGTAGCTCTCAATAAATTTTGTCATTTTGCTACTTCCCCCAGGCCATCTTCTGTCATCCACTTGCTTAAGCCGCTAAAGAACTTTTCCCTTCTCTAATATGAGTGTTCCATCCTTTGATTTTATGCAGCCTGTTGACGAGTATGTCTTCTGTCCTGTTAATTCCTTTATCTGTTTATGCATATCTCCTTTGTTGGTGCTACTCAATCTCTCTATTTCTGCACATTTTTTGTTTAGCCATTCTTCTTTAGCCTGCCTTCATTTGGTCCTTATTTCATTGTGTAATTTTCTGTATTCCGTTCCTTATCTTGGCAGAGGTTTCTGTCTCCTTTGCATCATGTCGAGAATCTCATCAGTCATCCATTCATTTTTCTTTGTCCATTCTCATTTGGGATGATATCGTTTGCTGAAGTCACTAAAGCGTTTCTTAGTGAGTCCCATTTTGTGTCCCTCGTATCTTCTTTTCACATTGTCTATATTATTTTTTTTTTTTTTAAGCGTATCACCCCAAGCAAGGCTGGAGGCCACTATCACGCAAGGGGTTAAAGAAGGGTTGGAGGAAGAGCAGATAGGAGTGGTAAAGGAGAGGATGTGGAGAAAGAGAAAGACAGTGGGTCGATCAAGGCAAGGGGGTTACAGAAGATTTGGAGCGAGAGCAGATAGGAATGAAAAATGAAAGAATGTGGAGAAGGGAAGTGGATAGATCAAGGCAATTGGAGATGTCGTTTGACGCTACACTTAAACCGTTGGAGATTGTATTTGTCAGGGAAACACTAATAGGGAAGGGAGTTCCATAGGCGAGATGTGCGAGACATGAAGCTATTGGAGTAGAAGAGACGTCTACATCTAACAGTTTCCACGGTGTAGAGGTGGGAGCGGGATGCCAGCCTTGTGGGGCGTTTAAATTCACGAGGCCTAGGGACAAGCGAAAGCAGCTCCACGGAGCAATTACCGTGAAAGTACTTGTAAAAAAGGCAGAGCGAGGCAACATCGCATCTGTGAGAGAGCGACTGCAGACGAGATGATAGATCAGGGCCAATCACGTTGTCTATCCGTTTCTGGATCTTATCAAGAACCCTGAGGCAATCAGCAGGGGCCCCAGACCATATATGGCAGCAATACTCCATGCAAGGGCGAATGGTCAATTTATAGACTTGGAGGATCGATTCCGGGGAGAAAAACTCCCTGGCTTGGCACAGGGAACCAACTTTCCTTGCGGTGGATGATGCAACTGACTCAATGTACTTGTTCCAACTCAGATCAGCAGACAGTGTGAGACCGAGCAGCCGCAGAGAGGAGCTCTCGAGAAGTTGGTCTTCAGACATTCTAATGGGATGCAGGGATGGATCCTTGTGGTGGTTAATAGAGAGCAGTTTTGTTTTAGAGGCATTAAAGTTAACCATCCATTTCTCGCCCCAGTTCACAACCGATTGGAGGTCCTTTTCAATTTGAGCTGCCAGGTTAACTTTGTCAGCTTCACTAAATTTGTGTTTGAGGCAGGAGTAAATTGTGTTGTCGTCAGCGTAGATGCCGACTTGGGAGTCTATGGCGTCAGGAAGGTCGTTTATAAATATGAGGAACAGAGTAGGGCCTAGGATGGAGCCTTGAGGAACACATGCGTTAGTGGGATAAGAGCTGGAGATGAATCCACTGAGAACGACCTTCAAATCCCAGTTTGACAGGAATGATTGTATTAGGTCAAACAATCGACCTGTGATACCATAACCCCGGAGCTTGCGAAGAAGGCCGGCATGCCAAACTCTATCGAATGCTTTGGAGATGTCAAGGACCATGGCATGAGCTTCACCGTTATTATGGATAGCTTGGTAGACAAATTCAGTGATGGCCGTAAGCACATCGGCAGTAGATCGGGCAAAGCAGAAACCATACTGCTTGTCTGAGAGCAGATTGTGGGATATCAGATGATTAATCACTTCGGTGTTGATAATGGCCTTGAAGACTTTGCCGAAGATGGGTAGGAGACTGATAGGACGGTAATTGGAAGGGTCGGAGGGGTCACCAGAGTTCTTAAAGACAGGAACAATGGTTGAGGACTTCCAGCAGTCAGGACAACAGGACTCCTTGAGGCAGCGGTTGTATAATTTAGAGAGGGCAGGCGCCAGTTCAGGTGCGCATTTCTTCAGGACAATGGCTGGTATTCCGTCACCACCAGTAGCCTTGTGGTGATCTAAGTTAGAAATAATGCCCAATACCGACGATGGGGTTATGTGCAATCCGTCCAAGAGGGCCTCAATTCTGGGAAGATAATCGAGCAAGGGTACCCCAGAAGAATCTAGCGTAGAATTGGAAGAAAACTTCCGAGCAAAGCATTTGGCCTTGTCGGCAGAGGTGGTCAGGACCTCAAACTGATTGAACAGGGGAGGAATGGAGGGTTTGTTATTGTTCAGAACACTCTTGCAGAGGCGCCAATAATCTTTGGAGCCAAATTTGCAGGATGCAATACGTTCCTTCATCCGAGTAGCAAATAGTGACTTGGCATCGTCGAGGATACGCTTACACTCATTGCGGCAGAGGTAAATAAACGTCTATTGGAGTCGGACATATCACTACGAAAACGGTGGAAGAAGTGGTTCTATGGGCAATGGCGGCTGAGCAAGCAGCTGTGAACCAGGGGTAGGAGCACGGTTTGACCATGAATTTCCTGGAGGGGATGAAACCTTCGATACCGACTTTAATCCAGGAAGAGAACTCAGAAGCACAATCTTGAGTGGGGAGCTTAAATACAGCATCCCAGAGGACATCGCGGAGGAAGTCCCGAAACGAGTCCCAGTCAGCCCGGTGGTAGCAGAATGTGGTTCTGGTGGTAGGAGGCTCTTTGCAGGGGGTGGGGCTGAAGGAGATGCTAACAGACACTACAGCATGATCGGAGTTACCGATAGGACAGAGCTGCGTGGCACTACAAGACTCAGGGATGGAGGTAAAACACAGGTCGAGGAGTGAGGCCTTACAGTCATGGTTGTAGGCAAAACGCGTGGGGAAATCGATTATCTGAGTGAGGGATTGAGAGACTGAAAAGTTGAGAGTGTGAATGCCTGTGAGGTCGGTAGTAGTGTTCTTAAGCCACTGGTTGTGATGGGCGTTAAAATCGCCAAACACAAATATGTGAGCGTACGGATGGACAGAAAGGGCCCTATCTATGCTGTCAGAAATGACATTGAGTATCCCACAGTCCCGAGAGGATGGAGAGTGGTAGAGGAAGAAATGATAGCTTACAGCATTGAGAAGAGATAGCCGGAGACACAAGTACGAATGATCAGGCGATTCGAGAGAGCACTTTCTAGCCAGAGGGAGATGGTCCTTGACGTAGACACCCAGGCCATGCATGTGGGTTAGAGAGTCTTTTCTGAGGAGAGGAAGGTATCCAGGGATCGAGAGATCAGAGGAAGGGATAGAGGAGTCAAGATTGGTCTCACACAGGGCCAGTATATCCGGGCACTTAGCAATGAGGAAAGACTCAACGCTGCAGAAGTTGGTTCTAATGCCACGGATGTTGGAGAAGGAGATATTTAAAGGTTTGGGTGATTTTTGGAAGGCTGGTTTAGGTTTATATTTCTGGTTTTTGTAATTCATGCGGGTAATTGGTGTTGGAAAAAGAAAAGGCCTGAGTTAAAGGAAGCCAACGGTTATCACCCATGATGCGGGCAGAGAGGGGGTTTGACACAGCCTGAATCATAATGTGGCCTCAGGGTTGCCCACCGGAGATGACTGCAGGGACACCTATCCATGCGTGACATGGCACTACAGACACCCCGATATTATGCAACTGTTGATCAGAGCGGCCGCTCAAGACGCTACGCAAGAGTTAGGGCTCCTAACTACCAGTCAGAAACAGCAACCAGGGAACTGTCAACCGTGTACCCTCAGAATGAACAGGCAATGCCACAGACTACACGCATCACGGGAGAAACACAGCGGCACCAGTACAGAGGCCAGAGAGAGTGTGAGATCCGGAAACCCCTTCCTAAACACAAAACAAGGTTTGGGCCTCTAATCGTGTCCAATAGAGGGGGGGGGGGGTGTAGACCGGGCGGTAGGAAAGCCTACCTGCTCCTATTACATATAACATAATCAACGACGACAAAACAAAACAATAGAGGGGGATGTAGTCGAGATAGTCGCAGGGCTTACACTAGTTGAGAGTACTGGGGGATAAGAATGACATACTATTGTGTATGTGTACAATACTAAGTTTTAACTTAGTATAAGTCCCATTGACCTGTATTTAAAAAAAAAAAAAAAATGAAATATTACCAGTTACGTTAGAATAGTTAGTTCTAAAATAAGAGGGGGGCCAGGAGTGCCGGTTAACAAAAAGCAAAAAAAACAAAAAAACAAAAATACAAATTAATAAAAAAAGAAAAAAAAAAAGAATTAAAATAAAAAATTTTGAAATAAATTAAAAAATTACATATACATACACAAGGAACACGGAATCAAATATGGGGTGGGTTTATACTTAAATGGACAGAGAAAATGCTTGTTTCACGACCATAATCTGTACAAAAACAACGTTGAGAATTTAAGGCTTACCTATCTCATGCCAGGCAACAAGTTATAATGAACGCAGTGCTGGGGGCAAGGCGGCAACCCTCTCACCCCTACAGTGGGCCTGGCCGGCATGCTACTACTGGAGAATATTCAAATCGACACGATGAAGAAACGGTCAGAATTCCGTGTCGAATTAGTAATTCATCCAAGCAGGCAGAGAATAGGCTAACACTGAATTGGAAGTTACAGACGAAGTACGAGCAAATTCTCAAACATTGTCCGTTCTTTACGCTCAAAAACGAGGTTTCAGAATCGGATAAAATGAAATATTACCAGTTACGTTAGAATAGTTAGTTCTAAAATAAGAGGGGGGCCAGGAGTGCCGGTTAACAAAAAGCAAAAAAAAAAAAAAAAAAAAAAAAAAAAATACAAATTAATAAAAAAAGAAGAAAAAAAAAAGAATTAAAATAAAAAATTTTGAAATAAATTAAAAAATTACATATACATACACAAGGAACTCGGAATCAAATATGGGGTGGGTTTTCTTTCAGATATGGGCCACTCAGGAGTTTGTTAGATTGCAGTTTGGGTGCTACGTTAGGCCTCTTCAGTTTCTGCAGTTTCACCCTTAGTTTACATATAACAGGGTGATGATCACGTCTGCAGTCGGCACTTGGGTAGGTTTTGCAGTGAACCATTGCATTCCTGAATCCTTTCTTGATAGTTATGTAGTCAATTTGGTTTTTAGTTTCTCCTCCTGGGTTCCTCTATGCTCATCTCGGATGTTCTTGGAACCATGTGTTGGCTATGACTTGGTCATTGCTCATGCACCATTGGATCCATTTTTCTTCATATTTGTTGTGGGTTCCTAGTCTGAATTTTTCAGCTATATCCCCTGCTGTCTCCCTGCCTACTTTGGCGTTTAGGTCTCCCATGATAATTATAACTTCTTGTAATTTGCAAAGAGCCTTGGCATTGTCTACCATGGAGTAGAAAGATTTGATTTCTTCTTTCTTATTTTGCGCTGTTGGCGCATGCACTATTATGATAACTATGTTGAAAGGCTTTCCTTTCAGATTGACTATCAGAATTCTTTTGGATAGTTGGTAGCATCCCAGAATACTTTAAATTCTTTATCTGCTATCAATCCTACTCCTTTATTGTTTTTCTCTCTGCCTGCATAAATAATCCTGGGATTGTTGCTGACAAAATCTCTGTTGTTTGGCCATCTGGTTTCACATACATCTAAGATATTGATTCACATTATCTAACTGGCTTCCATTGTTCAATGTCCAAATGTTCCATGTCCCAAGAGTTATTTTTTGTTTGATGCAAGAAGTTGCCAGATAATGGTCTGGTGACACCTGTTGCTCATGTCGTTCCATTCCAGATGAAGGATAGGCTCCAAGGGATTTTATCTCCTTTATGCCATTTAGGCTAGCAGTCGCTGGATGACAGTCAGGTGACACCTGTTGCAATTGTCTGTCCTTACTTGGTGAGGAGTTAATTCCTATAGATTTAACACTCTTCACACTGTTGGGTTTCATATTGTGTGTGTTGTTAGCCATGATATATATTGGGATTAATAGTGTAGTTTCCCCGTTGCCTTCTCCACGATGGTTTATGGAGACACCACCTCTAGTTAGCTGGCTGTTGACTCAGAGAGTTCTTCCACCCTTTGTCAGGTCTTATTTTTCGTCCTACTGGCTCGCTAACAAGCCGCCTCACTCGGAAGAACTTAGAGTGGGGTAGTCGGTTTAGTTGCCAACATTTCGACTGTGGAATACTTACCCTATATATATATATATATATATATATATATATATATATATATTAATGCATGTTTCATTAAATAATATAGACAAGTTTTGTCTATTTATTTTAAGCAAATTCCTTCTCTCTCTCTCTCTCTATATATATATATATATATATATATATATATATATATATATATATATATATATATATATATATATATAAGTTATCTGGCCCTAAATCTGTTTGATCAGAAAACCTTTTACATGCAGAGTTAGTAATGTGAGTGAATAGAATGGAGTTAAAATTAATTGCAGTGTAGGTTGTAGACTGAAATCAGAAAAAAAATATAGAAAATGCACCAAACTTTTTTAACATTTGTAAATTTTATTTACCATATTTATTCATGTATAATGCAAGAAATTCTGTATTAGAATGAAATAGAAATTCCAGTTCATTGATCTTCTCTATCTAGAACAATGTCTTTCAACTTCTTGAGTTCTTCTCTAAGTTTTCTTTGACCATCCTTTGCCATGACTTGCTCTGCTTGGTACACAGCTTCAACCATGAACTGTTTTGTTGTAAATATCCAAATCATCACAGTCCTTGTGTGGTCAGCAACAAATCCATAGAAGGAATGCTCAGATGTTTGTAAAATAGCACCCTGCTAACTCTGTCAGCAGGCTTGACATTGCATATCCACCTGATCATAGAATGATAATTCTGTAATTTGTTCTCAGCATGCATGCCCCAGGATACACCAATGTAAGTGAAGACACTATGAACATAGGAGTTGTAAACATTGCCTCAACTGCAACAAGTGATGTAATAGTTTGTCACTATGGGCAACAAGTCTTTAAACTTAAAGTAGCTCTAGATCTAGCCATTGTTATGGTTATTGTTATACACACAACTGTTACTAGCACTGATAATGTCACAGAAAGAGTCAACTACCTCAACTTTATCATTTTCTACCAGGATTGACTCACAATGATGTTCATCAATGGGTCATGCAAGGTCACAATATCTGACACACTTGAAGCTAGCATCCTCAACAAGTCTACCACAAATGTTACTGCACCTTCCATGCATCCAGTGATTAAAAACAGAAGACAGTTACTACCAACACCTGACTGATAGACACCACATTGCAATTTTCCAGAGTCATTTAAGGTGTTTATATTAGAACCACTAATCATAACTTTTATAAGTTCACTCTCATATCCTTGTTTTTCAGATTTACTTTCAAGACTTTCTGAGAGAATTAAAAATCCCACCAGAATTCATTATAGGTAGCCACAATCTTTAGATATACTGATGACACAGTGTTGATAGCAGATTACAGAAAGAAAACTACAGGAACTCCTACAGAAAGTGATAAAGGAAAGTGAGAAGAAAGGATCAATTGTAAGACAGAATGTATGGTCGTCAGCAAAAAGAAGGGCCCAATATGCAAATTACAAATAGGAGAAACCAAAATCAAGCAAGTACTGAAATTTAAATATCTCGGATGTGTTTTAACTGAGAACAGAAAACATGGCAATGAAATCTGAAAGTGCATTAGGACAGTGAAAGATGCCTTCCAAAAGTTAAGCAATGTATTAAGAAACAGGAAAATTTCATTAGAAACAAATAATAGACTTTTATATGGAAGTGAATGCTCCTCACAGACGAAGAAAAGACTCATAAGTGGTTCTACAGAAGGAGGCTGAGAATACTACGAACTGTGATCGATGACAAAATTTTTATAAAAAATAGAAGCAAAAAGGATACTCATACTTAGAATCAGAAAAGTAGTTGAAATTTGTAGGGTACATAATGAGGAAAGAGGGTTTAGACAATTTGACACTCACAGGATATATTGAAAGCAAGAGAGACAGAGGAAGGCAGCGCAAGACCTACCTAACAAGTTTTTTATAAATAGTTGGCAGAACAGGGATTAGGAGAAATAGCGAAAAGACAAAATTTAGTAAGAGCTACAAAAAACAGGAAATTGTGGAGAGCTATGATCGCTGATGTCCTAAGTCAAGGGTCTAAGCAACCATCACAAGATGATCAGTGTAAAAGAGTGCCCAAGGGCTACCAGCTCTGACCTCCCAGGATAAAGCTTCAAGCACTAATTAACAGCAGTGAGCTAAGTACAAAGTTATGGTGGACACCTACATTAATATTGAAGTCATCACTGAAAGAAAGAATTGTCAACATGCTCTCTGCTTCTACCATTACTGTACATAGACTAAATGAGACCGACCAATCACTCATTGACACTTCTGTAATACCCACCATAGTATGACCCCGAGGCCATGAGGTAGTTAAATGTTGATTCTTAGCAGAAAAGGGTTAAGCCCAAAATGGAAGATAAGCTGGAAGAGAGAGAGAGTAGAGACATTTTCCTTGGTGAAAATCGGATCATCTGGATTTCTTCTCTCTTAAAGTTTATTTTTCTTATCTATTGAGAGTCTGGCATACAGACAAAAACAGATTTGGAGAAATGGATTCACCTTTTTCTTGAGGAACTAGGAAAACACATATCATTAATAAGAGGAAAGACAGATGAGGGCTTATATTTTCATTGACAAAAACAAATTGGGAAATTTAAACAAAGAATGAACTTGTTGTGAGGTTTGAAGTTATGAAGATCAATCCTATTGTGACAAGCTGGTGATCTAGTTTGTATTTTCACTAGACAGAGATCAGCCCAGGGATGGAGAACAATTTTATCTCTTTCTTGAGAATTTAGGCAAACAAATATATTTTCGTTGACAAAAATGTATTGGGAAATGAAAAGAGGGAACAAAACCTTTTTGAGGGTTGAAGTTATGAAAACAGATCCTGTAGATGCCAAGTGGGTGATCTGGCTTGTGTTTGATGGACACAAATAAGTCCAAGCATGGAGAGATAATTTTATCTCTACCTTAAAGAAACAAGAGAATTTATAATTCATGATTAAAACAAACTACACCCTTTTGCCCACACAGTTTAAAAATTAGATTTGTCACAAAGAATGTTATGCCAACCGTGAGAGGTGGGCTGAGATGGAATGCTGGAAAGGAAGTAGAAAGAGGAAGGATTTGGTGCCACGTGAGTGGAGTGGTGGTGTGAGATGTGAAGTGAAAAAATTTGGAGTAAAGGGAAGAGCAATCCCTGGAACTATTCCCAAGAAGGTGGATAATTCTCCAAATTTGAGAAGCTGATTAAGAAAGCAGAAATAGGGAAGTAAGAACCTTTATTAGAATTAATTGAGAAATTGAAGAATCAACAAATCCCAAAAACCCTTTGGCCAATGCCAGTTTTGGGCCAAAGTGCATATAAACAGATAGCTTTGAGATCTTGAAGACTTGGGGTGAGAATGTGCATCGAGTGCTCCTGGTATCCATGTCAGCTGCCACCGGATTTCTTGATTGTAAAGAAATTTGAAACACCGAATTATAAGGTGAGGCACAGTGTCACTATAGAGATTGGTGTAGGAAAGGTTAAGTTTTGTTGTACCAAGAACTATATAAACCAACTGAAGATTAAGCCAATGAATCTTTCATTTTTATTTTTCATTGTTGTTAAGGGGGTGCTATAAAGGATGATAACTCAAAATACAATGGAGTTACATCCATTGTCTGCTAGTTGGTACATGGCACTTCTGAACTCAAAATGGTGATAAGATGACACACACATGAAACTCATGGTTTAAATCCAAGCCATGTTTTCAGGCAGTAAATAAAAGTTATTTTATTATATGCTAAAATACACTTATCTTTTATTTTCATTTATTTTTGTTCATCCCAACATGAGATATAAGTTGTGAAGATATTTTTTCCTTAATATAGCATCCATGAAAACAAAAGGGAAGTTAACAACAAAGAAAATTCTTGCTGTTGGAAATAAATTTCAAAGGTGCAGAAAGTTGTCAGGAAAATCATTGTTTTAAATATTTGACTGTTTTGTATTTGAAGGTCACTGTCGGCCAGGAAGCAAATTTAAGTAAAGCCAAAATATAAACAATGGGATTTGAAATTGGTCGTTTTGGAAATTGGAAAACAAAATGAAATTCTTTAGAGATAATTTTTTAAAAGTTGTTGACATTAAAAATTATTGTTTTGGTAAAACAGACAATTGTTGAAAGGAATGCTGAAAAAAAGTTTATTGTTTTGAAATAACTGATCACTTTGCTTGAGGGTTGGTATCATGTCTCGAAGGTTGGAGAAAATAATTAATCGATGAGTAATTAATGAGTTCTGAGGAGTAGTAAGAATCAGGTGAAATACAGATAAACAGAATGCTTAATTGAAGCTAACAGTTGGAGCAAGAAGTGACCAGAAGCCATGAGGGCACCAGAGGCCGGGAGAGGCTGGAAGAAGCCATGTGACCTGCTGTAATTTCCGATGATCTAACATCTTTTGTGAATGTTTTGACCCACTCCAAGTTTTAGAAGCAAGAAACACAGTGTCACAGTAGAGAGTTTAATGGTAAGGGTTAATTTTGTTATATCAATGACTATATAGCCAAATTAAAATTAACCCAGCGACTTTCTTTGTTATTTGTTATGATATTTGTATTTTCATTTGTGGAAGCATTGTCCTTTTTCATAGCACATTTCCATCAACTTGATTCAGCACTTAAGTACAAACGAAAATTCAATCTTTGCTGCTCTGTGATTCAAAGAAGACAAAGTGGGACAGGGCAGATGAAGAACTGAAGCGGTCAGCAGATAACCATCAGTTGACGAGCATGGGAACAACCCAAGATCAAGCCGGGCCATCCGTGTTATACAAAAATGCACTTGGCCCCAAGCCACTCAGCTGTTTATATAATACCAGAGGAAGTATCTTATGTTTTCCAGTGTCTATCTGTGAAAATACTAGCAAGTTTACACATCACCTTATACCAAGTCCAAGTGTCAAGGAATAATGCCCAGCTGAGTTGAGTTCAATGACAAGAAGGTCTGTATTTTTTTGTGCATTGGATATTTGCGTCGTGTTAGGGGTTCTGTCCGTCCGAAGAGAGATAGTTTCCCTTTGTAGCTCTATCATTTGTTGCATGAGTTAAGCAATCAAATTGAGGGTTTCTCCTGGTGCAGATACCATGACTTACTTTGTTAAAATAGTTCCATGTATTCACCAGATCCTTTTCACATGTAAAATAATGATTCTGAATTACTTTATTCTCATATGAGCAAGATGCAAATACAAAAATGCTACTCAGCTGTTTATATAACATCGGAGGAGGTAACTTATGTCCTCAAGTGTTTGTGGAAGTCCCCTATTATCTAATGAGACCTATTTCTACTCTACAATGACCAATTTTTTATAGAGTTCTGAGGAAAATGAAAGCAAATATTAAATACAAAGATCAATAACTGCAGTAAATAAGGCCTACTTTCAGTTCTTTCTGCCATGTCAGATTTAATTATAGTTGATGTAGACTTAATAGATTTAATACTTGTTTTATATTCCCACTTGATCAGTATCACTATTTCACATTTTGTTTAAACTACAGCTTTAAAGCTGTTGTTAGTCTTTTACTTACCAGTTTAATGCATTTGAAACATCATCTTTTAAAAAAGTATTATTAGAAACAACTAATAAGTAAGAAGAAATATTTTAAAAACTTTGAATCTATATAACTGAATGTGTATCTAAGTTGTGTCAGTCTTTTACTTACCGGTTTCATGCATTTAAAACATGTAGCCCTGTTACAATGTGGGCAGTTCATCTTTAATCCATCAGCATGGTAGAGGAAACCGTTTTCACACTGAAATAATAATAATTCAATCATTAAAAGGAAATATTAAGCTTTTTTTAAATGCAACATTTTAAAGAAATATGAAAAGAAAATTATTTCACAATGAGAATTTTGTCAATAGGACATTTGTTTGAACACCCAGAAAAATTTTTAAGAATTCAATTGAAAGTTTCCCTTTTACTAACAATCCTCCAGCTGATCATTATGGGGGCAGCTAATTTATTAAAGTCTATTGAGCTTTTGAATCTAATAATTTTCTATTTTTTAATAAAAGATGAGGAGAAGTGAGAGGGGAGACACTCAGGTGCTCAACTAATTAACACTCCATTAATACTCTGGGGTATCATCACAGCATTGGAGTGGAGTGGGCGTACAAACATCCCATTTAAAATATTATCAATATATCATGTAGTTCTTAATTTTCTTATTACATATTATTTTGAGTGTCCTTTCTGATTTTTATAGGTTAAATAAAGACAAAAAATTTTTATTTTAAAAATAAAATTAAAAGGCTAAGAATAAAAAAGTGAATTTTTAAGTTTTAAAGTTCAAATATGGAAAAATACATTTCATCTTATTTTCAGTAAACAAATAAAAATGTTTGTAAGTCACACAATATGACTAAAACCAGAAACTTCTTGTAAAGAGTTATTTAGAAAGCTACTTGACTTATCATGAAAACTGGCCTTACATTTTTTTTATTCATTTCACCCCAAGCAAGGCAGGAGTACCACTAGTATGCAGGGGGTTACAAAGAGTGAAAGTGAGAGAAAAGATTGGGTATAGGGGGCACTGAGGAAAGGATAAAAGATGAATGGGGTTCAAGTCAACAGAAGATGACAGTTGATGTTACATTTAAATTTTTGAAGATTGTAGTTATCAGGGAAGCAGATAAGCAGAAAAGTGTTGCACTATCAGGAAGTGCTAGAAAAGAAACTGTTGGAGTAGAAGTGGCAGTTACATTTAACTATTTCAACAGTAAAAGGGTGGGACCTAGATGCCAATTTGCTAAACATTAAAGAAAAACCTTTTGTGGCATGTTCCAAAATCTTATGATCCTAACAAAGACAATATCAAATGAAGCAACTGTGAACAAATTTATAAATACTATTTTTAAATATTCTTTTTTATTTTTTATATGTATGAATAGATCTAATCAGTTTGTATTGAAATAATGCTATTATTGCTGTCATCAAATTAAGAAATAATTCTAAGAGAGATATCTCTATAAGATTAGATCTGTTACCCTCAGAACCTTACACTATATATTCAACATTATGTTAATAGATGGAAACATGAACCAACAAGAAAAAACATATTGTAAAATCAAGACTGAAAGAAGTGTAAATGAACATTTAAGAATAGAATGAAGGTTTGAAAAAAAATAAGGAAAAAACAAAAGCAAAAACAAAAATAATATGAGCTAAAACAGTGAAGGATGGAATGAATAACAAAATAAAACAGAATGAGAGAATGAAAATGGATTGAATTTTGGAATAAGAGTGCAACAGGAAATAAAATAATGTAATATAAAAAATGTTTTAAAAAGAACTTACTGAAGGACACCAACGGAAATTAGGGTCTTTATGCAGATGCCAATCCCTTAATTTTGTTTCATAAAGATTGAATGTGTCTTCATCAATGACTTGTTTTAACTAAAACAAGAAAAAATGTGAATTAATTCTAGGTTTGAAAAGCAAATATTTCTTCTTTTATAATACATCAGCCTCAATTGTCCAACTGGAAAACAAGATTCATTTTTCTTATACAAAAACACTTTTAAATGTCCGATGCCTACTGATTCTCAAATTTTTTTTAGTGGTTTCAAAATTGAAGTTATACAACTGAATTAAAAAAATAAACATACAACTGAACTATTTCTTATTGCTCTACAAATTCTGCATAAAATTATAAACATAGGAAAACATATTCTTGTAAACATCTGTCATTTTATAGAATATCAAATTTCCTTAAAGTTGAAGAGAACATTTTATAATTATCATGACTTGTAAATTATATAAAAATCTTAATATTTTATATTCATCAGACAAATTGGAAAACTTCAATTTGATATGTTTTGCCAATGAATTGGCACCATCATCGTCATCATAAAAATAATTTTTTTCACAAAACAAAATCTACATTAGCAATACAAAACATGATTTACTTTAAGTGGCAAAAAACTTGATTTTTACTTCAAGTGTATCATTATAGAATTTAGATTTTAACCAATTTCAACCTTTTCTCTTTTTTTAACTTGATTTTCACTTCAAGTGATAAACTGAAATAGTTCAGTTATAGCAGACATGTAGATTATGGCACTTTCAATGCATCTTTGAATAAATTGTATTTATTTTTTTATTAAAACTACATTTTCCAGGTCAGAATTGTGATCATGAATGTTTTGGTGGCAAACGGGTGCATTAAGGGTGTTGTTTAATTTTAAGTCCCTTTTGTGCTCATACATTCTCTTCTTTAAAATTTGTAATGACTCACTGATGTGTGTGTGTGTGGGGGGGCTTGTTTGCATTCTATTTGGTAAACTCATGTCTCTGATGTAAAGTTAGCAGTCTGTTGATTAAAATTTTAACTATTTTTGAAGTGTTTGCAATAATTTTATATTGAGATTAGCAAAATTTCATTCAAGTTCATTTTTTAGGTAATTTAAAGAGTTTAGAAATTTTTATTGACAGAAATTTAACATATAAGTGTGAGAAGACATCTTTCAATGACTTCGGGGGTGGGGGTGAGATATGTTCTTTGGAAATTTTTATTGACAGAAATTTAACATATGTGTGAGAAGACATCTTTCAATGACTTCGGTGGTGAGATATGTTCTTTTGATGTTCTGAGTCGTTGGCGCCTGATGGCGAGACAGTCGGTAAATTTGTTGCCGCGCTTTTTCATGGAATTTGGAAGCTAAAGACGATTTCTTTGTATTAGAAGACTTTATATTCAGTCAGATTTTTATCCTTGGACGTTAAACATGTGTTTATTCTGGCTCCATGGTGAACTATTCTAGTTTGCCATGTATATTAGTGTTACCTTAAATAATTCGAACTACAGTATCAAATTATTTACCTTTAAAGTTTATAGAATTAATATTTATTTAGCTTTTAATAGCTATATTACTAATTTTATTTAAGGATGGGAATAAGGGAGGGTGAGTTTTCGCATCGAAGGGAGTTGTGATAAAATTTAATTGGCTTCGGTAGAAATCCGTAGCTAAGATTTGTTTATATTTGAAAAACTTTGAGGAGAAGATTTGTTCAGCTTCGGTAGAATTCCGTAGCTAAGTTTTGTTTAAATATGTGAAATTTTAGAAGAGAAGATTTTATTAGCTTCGGTAGAATTCATTAGGTAAGATTTGTTTATATTTGAGAATCTTTGAAGAAAAGATTTTGTTAGCTTCAGTAGAATTTCATAGCTAAGATTTGTTTATATTTGAGAAACTTGGAAGAAAAGATTTTTTTAGCTTCGGTAAAATTCCAAAGCTAAAAGAAGTAATTTTATTCCATAGAAGGGGAATTATTTCATTTGATTTATTTGTTTGTTGATTCAGAGAATCAATGTTTCTTTTTGTTTGGCAGAGTCATTGTATGCGGGGAATTCTGCCCCGATTCACGTTCTTTATTTTAAAATAAGATTTAAAAGAATTCCAAAGCTAAAGATTTAAAATATTTTGAAGGATATTCTTCAGGGAATAAGAAGATTTTAAGATCCTAGACTAGGTTAGGATTTGTGTTTTACAATTTACCCTTTCAGCTCCAGAGGAAGTGAAAAAGAGAGTTTCAAAGAAAGAAAAGGAAATATTTGAAGAAAGAAGAAACACAAAAGAAATTGAATTGTTTATAAAAAAATGCTTTAACAATATTGTTTGTCATAAAGAAAAGGTTGAAAGATGTTTGTGTTGTCTGCTTGCTGACAACATTGCTTTGTAAGTAAAAATCCTTTTGTTCATTTTTGTTTGTTACCCACTTAGCATATGGCCCAATATGCATGTAATTATGATTTGTTGAAATAAATATTTATCTGTGAACCATAACGGTATAGTTGTTTATAAGATCGTCTGCTTCATTGAGTGGGTTTGTGGTTGATTTCCTTTGAAGCCAAGAACGAAATCGGCAGTTTAGTCTTGTGTGTTATTGTAATTTAAATATATTACTTTAAGATTGTATACGGGTAAAATTTAAATTTGATTGAGAATTTAATTTTTCATTTAATTTTTGGTCTTTAACATAACCCTACACATCGACACACAAGAGACACTATATCTCTCTCTAAAAAATTTTATTTTTTCTTCACTTTATTTCTTCTTCAAGTTTATTTTTTCTACAAGAGCTTAGTTTTTGTGTTATTGTTTATACCTTCTTTTTCTGTTTTGTGGCTTTTGTATGCTTTTCTTTTGGCATTGAATATGAAATAACTAAGATAGTGCAAGATTTAAAAATACTTTCAATGTATTTTTCTTCTTCAGGTAGGTATTCAGGGTTGCAAATTTTAAGGGCTCTTAAATAAAAACCTATAATTATTCCAGATCTTGTCTTATTGTTGTGTTATAAGTAAAAATTGATGAGCTCATTTTTATGTTGACTGAAATATTTAATTTTAAGCCAGTATGATTTTGATTTAACAGAATATCAAAAGGTGTTGTTATTTTATATATAGTTTCAATTATTGGTTCAATTTTTTAGTCTATTTGAGATGTAATAAATTTATATTGTATGGATATATTAGGTGTCTTCTATAAAGGATAAATATGTAGCATTTTGGGTAAGATTTTTTAAAAATAAGCTAGAATCTAAGAATTCTAAAAGTTTGTCCAAAAACTCTAATGGGAAAACCTGAGGGTGGATTTTTGTTTGTAACTGAATGTGAAAAAACATTGGTCTCTATAAAGTAGACAGAAAATTTAAACATTTGTCAACTGATCTAATAGTATATATTATATTCTGTGCTAATAGGAATATAGACTTGAAAAACAAGGTGGAGAAAATAGGTAAAGGTTTATTGTAAAAACCAGTACAATAAGAATAAAGGTAACAGTTATGCACAAGGTTGTTGCAAGTCAATCCAGTAGTGAGTGCTACTATTGGAAGGTCAGTAGTTCTCACGTAAGTCTAAGTCGTACTCAACATATCCCAGCTAAGCTCTGTAGTCTGTTGACTTACAGCGACTTATAGGTAGTTACTACCTATAGTGTAGTCACTCATGGGGTGACAGGTTATTCCATTAAATCAGTATATAAGGACCTAACATTTAAGCTAGCCATGACTTAGTTTTCATATGTTTTTCAATTTGTTGTTAAGACTGCCAGAATTTTTAAGGTGTGCATGGCTGGTTGTTCCTAAAAGAGGCATTCAAATTTTTGCTAAGGCTTTTGCTAATTTGTGGGAGATGCTGTCTATATCAAAGATAATGGATTAAGTTGGAACATTGAGTGTGTGATTTTGGTAAGCCATAGAAACTATGTAGCTTTGGATTGTAACCAGGTTTTGTTTTCATTTTTTATTAGTGTTTTGATTGGATGGTTGAATCTCTGTATCTCTTTTATGTTCAATTTCTTTATAAATATTAGTATCATTTAAGAGATTCTATTTTTCCATTGTAAGCACAAGCATCCATAATCATAACCCCCACCACCTTAATTGGAATAGGTGATGGATAAATTCTACTTTTAGATAGAAGTTTTAGTGCATTTACTTATCTTCTTGGTAATGTTTTATTTGTTGCTGTTTTTAAAATGATGTTTATAATCTTTTGTCTAAAGCTCTTGTCAACATCAGTATCATGTTGTCTGTATGTTTTTATTATTTCTTTTAGTAAGGTGTCTATGATATTATCATTTTTTTAATTCTGATCACAAATTTGAGCATGAAACAGTGATTTTTGTTCTGTAGTGGAAAGTTTTACACTTGATAGACTGTTGATGATTGTTGACTTTTTATTTGCACATAGTGACCGTCATTTATGGCAAAGTTTGATTATTTGTCCAATGTTTATTTTAGAGATTTCCTGTTGCAGGTTATCAGCTTACAATTTTGAGAGAATATTTTTCCTGTCAGTTTCAATTCAATTATTCTTACATTTTGGAAATCTGTAAGTTCATTCTGAGTTCTTTGGTAGTGAAAATAAATATTGTGTGTGCATATATATATATATATATATATATATATATATATATATATAGGATGGCAATAAATTCACAATACAGTTACTTACAATAACAATTAAGACAAACCAATTAATCAACAGTCCAGAAATTTATTATTAAAATGTTTTTTGGTTAATAATAAAATGCTATGGTAAAAAATAGTAAATGAATTACTGATATTGTTCAAACTGCAAGCTACCTGCTTCAATGCTTTGCTTTATTTTTATACATATATGTATGTGTATATATAATTACATATGCATGTGTATATTCACCACTAATATTGTCTATATATATATATATATATATATATATATATATATAGTTAAATGTTATTTTTAGTGGATACCCATATTTAAATAGATACTCTGTTTATTTATTAAACAGTATATTTATTTATTTTTGTCTACCAGCCTGAAATTAATAATTAATAAATATACTGTTTAATAAATAAATGCAGTATCTAGTGAAATATGGGTATTCACCAAAAATAATGTTTAAATAATAAAATCTGTTGGATTAATAAACAAAAAATTTATCATCTTCTTTATATATATATATATATATATATATATATATATATATATATATATATTGAGTCTTACCTGTAAATTCAGAAATGCAAAATAATTTGTTACTGTTTCTTCATCATTTAGTTCTGGAAGGCTACAAGTGGGACAGGTCCATTTTCGAACAGGTTCTTCTCGGATTCTGATTTTAAAATTTTGAAGAAAACATTCTTGACAGAATTTACAGTTGCAGAAGCTCAGTGTCATAATCTGTTGGTGGGAGGAAAAAGAAAACAACAATATAGAATGACATTGCCAACAATTCTATGTAAATATGTTATCTTCAATACAGGGTAAAGTAATCTATTTTTAAGTATATAAATAAGTATATGATTGTTACAAGAGTTTATAATGTACTTTTTACAATTTTGAATGTTTTATTTGTTCTTCAATCAATGGACTGATGTAAAAAGGGAATGAAATCATAAAATATTGAAAAATGAATAATAAAAAGAAATAACTTAAGATAAGTTTTCTGTTATTATTAGCCAAAGATATTTTGAGATTCTTTGAAGATTACATTAGTGATGAAATTTTGAATAAATGGATTTATATATTTCCTTTTCATTTATGTAACTGGATAGGTCCCTGTTTGTGCAGCATCAGGTCAAGATAAGTCACATGTGATGGCTGCTTAGTGACATCACTTAATACAGTGATGAAAATGGTCAGTAAGTCATATAGTTTGTTTACAGGTGCTAAATGAACTAATCGCTCATTTGGCTCAGGACAAAAGGCCCAAGCTGACGTTAAATCTGCCTCCTCCAACAGCTTATAAGCAAATGGCACCATTTCCCTCTGAGAATATATATGCCCCCATAAATATACAAGTCCTCAATTTTGCCATTTCCTGCTTGTGGAATATGTCCTAGTAGATGAATCCAGCCAGCCTGAATTTGGAATCCTAAACATGGCTTCTCCAAAAACACAGAAGAATCTTCATATTATATGTAAGACCCTATCTTTTCATTCTCTTTTCACTCTGCTTGGTGTGTAGATGTATGTTGTATTTTTCTCTGCATGTGACACATGTAAATATGTATATATAGTTTTTGAATATGTCTTAGTGGTATAAGAGTCTCTCTGAGAACAAAGCATGTTTGTCATACCTTTTCCTTTTACACATTCCATTCTGTCTGTGAAGTATATCATGGATATAATAATGCCCATAATGGGGTAAATACAAATGAGAGAAAAGACATTTCTTCCATAGCTCTCTCCCATTATATTGGTGACCACGACACAATATTATTTACCCAACATGTAGTATTATTTACCTTCATTAACATAATTAATCATTTCTTAGATAAAATGTAAATCAACTAGAATAAATGACATTGTTTTCATTTCATACTATTCAGTTAATCCATTAATTTTAGAGTTTTCAGTGATTCAGGCAGAAAATTTACTGCTTTACTCACCTTTCCCTGTGGAAACTGATTCAGGCACAAGTTACACACAATTGTAAGCTGTTCAACAGCATTTTCAAAGCTGTTGGAATTTTGCACAACATCTACAATATCTATAACTTCACAGTTGTCTACATTTTCCAGGTGGTTGTCTAGAATTTTAATCACATATTCAGCTCTCCGCCAACCCTTGAATGGAATCTCAGCAAAAGCTGCACGTACTCGTCTCTGTAAGACAAAAATATACATATAAAAAGTTGTTTATATATAAGTTGTGTATTTGGGCAGCAATCCCTCTTTCATGCAAGTTTTGTTGAAAATGACGGACAAGGTACAGTGATTGACTTTTTTATATAATTTCTCAGGTGTTCATATAATTTTTTCTTTTCCGGACAGAAATTATATAAAAATTGTCTGAATGTTTCACAAGTGCTTTCGGCTACACTTTTAACCATTATCAAGGATGAATTTTATTTTACTTTTAACTGAATATATGCATTGTTTCATGTATATATTTAGAGTTATAGGAATGTTTTATTTTTCAAACATGGTCAGCACATTTTGGCTGACCATGTTTGAAAAATAGTTGATATTATTGGGTGTTAGCTTTTTTTTTTATTAATAATGATTCCATTATATTTACTCTTTTTGTACATGTGGATAATGCTATTATATTTGTATTATCATTGAGTATGTTATGGACAGAGTTTGGTAGGTCTCCATGTGTATTTAAATGAGACCTAATTGAGCTATGGTGAGACGTAATGTGAGTCTTCTTGTTAAACATGTTGTAGTATTTCTAATATAATTATTAATAAATTTGGATTGATCAGAAACACAGTTCCTAAAGGGTCATGTAAATTCATAAATAATATTGGTTCTCTGCAATTTAGATCTTGCAGGTAAATTATTATTTTTGACGATGAGGTTAGTTGTTATAAATTTCTTATAATAAATAATTAATTTAATTTTATTGTTTTTGTCAACTGGAATTGTGTATTTCTTTATGATATATCGAAGTGAAGATTTGTCTTGATTATATTTACTATGTATTGTAGAAAATGTTAATGTTTTTTTCTGTGTGTTGAGTGTTGTTATTGGTTACTTTAGAAAGAAAAAGTCTAATATGATAATCTATAAGATGGGCTGGAATACTGTTATTAACAAGCATTTGTTTCCCCGTTATTAAGTTCTTTAAAGAAGAGTGGACAAGAGGATGAATTCTCATGCACTCTTATAAGGAAATTAGTAATAACACTTATTTTATATCTGAGAGAACATTGACTATTAAAATTAAGATGGCAAGAGTTTTTCCTTGTTGACATTTTATATAACAAGGTATTGAATGTATTATTACTAGACTTCACAAGAACATCCAAGAATGAGAGTATTCTTTTGGCTAAGTTCATAAGGAAAGTTGAGGATGGAATTTTTATCAAATGTAATTTTGAGATTATTAATTTCATTTTTGTTCACAGCTAAAATAAAAATATTGTCTATGTAGTGGACATATATATTTTCAGTATAGTAACTTTTTAAAAAACCTTTTTTCAGAGTATTTGGGTTGTCAATCTGAGAACAGTTCAGAGGATTCGAAAAGAGATGAGTCTAATGGTGATTACAAAGATATGGCAGCTCAGAAAACTCACTCTCAAATTTTTTGGTGAAGGCCTCACACTCACCACAGAGACCTACATCAAGTGTCTTGGGGAGGTAATACTGCCCTGGGGTAAGAGGATGTCTGCTGGAAGACCCTATATCTGGCAACAGGACTCTGCACCATGCCACACAAGCAGGAGAAACCAGTCATGACTGTCAGACAATTTCTGTGACCACATCACCCCTTACATGTGGCCATCTAACTCCCCAGACTGCAACCCCCTTGATTATTATGCATGGGGAGTTTTGTTGGTCTCTCACCCAACTGTGGGTGAGAGACCATGGGTGAGAGACCAACAAAACTCCTTGTAACACCAAAGATGAACTGAAGGCAAGGATTACAGCAGCATTCACTAACTTAAACAAGGAGACAATCCAAATGAGTTGCAAGAAATTCCAAAGTTGTCTGGAAGCTATAGTTGAAGCCAATGGCAATTTTATTGAATACATTTACTCTTTAATATCCAAGATATTTTTGTGTAATTTCGGTAAATATATCTGTTAAAATGCGATGTCAGTGTTATTTTCATTTTTATGTAATTTAAATTGTAATTTTTCCATTGCACACTCTGTGTGTGTGTGTGTGTGTATATATATATATATATATATATATATATATATATATATATATATATATATATATAGTTAGTTTATTAAAAACTAGGTAATCTGTATGGGTAGACCCAAGGGAATAAAATCCAGAGAGCTCAATGTAAATCAGAGCTAATAATTTAAATAAAAACAGACCACTTTAAGGTTCCATATAAGAAATTATTTCACCACGGCCCTTTTAAAGGACAGTAGATCATCAGATTTTATTTCCAAAGGTTGAAATGAAAAATGAAAAGAAATTTACACATTTATGACTGGCAGTAATAAGTAAACTAACGAAGTGAGGGAGTGAGGGGGTGAAGGGGGGGGGTATAGAGACATGATTGAGTTAGATGTAACACTTCTATTCTTTCAACTTTAAATTTTTTTGAGGAAAACCAGACATTGACACATTAAATATTTTTTTAGAGAAGCTTACCTAGGGAATTCTAAGGGCACACCTATATATATGTAAGTATGTGGAAATATTTAAAAGGATATATGTAGATACTAATACATGAAATTACCCATGTATATCGGTACATGTGTACCTGTATAAGTGACTGCAGATGTAAAGGAACGTATGTATATGAAATTCACATGGATGTGTTTACAATATATGATAGAGCAAGATCTCTAATATTACCTTCAAATATCACTCCATATTAACTTAAAACTAAATTTTAAGTAAGAGAAATTACCAATCTAAAAATAGTCGCTAATTGAACTCATGAATAAAATTCAAACTGATAGAGATATCACCTTAATAATCAATTACAGCTAGAAGTAAACTTATATTTGAAAATAAAATTTTTAGTGTTTTAATGTAAATTCTATGAATATTTTTCTAATCGACTATTTCATATTAAATCCCCAAATTTTTGTAATAAAGTTTTTTAAAAAAAAACTTTAACTAACATATAATTAAATTCCTTAGACTGTTTAAACATTCAAACTTATATAAAAAATTATTTATGAACTCTCAAAATAAAGCAAAAAACAGCGCCCATTACAAAGAAAACTAATGACAAAGAAAACTAATGAGACTTTATCACAACTTCTTTCTCTCTTTCTTTTTATGCCTTTTTGATCTATCCCCCTCCCATATCAATATATAACTTCCGTTAACAGATTTAATGTGTCAATGTCTGGTTTTCCTCAAAAAAATTTAAAGTTGAAAGAATAGAAGTGTTACATCTAACTCAATCATGTCTCTCTACCCCCCCCCTTCACCCCCCTCACTCCCTCACTTCGTTAGTTTACTTATTACTATCAGTCATAAATGTGTAAATTTCTTTTCATTTTTCATTTCAACCTTTGGAAATAAAATCTGATGATCCACTGTCCTTTAAAAGGGCTGTGGTGAAATAATTTCTTATATGGAACCTTAAAGTGGTCTGTTTTTATTTAAAATACATATACATACATATACATATATATATATATATATATATATATATATATGACTACTTTTAAAATGGGGATCATAGTTTAATATTCCACCCATGGACAGTATGACATAGGTCGCCATGTGGAGAAATGCAGTCCATACCTGAACACACACACACACACACACACACACACGCATGCATGCCAGCACCTTTCACTTCACTTTCCATTACTATTCACTGGTTTAAAATGTTTTCTTCATTCATGTTCATTGTTTTGTCACATGCAACAATCTGCAATTGTTTATGTATACCTTTGTTTTGTTAATATATACTTATCATTTGTTTAGATGCATATAGTTTAGGTGTTACTTTTTCATTTTATTACCTGAACTCACATTCTAGTCTGTAATTATTGTTGTGGGATATATATACCAGGAGGCACATGTTTTCTAACTTAAACACTCAATCAACATATGCCCACAACAGGATCTAATCATCTATAATGCACTGTTTTAATTCTGTCATAGTATGTACCATCTTTCCAACCAGAAGTATGTTCCCCTCTGCCCATAAAAATAAATAAATAATATTTTGTTTACCCTTCAACAAAATTTAGTCATTGCTATAAATGTCAGTGTGATACTGACTTTGTGGGCAAAACTATTCAATGGCTGGAGGTGAGAATTGCTCAATATGTGCCAGGTTCTACCCGTAGACATATGCCATTAACATCTGGGCACTGTTGCAATTCATTTTTCTATTTTATCTTTGATCCATCTTTTGATTGGTTATCAAGACATGCCCACAAATGTGGTTTTTAATTTTGGAATTTTGTTTTTCTCCTCTCCTTTTTAACTCTCAAATATGAATTGTTTTCTGATTTCACAAGTAAATCATTTTTATCATAAGTTATCTACCATCGCCTGATGAGGGACAATTTTAAAGTTCTGAAACATGGAAATTTTTGTGTAGTGATGTAAAATATTATAATAAAAATATTATATACACGCATACATACACACACATATATATATAGTGTATTTAGGCAGCAACCCTTCTTTTGTATATGTTTCATTAAAAATGACAAGATACTGCGATTAAGCTTTTTCCTCAATTTTTCTTGTGTTTGAACAAGTGTTTTCATTTCTGAACACAAAGTGTGTAGAAACTGTCCAAATGTTCTGTAATTCCGAAAGCTTTTGGCTATACTTTTAGTCATTATCAAGGATGATCTTATTTTTACTTTTTAACTGGATGTATGGGTTGTGTGTATATATCTGGAGTTATAGGGATGTTTTATTTTCTGAACACATTTAGCAGATTGTATTCATGTTTGTAGCTATTATTATTGAATGTTGGCTTTTTCTTTTTTATTATTAAGGCTGCCATTATTTTTAATCTTTTTTTTTTGTAGATGAGTTTATTATGCTTGTATTTATAAATAAAAACATAACTTTAAAAAAATGAATATTAAAACAACAAAGTAAATTTAAAAGAATATTAAATATAATTATTCAGCAAAAAGTTTAATATTTATTTATTCAAATATTCAAGTGTGTGTCCGACTAAAACTTTAAAACTACAATAATTAATGTGCAGCCTGGCGAGACAGTAGACGTATTTTTGGCAGAATGAAAGAAGCTTGCCATACCGATCACACCACTCTCTGAAGAATGGATGACCTGTGCCTTCATGTCTGGATTGCCTAGCTATGTTAAGCAGATACTCCGTGCATCATCCAGAATGGAAGACATGATGCTTAACCAGTTGTTGACTAGAACCCGTGCTATCATGATCGACAAGAAAGAGGCTGATGAACCAGTGACCATAGTCATTCAAACAGTTGAAGTCAAAGAGGAACTGACCCCAGCCATCCATTGCCATGGCGATGTCACCTGTTATCAGTGCTCTGGGCTGAATCATTTTGCCAAAGTCTGCTGACAACATCTACACCAACGAAACCTTAGTGCCTCCTGCACAGGTGAGAGCATCTTGCTGACTTTGGGCTTAAGTGTAAGAACCCAGATTGACTGGAGGATGGTGCTTGTGTGCTCGGCCTGCAGGTCTGGGAGCTTACTTCCATGTTCCCACAACACAACGCAGCATGTTCTCATTATGTGGGAAATTGGTGGGACATTTTCCTATGGGTGGTTGGGTCTGCATTGTGACTGCCTTTATCAAACGTAGGGTGACTGCTGTCACTTCTGGCTGGGATGACAAAACAAATGATGCTCTCCCTTAGAGACATGATAACAGAAGGTGCATCAAGAGGATCCCGTACACAGTAAATGGTGCATTGACAGATGTAAATTTGATGTCTGGGTTGATGTGAGCTCACTTGCAACAGGAGTGTCCCTTGAGATAGATGGAACCATCATGGAGGACGCATGTTGGCTGCATCCTGAGAAGGATACACAACATATCAACCTGTCAGAATTGGACGCTGTTATCAAAGGAGTAACTGTGGCCCTTCAATGGAGTGCAAAAGTGTTACATTTGTTCACAGATTCTGCAAGTGTGCACAAGTGGATAGTAGACACTCTTATGGGGAAGGCCAGGATACGTACAAAGGCTGTGAAGCAAAATGCTCATTCAAAGACAGTAAGACACACTGGTAAGTGAGTACAAGTTATCAGTGGATATACAGCTGATTAGATTGAATCAAAACAAGGCAGATCATTTAACAAAGGTGCACCAGAGATGGCTTGATCAGATCAGACCCCTCCGACCGCCCATCTAGCCCAGATAAGGGCCAAAGTGGTGTGTTGCAGGATTGTGACTGCTTTACCTCTGGGTCACGACCTGCTCAACCACCAGGATCCCGTCCCCAGACATTACGGGTCACCACCCACGGCCAACAGGTGGCCCCATTGAGGAACTTTTACCTTCTGTAGAGGGGCAGTTGGCATATTCTGATGGCCCACCGACAGAGCAGGAAGACTTTGGATAAGTCTTGGGATTTCCTGAGAATAATAAAAATATTATTGAGATTGTGCACAGTGAGATGGGGGAAGTCGGGTAGAGGATGGTCATTTTCATCTAACATTGAGTTAGAGGCAAAGGTGAAGAGATTTGCCATATCTGATGAGGATGAGATGACCTCAGGGCTATTTATAATAGTATTTTATAATAGTAGGCATTGACATTTTGCCTCTATTCAGAATTTGGTTGGAGATCTAGAATTTCTGAGAATGCTTATGCATAGCTATATTTACATTTTCTAGAACTCTCTTGCAATGATTGTAGAAAGTTGTGAATGTAGCAAGTGTCCCACTACACTATTGACTGTGATAGATATTGTAGTAGTGCTTTCACTGAGCTATAGATGCAGCACATTCAGTGGTGAACCAAGGCTGGCATTTTTTACTGGGTTTAAAAACTCTCCATTCCAGAAAAGAGCCATTCCAAGACAAGGGCAGAAGTTTTGGAGGCAGTATGTTTGAAGAAGGCTGAGAGAGGAGATTCTACTATACAAGGTCTGAAGCTCTCCCAGTCAGCTTTCGTGTACTGAAAAATTGTTCCATGGATAGTACATTAAGTGATACCTTTGATTTGGCATCAACTTTGACACTGACTAGTGAAATATATGAAGTGCTCAGAGGTGGTAAAACTTCAGTAACACATTTTTCATGGTAATATGTAAGGAAGACATCAAGGAGGTTCACCTGTTGCATCAGGAACACAGATTGATTCTTTGATGTGTTAGTTTGTAGGTGATGGAGAAATTTCTGCAGTATCTGCCTTCTTTATCAGTTTTGTTTGAGTGGACAAACCACTGGTGAAATTGGTGAAATGAAAAACTCACAGTTAAAACTGATTACTTTCCTTAATGTTTATTTTTATTGAATGGATGACTTTAAACATGTCTCTTTAATTTTTTCTATCCTTTTTAAGAAAGTCAGTGAGTCAATTCCTTGAGCCTCTGAGCAAGTTTACTGACACACTTGCCTCAGTGATAAAAGTGATATTATCCACCATCATGCCTGTCCTGGACCACATTACTCATGATGTTTGTGTGGAAAATGTAGAGAGCTATACTTGATCAAGAGAATGAAAAGGGAAGACCTTAAAAATAGGTACACAAAGAAGGCAGAATGTCATGCCTACAGCTTGCTTCAGTGACCCATGTTTTAGAAAGATGATCCTGAAGCTACTGCAACAAATGTCATGTCCAGAGGGCCTTAAAGATGGCACCTGCTTAAGTAAAGGAAGAATCAGAAAGCTCCATCACTCCCAAAGAGGCATCAAAAATTAAAGTCCTAATTGTGTTGCTGAGAAAGATTACCACAAAAAGGAAGCAAAGTTTAAAACACAGATTCCTAGAACCACAGATATAGTGAAAGAAGAGATCAAGGTCATCCTGTCATTATCCTCATTCCTGCAGAAGATGCACTTCAGTGATGGAGGGGCCATGCATTCCAACTTTCTCACCTTGCTAGGAAGCTTTTGTGCATCCCTACAACTAGCATGATATCTCAAAGTGTGTTCGGTGCCTGTGGAACATTGTTACATCTTGCAGGTCACTGCTTAATCCAGACAAAAATAAACAGACCAATACTCTTAGATTTCAATCTGAAGTAAACAAAGATGTAAGCTAGTCTGACAATACAAGTGCTGCAAAATCTACTGAAGAGCATAGAATAAAATGTGAAAACATGTTTTTTGGTTTTCTTATTTGCAATATATACTAAATGAACTTACCTATCATGGACACACATTAAGTGTTAGTGCATAATCACATTTAATAGTATTGTTATTATTGTTATAATGCATATAAAACTTCATTTTTTGCTAATTTATTTGGTGCATCTGTCTATAGTTGGTGTAGATGAGTACATTTTTAACTTTATCAACACATTTTATAAATACTGCAATATCATTAACTATGATAATTTTAGTAATGAGAAATGTGAGATGAATTTTTTCAGTGTTCAATATTTGTGACTCTGTAGTTGTTGTGTCGGAAACCTACCACCCCTCTTGAAGATGAACTTGTCTGCGTCTAAAGACTTTAAAGAGTGGCACGTCGAGAGACAGAGTGCGAGAAAGTTCCTGGCTGAGCTAGATATAGACTACTCAGGTGATTTCTGTACCTTTTACCAACCTAATAAAACCCTTTTTATTGTTACGTGTTATTTGTCGTTTGTCTCTACAAACCCCAAACCAACATCATAACAGTGGCGACGGAAGATTCGTTCATCACGCTGAGTGGAGAATTTTTCAACTCTAGGTTGACTATATAAATTTTTTTTTTACTCTGAAAAAGAAAAAAACAAAATACGTCGAACTTTGTTCTTCATGAAGAAGTGGGATTTCAACGTGCCAAAAAGAAGTAAGACTTGTGCTTATTGTGGATATATACGTGTTTTTCCCTTTTTGACTGTTTTCGAAAAGTCTTTTGTGTAATCTATTACGCATAATGGAAGATTTGATTGCATTAACGAAAACTCTAGTGCAAAGTCAAATTCAGCAACAAGAGCAACAAAAATTGTTTCGGGAACAACTATTGGATTTACAAGTTCAGCAGTGAAATGACACAAAGGCTTTATATGAAGCGATTTTACTTAAGAATCCAGTAAATTCGTCATTCACGGCCGAGAATATTGCTAATTCTATTACTGAGTTCAAATTTAACCCAGAGGAGGGCATAACATTTCCTGCGTATTTCAAAAGATTTGAAACAATATTTGAAAAAAAATGTGAAAGTTGGACTGATGAACAAAAAGTGAGTTTACTTTTACAAAAGTTGGGTACAGATGAAAATAATAAGTATACGAATTTTGTCCTTCCAAGAAAAACTGGTGACATTTCTTTCGAAGAAACTGTTAATATTTTATCTAGTATTTTTGGCGAGCGAGTTAGTTTGTTTCATACTCGTTTCTTGTGTTTGAATATGGTAAAGCGTGACAATGAGGATATTGTTACGTATGCTGGAAATATTAACAGAATGTGTCAATGTTTTATGTTACATGATCTTTCAATTGATCGATTTAAATGTTTGATATTTGTTCAAGGCTTGACTTCTAGCAAAGATAAGGACATAAGGTCCCGAATATTGGCAAAACTCGAACAAAATTCCGAGATCACTTTGCAGAAGGTTACGGAAGAGTGTCAAAGAATTGAAAACTTAAAACATGACAATACGCAAATTGAAGAAAAAGACATATCCCGTGTCCATGCTATTCGACCAAAAACGGGAATAGTTAATAAAAACGTTAAAAAACCAACGTGCTTTGGATGCGGTGGTGGTGGTCATTTTAAAAGTGAATGTTTTTTTCGCAACAAAAATTGCTATTCGTGTGGCAATAAAGGCCATATAAGTACTAATTGTAAAGGCGAAAGAAAAAAATTCAAGTCGAAAAAAGATAATGTGAATATTGTGTTGTCACGTCAGGAGATTGAGGAGGGGCAGAAAAGAAAATTCGTACAGGTAAAAATTAATGGAAAAAATGTTAAACTACAGCTAGATACTGGAAGTGATATTTCCATTATTAATACAGCAACATGGATTAAAATAGGCAGACCTTTGCTTAAAAAGACTGAAAAAGTGGCTCGCGGGATTACTGGAAGAAAATTGCATTTTCAAGGTGAATTTTCTTGTAATATTTCATGTGTTGGTAAGACACTAAAGTCTAAAGTGTATGTACTACAAAATGCTTCAAATGTATTTGGAACAGATTGGATTGTACTTTTTAATTTATGGGAACTCCCTATAAATTCTTTTTGCAATAGAATTAATGTTTCTGCTCCGTGTAAAAAGCGGGTTATAGAAAATTTGAAAGATCTGAAAATAAAATTTCCACAAGTATTTTCAGAAGGTCTTGGATGTTGCAAAAAGACGGAGGCAAAATTTGAAGTGAAGGAAAATGTAAAACCTATTTTCAAGCGAAAAAGAAATGTGCCATTTGGTGTTTTGGAACAGATTAACAAAGAATTGGAACGGCTTGAAAATTTAGGAGTTATTTCACGCATTGAATTTTCAGAGTGGGCCTGCCCTGTTGTATATGTTAAGAAAAAGAACAAAACGCATCAGGAAAATATGAAATATTTCAGGCCGGGAGATAAAGTTTTTGTTAAAAATTACAAAAATGGGAAGGAATTTTGGCAAGATGGAGTTGTAACTCAAAGAATTGGTAAAATGTTGTACATGATAAGAAGTAAAAAATGGACGCACAAAAGACATTTGAACCAATTAAAGAAAAAGAACTAGGGTGGAACGTTTAAGTCCAGATCCCAAAAGAAAAAATATTAATTCCTCCGGAATTAATCTCAAGGGGGAGGTGTTGTGTCGGAAACCTACCACCCCTCTTGAAGATGAACTTGTCTGCGTCTAAAGACTTTAAAGAGTGGCACGTCGAGAGACAGAGTGTGAGAAAGTCCCTGGCTGAGCTAGTTATAGACTACTCAGGTGATTTCTGTACCTTTTACCAACCTAATAAAACCCTTTTTATTGTTACGTGTTATTTGTCGTTTGTCTCTACAAACCCCAAACCAACATCATAACAGTAGCATACTAAGTTTTCATGACTAGAAAGTAAATATCTATAACAGTTAATGCTTCAAATGTTATTAATATATTTAAATGATATTTAATACAAATAAAATTATTTAATGTGTCATGTTAATTGGTATTTAGATTTTACATCAAGTAACAAGTGCAAAATAGCTTTGCAGCAAATCTTTTAAGAATCAAAATAGTAATATTTTCTCAATGCAAAAGAGTAAATGCTCTTTAATCAAAATTATTAAAGGAAGAAAAAAAATAGGAATTTTAATCATTTTTAAAAATTAAAATGTCAACACATTTGATAGTACTGAACAATTTCTCTACTATTGTATATCTCTTGCATAATACTATCCTTTATTCTCAATACATTTATTACTTTGTTTCAAAATAAAGTTCCAGTTTTAGATAACTGAACCTATTCCTCAAAATCCTGAGAGATCTGAGATAATAGTTTACGAGATTTCTTAGAGGAACTAATATACACATAAATATCACTGTTTGTGAGATGTACTGAAAGTAAGAAAAAAGATGTTTTTTAAAATAAAAGTGATTTAAAAAAAAAAGAAAAAAAAAGAAAGAAAGAAAACATTGCTACATGCCTCTGGATCTTCATCCTTGTTCATCAATAAATCTACAAGCTGCTGTGGAAGGGATGCTTCATTCATTTCTTCCTCTCCTGGTTGCCAGATTCTCTCATGAAATTCTGCCAACCTTGGTGCAAATAACTCTTCCAGAATAGAACCAGTTTTTCCTTTGTGTTGTTCCAATGCATGAATAATTTCATCTTCAGAAAAAACTCCAAATGATTTGATTTGTTCCAACTGAAATACATCAGAATTACAGTAAAAACTGAACTTCAAATGCAAAGAAATAAATTTTTACTACTCATTACTATAACTAATAATAGTAATACAATTTTAAACTGTAAAAATATTTTGATAAGAAGTTTAATATTAGCTTGCTTCAATAATTATAAAAATAACAGATCTATCAAAATGCTTGTTTTAATTCCTAACCACTGCAAACACCCTTCTCTGATTTTATATATATATAATATTTGTACATTCCTTTTCTTACATATAAGCTTGGTCTATTTTTAAATTCTTTTAAAGAGCTTTTAAATACACATAAAAATAACTGTAAATGAGTAAATAAATCAACAAGTGTTTTATATATATGTGTGTGTGTGTGTGTGTGTGTGTGATATAATATGGGATGAAAAGGTCAAGAATAGTGGAATACAGAAGAAATGTAACAACATCACAGGTAGTGAAACCATTCTAGTAAAGATACAACTTAGATGAGCTGGTCATGTTGTCAGAATAAATGAGCATAGGCTTCCAAAAAAGGTGCTGTATAGACAACTACCAAACTACATGTGTTCAGTTGGACATCCACTCTTATGCTAGAAAGACAAATTGAAAGACAACTTGAAACATCTCAACTTTGATCTAAAAACCTGGGAAGCTCAAGCATCAAACCGAAAGGAGTGGCATAAGACATGTTTCATTAAGTTAAAGGGTTTTGAACTGAAGCACCAATATCAGCTTCATCAAGCTCTGAAGCATAGACACCATCAAAACCCTGCTTCAACAAATTTCATCTGTCAGTATGGCTTTGTTGCCTGCTGCAAGGCTGAACTAGTATCACACATAAGAAAGCACAAATGAAATATGTCTTTCTCTTACCTGATTTTCTCCCCTGATGGCATGCATAATAGTAAAATGAAAGGCACTATCCACTGCTGCCCCTCATTTATCATTCATGATAAGAGAGTACATATATATATTTGTTTTAAGAGAAAGATTTTATAAATTTTAACTAAAAACAGTACAAGCTGCTTGGTTAATCAATGCCAAACATTTCCTTGTTGGGAAATCATTAATATCACCATATAACATTAAAATAACAATATAATATAGAATTTTAATCCATTTAAATTAATTATAGTGCAAATCTTATTTCATAATTTTCCAATTCTAGCCAATTTAAAAAGTGCTCAATACATAAACTGAAAGGTGAAACTGAAGAAGCATGTAAGGTATGTATGTCTTTCTTTTTAAAAATAAACCTTCTTATATATATATATATATTTCTCTATCTCTCTCTTCATATATATAGTAAATGTAAATGTCAGTGTGTCACTGTGTCACACTTTTCCAACTTTATGCCTAGAGGCCACAGCCCAACATATCATACCATTTTGGAATCAGGCCGATTCGGTGAGAAAATTAAAAACATTCTGGGTGAGATCTGGACCTGCAATCCAGAAATTTGCGATTCCCAAGTTTTCATCAGTGTGATTATTTTGAGATTCTGCCATATATATGAATAAAAAAATATTAGATACTATATATATATAGTTGCATCAGCAAGGCCCAAGCCTTTATCACACTAAAAGACCACAAAGAAAATTCCAAAACCAACCCTGTATGCAGACTCATAAACCCAGCCAAAAGCGAACTAGGTAAAATAAGTAAAACGATACTAGAAAGAATTAATTCTGAACTTAGGAAGAAGTTAGGAGTAAACCAGTGCAAAAACACAAAAGCAACTATTGACTGGTTCCACAGCATAAATAACAAACAAAATTTCCAATTCCTACAATTAGACATAAAAGAATTTTACCCATCCATAAGAGAATGCATGCTAGATAAGGCCATCAACTTAGCTCAGGAACAAATAATAATAAAACCCACTGAAATCGAAATCATTAAACACTCCCATAAATCATTATTATTTCACAATGAAGAAGCATGGATAAAGAAAGATGGGATCTTTGATACTACAATGGGAAGCTTTGACGGTGCAAACCTGCAAAATCATAGGTATATACTTATTACATGAACTAAGTAAAAAAATAGATAGAAATGACAGAGGACTCTACAGGGATGACGGTCTCATAATATTAAGAAACTGTAACAAACAAAACACAGACAAAACTAGAAAAGCAATAATAAAGATTTTCAAAAATAACGGATTTGACATAGATATAAAAACTAACCTAAACAAAGATTTTCTAGATGTTACCTTCAATCTAAGAAAAGGCACATATAAACCATACAGAAAAGGCACATATAAACCATACAGAAAACTCAATGATAAACCACTCTATATACACACATCTTCCAACTACCCACCTTCTATAATCAGATACCAAAATCGATTAACTGCAGGCTTTCCGATAGTTCCTCCAATGAATCCATATTTAACAAAGCTAAGAAAGACTACGAAACAGTCCTAAAAGATAGCAGATTCCCAGCAACACTCACATACTAACCACAGAACACAAAAAAGGCCAACAGGAAAAGAAATATCATATGGTTCAACCCACCATACAGAAAAAATGTAAAAACAAATGTAGGAAAAATATACTTCAAACTCTTACACAAACACTTCCTGGAATCAAGCACCCTACACAAAATATTCAACAAAAAGACAGCAAAAATCAGCTACAGTTGCACTAAGGCACAAATAATAAAAAAGCACAACAGGAAAATTATCAACAAACCACATGAACAAAGTAAACCCATTTACAACTGCAGAATAAAGAACAAATGTCCCTTAAATGGTAATTGTTTACAAAACAACGTAATCTACCAAGCCATGATAAAATCACCAGATAATGAAGAAAAAGTATACATAGGAGTAACTGAAGGACCCTGGAAACAAAGAAATTATGCACACAAAACATCTTTCACAAATAGTAAATATGCGAACAGCACAATGCTTTCTAAATATATCTGGGAAATTAAAAACAAAATGCACATCACACCAAAAATATCTTGGAAAATAAGGAAAAGTTCATTAGCCTACAACAACCAATCAAAAACTTGCAAACTTTGCTTGGAGGAAAAATAGCTATCATTACCTTCCCAGACCAAAAGAAATGATTAAATAAAAGATCCGAGCTCATCTCAAAATGCAGACATGAAAACAAATTTTTACTGCATTACTTAAAAATCAAAAACTGATAAAAAATAAAATAAAATAAAAAATAAATAAACAAAATGACAATAAAATAAGCAAAATAAATTAACCCACACATATTACCAAATCACACCTGTTAGAATAGACAAAATAGAATAAATAAATAAAAAACAAAATAAATGAACCCAAATAAATAAAGTAAATAATAAACAAATTAACAAACCATTATGGCCAAAATATTAGTTAGACTTTAAAAATAAAACCAAAAATTGGACAAAAAAATTAGTTATAACTGTTATATAACGAGAAAAGAAAGAAAAAATACTATGTTACTTAAAAATCAAAAACTGAAAAGAGTACATAAAAATATACAGTATAATAAATAAATAATAAAAAACAAGTAAAATAAATTAATCTAAATTCATCCAAATAAATAAATAAACCAACAAACCGATCCCGATAAATTAACTGTTAAAAAAAACAAATAAAGATAATCAATCCAAATAAATACATGAAATAATAAACAAATTAAAAACTGCTCCTGCCAAAATAATAGAATAAACTACAACAATCAACCCCAAAATTGAATAAATAGCTTTGATTATCTTCCCAAACCAAAACAAAACTATTAAATAAGTGATATAAACAAATTTTTACTACGTTAATAAAAATGAATTAAAATAAAATAAAAAATAAATATATAAGATAAGAAATAAAAATAAAAATAAATAAAGTAATTTAACCCAAATAAATAAATGACTTCCGGTAAAATAACTGCCAAAATAGACTATCCATAATACAGCACTGACCCGTATATATAAATAGCCAAGAAAAATAACAGCACTCATGGTCTGACAATTGCGTCTAGCATGAAACAGACTGTTGCCTCTAAGTGTTGACTTCTATGTTCACTTTTATATATATATATATATATATATACTAGCTTAAAAGCTTCCACAATGGTATGATATGTTGGACTACACCCTCTAGGAGTAAAGTTGAATAAGTGTGACACACTGTCATTCGCATTTATTATATAGATTATAGAATTATCAACTCCCCCCCACATCACAGAATGAATTAGAAGGCTGAAGAACATACTGTCTAATCTGGTAGACTAGTTCCATATTTGATAGTTGATTGGTATAACACTTGATCATTTGCCTGATTAATTCATTTTATAACTGCTACAGAATATTTCATAAAACAAAATAAACAATCAGTTAACATTTGTTTTATGGTTTATATATCATCAATGCATTCAGTTTGCTTACAAAATAAACTATTATAACTAAAGTCAAATAATTCACAGTAGGAAACATGGTAGATATAATCACCCGTTTTTTATGCATCTTGATAGCTGTATCCAGGGCTTTCTCCACGTTCCCCCGATGCTTCTTGAGGGCATTCGCAACATCATTTTCTAGGAGTCCATGAACGTTTTTATTAACAGCAAGAGCTTTTACAGTAGAAATATAATCTGGCCATTTATTTTTGATCCACTCAAGAGGTTCCATTCCATACTCTTCATGCTTTTCTAGAGCTATCAACATTACATCAGCTTCATAGTCATTTGCTTCAGCAAGCTGGAAAAATAAAGAAACAATCACCAATTTGAAAGAAAAAGCGAGTGAAGATAATTTTTTTTCTCTGGCAGGTGTACATTACTATATATTAAAACTGATAGGATTTACTAAAAAATGATGAAGCTGATTGTCTATAAATGGGACTCATTAATCATTTAATGATATCAAATTACTCTCTGAAGATTTTAATTCAGATGATACAGTAATTTGTCAATGCAGACACACCAACACATTATATATATATATATATATATATATATATATATATATATATATATTATAAATTTACTAATTTAAAAATATGTCTCCATCGCCACATAGGAATTACCATGTTTCAAAAACAGAAACTAAACATTAAATTTAATTTATAGAATTAAATTTAAAATCTTTATTTCTGGTTCATTTTCAAGCGATTTCTGGAATAACTTATTTTGATATTTACTGGGTTTATAAGCACAAACAATCTTGATATTAGTTGTCAAAGTTATAGGAAATTTAAATCATTATTAATAAGGGGTGGTAGGGTATTTGTTTCCATCAACAACCTCTCTATTAAATTTAAGCTACTTTCAAAATCAGGTTAAGTTAAGGCAGGGTAGGGGTGCCTGTTCAACAAATAATGACATTCGTTTTTCACATGTCGTCTGGGATTTTTAATGACAGTTTTTTGGCATCATTATTTTACTGTTTAATTTCTAATTTTATAAACAAAAATTTTTTTCAAAAGGTTCATTTGAATATGAGTACATTGTATTTTGAATATTTAAAATCTATTCCCTCAATTTTTAAGTATTATCCCTACTTTTAATAACTAATAGACTATATGTTTTTTTAAAACAAATAAATATATTTGTTTTTTTAAAACAAATATATTTATACAGAGATGATGTGTCTATGGTTATAAAAAAAAATCTACAAATTTTAAAATTGATAAAATTAGAAAACTATTATACAGAGCCATATTTTTAAATTAGTAAATTTATAATGTTTAGGCTCGACTGAATTGTATTGAGCACTAATTTTTTAAAATAAAAATAATTAATAAGAACACCGGATTATTATTATCTTACTATATATATATATATATATATATATATATATATATATATATATATATATATATATATGGTGGATGACTGGTGACTCTGAGGAGTCCATTTGCCCTTTAACAGCTTGTTTATTTTGCTGATGAGCTTTCACTTAACCTCCTCAACAGAATGATGGGGGAGGCCAGTTTATTCGCTGAGCACTTGAGTTTTATATTCAGATTGTCCTTCTCTGGTTGCCACCGAAAGCTATATGACCCAGTCTGTTCTGCTTTTTACCCATAACTAGTGGAAGAAAAGATGGATTCATACTTTTCCAAAGGGAAATGTAAGAAACTCGACAGGAATTTGAACTTGGCTCTTCGACTCCTCAATCTGAGCTGCTATCCATTACTCCACTGTGCTTCCATATGGGTTAAATAGATCACCAACATACAATTGGTCCTGGATAAGCCTCCTCACATATTGACAAAACAATTTCTAAATGGGTCATCCATGAAAAGATTCAAGGTGCTGAATATAACATCAATTTGTCACTGACTCCAGAGTTTTGTAGAAAAAATTTCTGTAACTATACAGTTCACCCCTCAGGAGGTTTCAGCAATTGACTGCCTTTTTCTCATTTTTCATTATCTTTATACTAAGTTTGATGTAATTAATTCCTGCACTAGATGGTATGCTCCTATTATTGATGTTAGGTTGATTTTTTGTTTTTATATATATATATATTTTGGTGTTAGGTTGATTTTTTTTCTCGTTTTTATATGATGAAAAAGGCTCATCATAAAACATAATAGACATTTGTTGCCTGTTATATTTAACGATATTTGTTTGAATAATGATCTGCTGTCCCTATATATATATATATATATATATATATATATATATATATATATATATATATATATATATAATGAAATGGCTTAAGTCTGACAATTATTTAATATATATTTTGTTCATACATTATTTTTATAGATACAATATTTTAGTAAATGCTCTGTTTTTAATTAAATAGTGTTAATTACATTTATTGACCTGAATGTTAAAGGAATTTTGTAGAAATTATGCATTCTCCAGCAGGATTTGAACCTATATTCCAATACACAAACTGTCATTTGATTGTATGCAGATATGATCAATTGGAAAAATCGTTGAAGACTGTATGTTTATAAACAGTAATTTGGACTTTGCTAACCAGATGCTTCTCTGTAGCTAAATGGTATAGCACGTCAGGTCAAATGATGGTTTCCATATAGGAATACAGGTTCGATTCTTGTTGGAGAATACATATTTACTAAAGAATTTCTCAAACATTCTGGACGGTAAATATAATTCTGTTTAATTAAAAACAGTGTATTTACTTAAATAAATTGTATCTATAAAAATAATGTATAAACAGATGACTAAAGCTGAATAAGAATCTTACAGAACAGTAAATATAAAAACAACAATATGGAAGACTTCTATTTTGATGTTTTTCATTGATGAATTGGCATCATCAGATAAGGAATTTTGTATCAATAAAATCTATTAGAAAGACAAAAACATGAGTGATATTAAGTGGCTGAACATTTAATTTTTCTTTAACTGTATCATTATAGAAATTAGATTATAACATTAATGCTAACACCACATGCTAACCGATTGTGGGAAATAATTTTATTTTTTTTTTGTTTTTGCGTTGCTACTGCCTGGACAAGTAAGGTAGTTATGGGATGGTGGTTTATCAAAATGCTCCCTCACCTACTCTCATTTCTGTTAATAATTGTGATATGTCATTGACAAGATATTTTGAAAAAATATCTGTCAGGGAGAAGAGGATAGGTAATTTTTCTAAGAGCATTAATACCAAATGAATATAAGTAATTGTCAATTTTCAACAAATATTCTTATTCTGTTCACTGATTACATTTTCTGTATTGGTAACTGTTAGACAATCCCACATATCCAAATGTGTGATCTACAAGGTATGGTCAAAAAGTATCCAACTTTATTTTTCCAAGCCAAAACTAATGACACATGGGCAAAATATGTGAAAATCTTTGCACCTGTAGGCTGCCTCAGTTCCTGGCTGTTAAGCCTAGTTAGAATAGATATATGTAGTATGTGCTTGTTGGATTTTCATTTTCATGCAAGATGACCAAATCCATCAAGATATTGCACCACACTACTTGTTCAAAAGGCTCCCTACTCTCCTGGATTGGCACCATGTGACCTCTGGCTCTTCCCAAATCTGAAAACCATGAATTTTGCTGATACTCTCCTCATGCACAAATCCTCCATTAAGATGCAATGCACTGATCCTGTGTTTATTAACACTTTCAGCAATTTCCTGGATTATTACAGGATGGTCTTCCATGACTTTTCGTGAACCTTCTCAAGTGGCTCCTCATTTCTGCTTGTAGATGGATTGCCTGAGCATGCTTCACTCTCATGAGGTGTAGATCTGTGTGATCTTCACTTTTCCAAAGTTCTTTCAGGTGTTTGAGCTTGAGTATCACAAAACTTTTGGCAAAACTTGATGCAATATCTCTGCTTGATACGTTTGGTCATCTTGTGTGAAAATAAAAATCTGATGAGAATGCACTACACATCTGTACTCTAGACATAACAGCTGGGAATTGATGCAGCCTACCAGGATATAAATTTTCATGCATACGCAGGAGGGGTGGTGTCACCTCCCACCCAAAGGATTTTACCCATGCAGTATTGGTTCTGACAGGAAAAAATAAAGATGGATAGTCTTTGAATGCACTGTGTATGTGTGAAATTAAGCTCATGAACACTATATACATACATAAGTAGAGATTATTGTTGTTTCAATGAGAGAAAAGTGTATATTTTAAAGAAAGAAAAAGCCACAAATGTTTTTGTTTATATGAATTTTTTTATATAAAAAAATCTAAAAATATACAGAATAAAGTATATCTTTATATTTTTTTATATTACTTTATTGTGTATATTTTTATATACTTTATTTGGTATATTTTTCTCTCTTATATATATATATATATATATATATATATATATATATATATATTTCTAAGGAATTAATGATGTATTTTAGTTATAATCAAACATTATTTCAGATTAGTTCAATCATTATTTTAGTGAATACCTATGTCCAAGTAGACATGCTTGTGTGTTTTTTTTTCAAGCAATGTTCACTAACCTGCACATTTGAGCTACTTAATAAAGAAAATGTGTTCTCTGGCATGGTTCAAACATGCATCCCCTTTTTTGTAGGGGAAACCACCTAATGATTAGGTCTGCAACACTCTCTTTGGTGAACAATGTTCAATTATCCTTTCAAAGAATGCACATCTTGTTCAGATCTTCTCATATTTGTTGATATTCTTATTTTTGTATCCAAAATGCAAACAATTTAATTTCTAAGGAATTAATGTATCTTATTTTTAATCTGACATTATTTCTTCTTATTCTAAGTGTTATTTTAATGGTTATCCATGTTAGAATAGACACTCCATTTTTTTAATTTTTTTACAAACTGTGAATTATGTTCATCGGCCTGCATAGTTAAGTGCTCCCATGTGCTCTCCAGTAGGGCTCAAAATTGTGTCTCTTTGGAATAGAGATAAATATATGGTCACTTAAGGTATGGAACTAACAGTCAACATGCAGTGTTGATTCCTATTTATACACTATATCTATACTCTTTCTCCAATATTGAGAACATTTCCCTGACTGCATAACAATAATCTTGTTTTGTTAAAAAGTTTATTTTGATGCTTAAACAATTTCTTTTAATGTGTTGCATTTCCACAAAAGTTACACTTATATTTGGTTGAAATGTATGCCTGGGAATATTATGTTGTAAATAACACCTGAGGATCACTTGTCATACCTGTAAATACAATTATAATTATACAATAGTTATTATTGTGCTCTTAGTCTTTAGTAAATAGAAATTCTGGCTACTTTGAAAAATGGTCTGAACCATAGAAAAAATTTTTAAACAAAGAACTTTCATTGTCTTCAACCAAACTTGTATAATGAAAACTTGCTGCCTAAATACACCCAAATATATGTCACACACACACACACATTTGTTGTACTTACCCTTAACTGTCGGACAACTTCCCCCGCTTTTGTTTGCATTTCAACAAGCATTTTTTTCTCATTTAATTCGTTCATTGTTTCCGACACAGACTGTTTCTTGGTATCTTTTCCAAGTGAATAGGCATTCCAAGTAGAAAATGGTGAACCACCTGATGAGGAGTTTAATTTAGATGTGTCAAGTGCTGGTGACAAAGGAGCTGCTGCTGCTGCAGCTTGATTAAGTAAAATTCCTTTATAGACAGGATCAACAGAAGACTCTTTCGATATACAAGCAGGTTCTTCCTGAGAACCATTCCGGCATTTAGATAACCAGTTTTGTGAATCCAGCAGAGTGCTTGTCCCTTGTGGCCGGGAAATGTCTGATAAAGTGTTGGAACGCTTACGTTCACCAATGTCAAAGGTTGGTTGATATTCTACATCTGGTGGTGGTGCAACATCATCACTCAGCAATAATGGGTGATACTTTGTCGGCTTTTTTAAGTATTCAGGTGTCAATGTAGATGAACGATGTTTCTGAGGAGACTTTTTAGCATAGAGATCACTATCTGAATTGTGGGCAGAACCAGTGTAGTAGCCTTTATTTTCATCTTGTACATCTGGAATTTGCATATAATTTAACCAGAACTCTTCGGGACTAGTTATTTTTGAATAGTGTCCTCGTAAATTGCGCATTTCAGATATCTTCTTCTGTGTGTAAATTTTGTCTTCATTTAACTGGCTGTAACTTTCTCGACGGTAAAAGTCCAAGTCCATCATGACAAGGACCTGGATGTGCTGTTCAACTGATTTAATGTGCTCAGTCAATTTAAATATATTATCTTCAATCTTTTTGTTAAACACATTCAAGAGTTCATCCCATTTCCTTCTCAGTGCTTGCTTCCGTTCAAATTTCTCTGTTGTATTGATATCATGGCACAGATTAATTAAGACCAATTTCAAGTTTTGGATGGACATTTCAGAAACCTCAAGACATTCTTGTTCAGAAATATGAGGGTCTTGTTTTTGCTGTTCTGTAATATTACTACTCGCCTGCAACAGTAAAAGTATAAAAGCATTTTGTCTCTTTGTGATATTAATACATCCAAATCACTCTCAAAAACATACAAAGGTTCATCAATAAGTCTGTAGAGTAATGATGAAAACAAACATTTATTTTACATGAAAAATATTTGTTTTTAAATTCTTTTTCTTTGTCATTGTCCTAAATTCAGGGGTCAGTATTAATTACATATTATGAACATTTAACAGTGAAAATTTCAGATAAAAATTCAGATAATAACCATCACTTACTGATCCACTGTCATATTTACTTAAATCAAGATATTGGTGATGATTTTTTTTTTATCCTGAAAGTTTTAATTTATTTAATTAATTTCATTTTTCCCTACTTGTGGACAGTGGGTGATTGATTTGAAGGTCTTACTTGTCAACGCAGTCATAAAATCTTTAGCCCCAGACAAAAATCATTTAGAGCCCAACTGATTTTGTGGATGTTCTAAATCAATTGTATGGGGACCCATTGTGTCATGCGTGGGTGAACATACAAACACATACAATAATATGTATATATATTTAAATACATAATTATCATGCTTGTCAAAAGCATAATGTTAACATGTAATTACAATATCTTGTCATATCATACATTTCATAATATATATCAAACCAGTCAACTTATAATAAATTTAGTTTCTAAAAACATAAATAATTTTAATTCAACAGTTTATAATAAAACTCAGTAATGAGAAAATTCAAATTTATTTAAAAAAGGAAAACTGATATGAAATATTTTTGAAATTCTGAATTCATATATTTTTCAAATAATTTAAAGGATGAACATCATATATGAAGAAATTTTGAATTATCCAATAATGATAATGCTGGTGTTTAAACTAGCTTGTGTGGAATATATAAAAATCTTTTTAATCTAGTAAAAGTTTAAATCTTTTTATAAGGATAATAAAATTGAAATATGAAGGAGATTGACAGGTGTGAGTATATAAAAAATTAAGAATATTTTCTTTATTTGATAGAGGAGAGAAAAAAAAATATTACCTGATTGTTTTCAACAGGATTTGATGAAGAAATGTAATTGCTATAAAATAAAACATTCAAAGTTCTTACATTAATAAATTTAGATATATAAAAGATTTAGAAGAAAAAAGTAGCTCTACCAGTAATTGCAAAATAATAGTTAATATGCAGTTAAAATTAATTTTAATAATTGAAAAGATTAATCTCTAAAAAGTTAAAAGTAAGGCATGTATAAGATAAAGGTGAATGAATCCATTTTTTGCACAGTAGGTATTAATAGGTTATAGATAGAAACCTATAATACCAGAATTTTATAAACCTATAATTAATATCAGATTTTACAGTGGACATGAGTTAAACAAATATTTCAGCTAATCTCAACAAATGATACTGTATGCAGCACATTTTTCTAACAAACTAGAAGTAACAAGAGGATACTAAGAGATTATACAATAAGTGTATCACTATAAGTAAAAAAAAAGTTAACATAAGTATTTCTATAATAATACTTTCTATCATGAAAAAGAACAAAGCTTCTAAAATCTCTTGAAGATTGATTTTAAATAAGAAATCACAAATTATTTTTACTTTATTAAATTTCTAATTTTATAACAAAAAATAAGACATAAAAAGAAAAAAAAAATAATCCCACCAAAATTCTAAGGACACAATTGTTTGGAAATTCAATTTTCCCAATGTTGTATGAGGAGCAAAGTGCGATTTACTTGAGTATAGAAGATCCATCTCTAAAACAGCACCTCCAATTTCACTTAGAGATTATCAGGGTGTTTCCTGTTACTTGCAATTAGTACTAAGGTACCCTGGACATTTTTTGCAAAGTATATATTAAAGATGTGAATAATTATTGTTTCATATCATACAGAGAAATGACCTATGCCCACATAAATAACTGATGTTGTGACAAATATGTGTGTATGTAAAGAAAAACAAATTAATATAAGAAGTGCTAATTTTGATTGTAAAGTTGACTCTTTAATAATAAATGCATTAGCTATAGATAAATATGTATTTTGCTGGCTAAATTACATATGCATATTTTATTTTAGCTACTTTTTAAAACAAACTTGCTAAAAATTATTTTTAAAATAATATAATTGATATTTTCATTGTTGGATTATATCAAGTTTGGTCATAAGTTATATCACTGGACAATTTAGTGATGATTAAACTCTTTACATAGTCATATCATCATGCTTTTTTGTACAATGTGAATATATGCAAAGATGTTTGTTTATCATATTGTAGGTGAATTTGAGAAAAGTAAAATATATTAAGCCAACAGAGAGTAGAGCCAGTTATGAATTATAAAAGTAAAAAGCAATGTTTGTTTTGTATTGGTTTGTTATTACCAAAGTGTTGTGGAGTTATTTCCACAATAGAAACTGTATTTGGACTAAATGCATCCTAAATAGGTTAAACGTACAGAAACGTTAGGAACTTGTAATAAAGTGTTACGCAGAGTAATCGAGTTGTGGTCGCTGAACACTACTCCTCGCTTCGACTACTACTGACTCCTACTTATAATAGGTGGGAGAGTCTATTATCTAGACAAGGTGTCTTTCACTATAACACAAAGTGATAAGTGTTAAAAATGTAAAACAGTTTTAAAGACATTAAACCTTTGGTCAGCATCATGTTTTACTTTGTATTAAAAGTTGCTCTCTGTAGAGAGAACAGATACTATTGAACTCACACTCTTTGGGTCTGTCACTGGATCTAACCAACGCCTTTATCCACTGTGCCATGTGTCCTTGAGGACATCTGGGTATGAATTTCTGGGTATTATAAACCTAATGTTTTTAGCAAACATTTTTTACCAGTACTCATATTGCAATTTTGCTGTTATCATTGCATGTTTTTACCAGATCTCATATTGCAACTTTTTGTTATCATTGCATGACTAAAGACTGTGTGTACGCTATCCCGTGCGGAAAGGAATATAAAGGAGAGAGACAGGCCGCCCCCTCAAGGTAAGGCTTCAAGAACACCAGAAAGCTGTAACGCGAGGGGAAGTAGAAAAATCAGGCATGGCTGACCACATATGGAGAGAGAAGGGAGATCACCGTCCCTTGTGGGATCATGTTGAGATCATAGACAGGGAACACCATTGGAAAATTCGTAAACTTAAGGAATCAGCACATATACTAGGCCACAAAAATCTCCTGAGTCGACCAAGCATAGAAATAAATACAATATGGGAACCAGTAATAAGGAGTGCCAGAGAAAATCAATGATAACAAAAAGTTGCAATATGAGATCTGGTAAAAACATGCAATGATAACAGCAAAATTGCAATATGAGTACTGGTAAAAAATGATGCTGAAAACATTAGGTTTATAATACCCAGAAATTCATACCCTCAAGGACACATGGCACAGTGGATAAAGGCGTTGGTTAGATCCAGTGACAGACCCAAAGAGTGTGAGTTCAATACCCAGTTAAAGCAGTGGAGAACTTTCAGAGGGAAAATTAGCAGGAGATAACTGATAACTGACATCCATCAAACATGGCTCGTGGATCTAGAACAGTCTACCCCAGTGATCGAAATAAAGGGTTCAGTTCGAAATTCCAACCACCTGAAGAAGGTCGGAGCGTACAATGGCCGAAACGTTGTGACAAATATGGCGACAAAGATGAGGACAATAGTCCGACTAATGTAAATACTGTACATAATACCTCATCTCAGAAATATAGGCAGAATAGAAAAGATATTTAAAACAAAAACAAAACATTCTTTTGAGCAGTTGAAAAGCCAATATGAAAGAGCTAGATGTCTCCTTGAAGCTAAGGAATTTTACAAGCAGGCCAAAAGATTCCGAAAGCTTAAATGTACTTAAGTTCAACTCTCTTCAAAGCCTTCACACTGCTAAAATTAGAAAACATCAAAAGAAATCCATATTTAATTGTAACATAAATTTTGACATTTTCTTTTTTTTTTTAAATTACCTGACAATTCAGTAAGAATTGAGCTAATTAGACACCATATGTAGATATGTAGATATAAAATAAAGATCTAAGAGTCGCATTCACTTAAGTTTTTTTAAATAATAAAAATGTCCTCGTCTACCTGACAAATTGTTTTGAAAATTATTTCTATAAGTTAACTAGGAATGTAGTTAAAAAAAAAAATCAAACAAAAACACACCATAGCAAGTTGATACATAATGTGCAGTTATTGGATCTTAATTAAGAAACATTGATGTAGGTACATCAGTAAGTATGTAGCCAAATAAATTAAAAAAAAGCTTTTTACAGAATAATTTTTTTTCTCAACATAATTTCCTTTCTTGTCAATGCACTTAATTTTGTGGTAAAATACAGTTAAAATTTCAGGTCAGAATTCAACCTATGTGCCAGGCTACAGAAATTACTGATCTACCATCATAGATTAAGTACACTTAAATTTGGTTTGTTATGGCCTTACTGTATGTTTGAGTCGCACTCAAAGTTATTTTATTAGTTTTAAATCAATAGTTAAATATATATATATATATATATATATATATATATATATATATATATTGGGTTGTCTGGAAAGTTCATGCTGATTTTTAGTTGTTCATGTTCCAACATGTTAGGACACGTCAAATTTATCAGTAGATATAATATGTCTACATTTTCAATTAGAGCACACTTCAAAATATGTCTTGAGAAAGAAAATTTAAAATTACTTGTGTCAATTTTGCATCTCTATGAAAATGGAAGATTATAATGTGCATCTTAGACACTTGATGCTCTTTTTTACCGTAAAGGCAAAAATGCTTTGCAAGCAACAAAAAAATATGTATGGTAAAGCTGCTTTGGCTGATAGAACTGTACAGAGGTGGTTCACTAAGTTTACAGTTGGTAATTGTAGCCTTATCGATGAAGAACATTCAGGTAGACACCTACTACAGATGACGACCAAATAAAGACATTGATTGAGAATAACTCACATTACACAATGTGGAAATTGATAGAAACAATAAATTTATCAAAATCCATCATCCATGAGAACTTAGTGAGCTTGGGTACTCAAATTGCTATGATGTTTAAGTACCACACGATCTGAGTAAAAAGAATCTTTTAGATTGCATATCATTTGTGATTTGCTGTATAAATGCAATGAAAATGCATCCTTTTTGAAGCAAGTTGTGATGGATGATGAGAAATTGATTGTTTACAACAATGTTAAGTGAAAAAGATCCTGGAGTAAGCGACATGAGCCAACTTTAATCACCTCAAAAGCAGGACTTCATCCTAAGAAAGTCATGCTGAGTATCTGGTGGGATTGGAAAGGAATCCTATATTATGTGCTATTGCCAAGTAATCGATCAATTTCATTCTGAAAAGTACTGCTCGCAACTGGACGGATTAAAGGCAGCAATTCAAGAAAAACACCCAGAATTAGTGAACAGGAAAGGTGCTGTTTTCCATCAGGATAATGCCAAACCTCACGTTTCTTTGGTGACCCAGCAAAAATTGTTGTAGCTTTGCTGGGATGTGTTACCACAACTGTCATAATCACCAGACATTGCTCCTTCGGTTGTTCATTTATTCAGGTCCTTGCAAAATAATCTCAATGATACAAATTTTAATTGTTTGGATGACAAAAAACACCTTAATGAGTTCTTTGCTGAAAAACCACCAAAATTCTGGGAAGATGGAATCTTTAAGTTGAAGGCAAAATGGAGAAAGGTTGTGCAATAAAATGATTCATATTTAGTTGAATAAATATTTTATGGCATAATTTTGGTTTGTGTTTTAATTTTCCTTAAAAGTTGGTATGAACTTTCTGGACAACCATACATATATATATTATATACATATATATATATTACATTTTAGCATTTGCTGATAATAAAATAAATAATAATAATAAAAAGATGTTAAATTTTTAAAGGAGTTTTATAGGAAAAAAGTAAAACCTCAACCATAGGCTCAAATGGTAAAAAAAAAAATAAAAGGACTGTAATCCTTTTACATACTCAAGATGTTCTTTAAATTTTTCTGGCTTCAACGGCATATTGTACCTATTTTTATAACAAGAACAAATTGTGATGATAATATACATCCAAATTCATTAATATTAAAATACATTTCTCTGCTAAAATCAAAAACAATATTTCAACCAAATTACATTATATCATTTACTTTCTAATATAATGTTCATTAAATGAAATCAACAATGTTCTAACAAATTCTAATTATGCATTCATAGAATATCACTATGGTCTTTTATTTTAACCAAAATTCATTTAATCTTAGAACTGTAAGTTCTAAGCTAATAGTTTCTTTTACATTTCTTGTTTCCTGCTTCCCTATGAAATACAATTTTAAAAAATTAATGCAATGTCAATTGTTATCTTCTGTCTCCTTGAACCCTGTTCTTTTACTGTTCTCTATTTCTTTTACTCTCAGTAACCCCTTGCATCCTAGTGGCTTTTATTGTTTTGTTTGGAGTAAAATGACTAAAAAAAATGATCTTATATATATGTGTGTGTGTGTGTGTGTGTGTGTTTTCCATTTATGAGGATTCAGTCTCTCAGCTTTTAGAACTGAACAGCCAGACTACCTGAACAAATGATTTGATGGTGACAGCTTTTGCAGGACCAGGCACTTTTTAGAAGAACTGAATACAGAGAACTGGTGTACTTAGTCTGCCACAATGTTTCCAAATGACCCTACTCTGGTTTTGAATAAAAAAATAAATAAATAAATAGGTGGCCTTCTCCTAGACTGGTTGCTAACCAAAGCCATAGTATCCAGTCTGTTATTTACCAATAGATGGTCGGGGAGAAGAGATGGATTTCCCAAGGGTATTTGCATGTAACAAGTAACATGTAAGGAAATGTAACAAACTCTACTGGAATTTGAACTTGGCTCTTTGATTTCTCATTCCAAACCCTAATCCATTAAACCACTGAACTTCCATATATTATATACATATATAAACATACATATAGGAATATCAAATTATTTTTATTTTATTTATATATTTCATTTATTTGCTTTGTATATTTTCTTTGGTCCTATATTTTGGCATTTGAAATAAAGTTTATTAGATTTATGTTATGGAATTTTATTTAGTCTTTTTGGTCATGTTGTGTTTGCCAGTAGTTTTATAGAAATTTGTTTATGGGCCTGCACTTAGGAATGAACTCACATTTATGCTTTGTTTAGGAGTGTATCTTCTTTGAGAAGGTGATTATTTCTATCTACTCTTGGCAAATGTTATATTGTTTTGAGGTGTTGTTGTACACTGGTGTTTTTTCGTATTTTCATGGTATTTTTGGTGTGTTTTGGGTTGTGCTATATATGCTATTAGTGAATGTTGCTTTGTGTGAGTATCTATTGGGAGGTTTCTCTTGGATCATACAATAGCTTGGTATATTAAGATCCACATTCAAATTCTGCCCGAGAGTACATATTTTTCTTTAATAAGAATTGAATATTCAGGCCAGTACACACACACACACACATATATATATACTTATTAGGTACCTCCACTAATTCACTGGAAAAAGAGCATAAGAAAAAAACTAAAGTATTTTTTGATTACTTATTAAATTTTTGAATCCTTTCTAGCACATTTAAAATTTTGGTTAAAGATCTTGTTTTTCTTGCATCAGGTCTTAGGAAGAATAGTATAGAAAATTTTAGCATTTTTTTTCAAAAATCAAATAATTGTCAGATTTTAAAGAAATTTTGAGGTCTTATTCACAAATAAATTAAAGTATTTTTTTCATTTTTTTTTTAGGAAATCTTGGTTAAATATATTTTTTTATATGTTACTCCCCTCCCCAACATTAATTTTAGGAAATTTCTAAAAATTTAAATTTGACCCTCTTTATAATTATATTTATTAAAAGCTTGACCTTTTGGAGAATTTAAATGATCAATTTTTTTTGTAAAACAAAAACACCATTTACTGAATATTTGTTCTGAATTGTAAAAGAAAAATGCAATAAAACTACACACTATTTAATTAGAAAAGTTTTTAACTGCTTTTATAAATAAGATATATTGGGTACACCATTGTCTTAAGAAAAATTTTTTTTCGATGAATAATGAATTTTTACAATGGTTTTATTTTTTTTTAAATTTTAATTCGAATAATTTATCAAGTTTTAAATCTTTTAAAATTCTCTATTAATTTCACCCTTTTAGATAATATTATTATTAGGTAAAAACTATATTTACTAATCATAAATGGAAAAGCTCAATACAAATCATCAAACACCAATATTTTAAAAAGAATTTTGAATTTTTATACGTATATAAGTGTGTCAATTTTTGCAGATACAGCTGTTCATACAAAACATTATCAGAAAATGAGTGTGATAACTATAGTAAATTTAAAGTCAAAATATATAAAATTAAATAAAACATTAGATTATGGAGAATATTTTCCTAAATTTTTAAGAATACCGAGTACTTAAAATTTTGTATAAAAGTCACTCATGTTATATTCAATTATTTTTTACAGATAAAGCCCCCATAGAAAAACATTAGATAAACATCAATTTGTCATCAAGCTGTCAACACATGAACAGATTAAATAAACAGTTACTGATGTGTTAAAAAAATGCATTTCTGCAATATTTTAACTTAAAGCAAATAATATTTGTTTCAAATTGAATTAATTATACTTTAAATCAGCTAATATTCTTCAAATAAATTTTCAGAAAAGTATATTTTATTTATGGAAGATTTTTTAATGAAGAGAATTACACTGCAATAAATGTGAGCTAAAAATGGTGCCAAAATAAGATTTTTTAGCAAAAAAAAACAAAAAAACAATTTCGAGTCAACCCAAATTAGTTTTGAAATAGAGCAAAGCATTTTGCTTATTGGAAATATTAAATTTAATTTATTAACTTGAAATTAAAGCTAAAATAAAAGCTTAAAGAAAGATTTTTCATTTTAAAAAATTCATTTTAAATCTTAGCTATCATAAATCTGTGGAGGTACAGCACGTATTATTAAAGACAACAGACATTTTTTTTAAGATTAATTTTATTGATCAACTTTTCCGAATTATGAATAATGCTCCCCAGATAAGGAGGAAATTCAATCAGAAATTGTCCAAAGTTCATTTCAGAAGAAACCTTTTGACTTTCTTAAGTCATCATCAGGGTAGGTAGAGACAAATGGTGAGTTTCATAGAACTAGTAAGTATAGTGATGTTGGAAAAGAGTGTAGTCATGTAGGCGAGGTGTAACATTTGTGTTTTTTTATTTTTTTATATACATCTGAGGATGCAGACTCTTAAATTATAATTGTTTTTATTTATAGATGGCTGTTTTTGCTACATGAGTATTGCTTCAAGAACCAACACATCTTGTCTACATCACTACACTTACTAACTCTATGAAACTTAAATATTTGCTTCCTAAATACGTAAACACACACACACACACACACACATTATATAAAATAAATAAAATAATTTTATTTGTCTAGCAATACACCTGATCGGCAATTGAAAAGTTGGTTAGCTTTTGCTATTACAACCCATCACAATAGCATATTTTCTTTGTTTTGGTACAACATAAAATGATAGTTGGGGATGATACAGGTGTAATAGCAACATAAATAATACCAAAAAATTTTAGGTTCTGACTTGAAACTGTCGGCCAGATGAGACATGGATTTCTGTTTTTATTCATATTTTTGCTTTGCTGTGATCTGTCAATTTTGGCACACTGTTTTGCTATCAATAATTTTATTTTAGATACTTCCAAAGAAAAGTAATAACTAAGGTTTAAAAAATGCATTTTAAAAATGAAAAATCTTTCTTGAAGCTTTTTTAGTTTTAATTTCAAGCTATTTAAATTTAATATTATATTAAGTAAATGATTTTGCTGGTTAATTTCTTATTTTATGTTTTTAAAATGAAAACAATATGAAAGCAAACAAAAATGTTTATTTCAGTAAAAACCATTTTTACCAAATTCAGTGAAGAAAAATGTTCTGTAAATTGTAAAATGAACTTGTGGGGGTAGCTAGGAACAAGCACATTGTTTGTTCCAAATTTTTGGTGAATCTTACAGGTTTTACTGTTTTTAATATCTCCCACACTCCATGTTGCATGTTTCACACATAAGTAAGAGTTTTTAATCAATCTATGACAGGCACACAACTGAATAAAAGTACAATACATGAATCTGGCATAGATCAAACCAGTGTATCTATCATGTGCTTTTTTTCATTGTTTACCAGTGATGCAATAAGTATTTCATTTGGATTTACAATGAAATGAGAAGCAAAAGGGTGTCCATGAGGAAAAAAAGATGAACTTAGATCCGATTTAAACAAATCTGATTTTGCAAATGTAAAATAAGAAATTACCCATTGCTCTATTTCAAACTGAATTTATTTAAATTAATTGGAATGATGTTTTTGTTTGATATCATTAAAATTGCTAAAAATAAGCCCTATTAATGAATCTGTCAACACAACATGATTCTCTTTATTAAAAAAAATCTTTCAAAAATAAAACATACTTTTCAAATTTTTATTTGAGGAACATTAGCAGATTTAAAGTTTCATTAATCTGATTTGAAACAAATGTGACTTACTTTTAGTTAAAAATAACACGGAGGTGGGTATTTTTATGATGTGTTGACAACTATCTCAATCAACTTATGTTTGGGATTTTTTCTACAGGGAACATAACTATAAAATTATTTGACAAATATAAGGTGAACACCATTTTATATAACTTTTTAATTCCCAAGTAGTCTTAAAAATTTAGGAAAATATTCTAAGTTATTTAATATTTCATTGAATTTTATGTACTTTGAGTTGACTTATAGTATTACTCACAAAGATGCCTGTTGAGAAAATGTTAGAAAATTTGAAATTTACTATAGTTACCACTCTTAATTCCCGATAATGTTGTGTATTTACAAAAATTGGCAAGTTTATACACACAAAATTTTTTTTTAAATACTAGGGTTCACTGAATTGTAATAAGCTTTTCCATTTATGATTACTAAATATAGTTTTTACTTAATAACAATATCACCTAACCACTATACATTAATACAGAATTTTGAAATGTTGCTGAAAATATTACTTAAAACAACCTTATCTCATATATAAGGGGACCTGATAAGATTAATAAAAGACTTGAAATATTTGCAAAACTTCAATCTTATATTATGCTATATCTAAAATGACCATGTTGAGGTTAATATTAGGTTTTGTGGTTGAAATAGTCATATATTTGCTAAACTGCTACATCAGTATACCAGGATTTCAAGAACTGATTTTTTAGGCAGACAGGCCCTCCCCATTTAAAAGATTGGTGTTAAACAATTTTCCTCTCTACATTTCCAGTTTGGTTAAGTTTAATAAGCATTAAGACTAATATTAAAGATGTAAACATTAAAATTTCTTTCTTTATTGAAATATTTAAAGATTATATTTTCTTTCTCTGATGGAAAAAGATTTTACATATCAAACAATAATTTTTTAGATATTCTGTAGAATTAAAGTAATAAAATGATAACTTCTTAATCATTATATAATAATAATAATAATATAAAGTGCAAAAGTTTAACTATTTGCCAGAAAAGCTTTTTGCAGCTTCCAGTTCCACTGAATTTGAAAAATTCACAGAGTAGAAGGAATTGAAATAACACAAAGAAAGAGTACTTGAAAAGGTGTTTGTAGATTACCTTTGACTCACAGGATTTCGCTTCTTTCGATAATGAGAAACACGCTTTGGATGGGAGTGCCATGTAACATCACATTTTTCACAGAGGCTTTTCAATGAACAAATATTGCAGATCACAATTGACTGTTGTATACCACAGATGCTGCAAGCTAGAAGTCAAAAAAAAAAAAGAAGAAACAACATTTGTTACAGCTTGGAATATATATATATATATATATATATATACACAAAGTGGATAATAAAATTATATTTTGCATACTTTTTATGTTTTTTTATTTTGTCAACATGGAAGCACAATTCACTGTGGTTTATACTGTAGCTATGCTTAGTTATACTTTCTGACAGAGAACACATAATCTGGTATGACGAGTAGTTGAAGAAGTAAGTTCCTTGAACCCTCAGTTATGATGACTTTATCACAAGTATCTAAACAATTTTGTTTAAACAAATTCACTCACAAGGCTTGAATCAACCCATGATACAGTTTTCAGGTAATTTTTAATAGTGACAAATGCTGAGATCATCTCAGTTCAATATAACCAAGAATTTGTATTCTTGACAAATTGACTATGGTGAAATTTGAACCTAGATCTCAACTGCTGAAACTCTAATATTTTAACCCTTCAATCACATATTATAATATATATTATATTACATACGTATTTGTATTTTCATGTATTCTGATTTCAGGCAGAAGTGCCAGGGAATGACACACTGAAGCCAAGAAGAGTACACAGATATTACGCTGTAATATCCTCAGTAAAGGGCCAAAATGAGAAAATTTGTGCTGATCCATATACAAAATATGTGTTATTTCATCAGAAGAAAATGGTTAACCCTACACTTGAACAGATTAAAATTGTAGTGATCAGGAAAACATCCTCTTGGAAGTTGGTTCCACAAAGCACTTTGCATTTTCCAGAACTTTCTTGCAGCAATTAAAAGCAGTTTTGAATGCAGTAGGAATCAAACTACACTGCTATTTGCAATAGATATTGAAGTAGTGGATACAGTGAGCTATAGCTGCAGTGCATTCAAGAGTGAACTGGGATTGGCTGTTTATTTTTTGAGATATAAAATTCTTCATCCCAGAGAGGATCCATTCTGAGACGAGGACAGCAGTTTTAGAGGCAGCATGATTAAATAAGGTTGAGAGAGGAGCTTCCACCATATCAGATCTAAAGCTGTCTCAGACTGCCTTTGTGTAGCAAAAAATCGTTCTATGGAATGGCAAATCTGAGGATACCTTTGGTTTGGCATCAATTTAGACACTGACTAGGGAATGGTCTGACGTGCTCAGATGGGGGTAAAACTTTTGTTAAACATTTTTCAATGCAGGATGTGAGGAAGAGTTTTAGGAGGTTTGCCAGATGCCTTGCCACTTCAGAGATGCAGGTGAGTTCCTTGATGATCTGACCTAGTTCATAGGTGATGGAAAAGTCTCTGCAATATCTACCTTCTTCATTGCTTTTGTTTGAGTGAACTAACCACTCTTTGTGGTGAATATTGAAATCACCACAGATAGGAAAGCTGAGGGAAATTCAGTGAAGATATTATCAATCCTCTCAGTTGATCAAAAATGAGTGCCTCATTGTCCTAAGAACAATATAGAGAGAAAATGAATGTAGTACTGTAGGTAAGTGCCACACAGAAGCACATATATGGGAGATCAGGGCTCTCCTTCTTTGCATCCTGGCCACAGGGACACCCATCATTAATGTAGGCCCAGAATCCGTGGATGTGGTGATTTAAGTGGTTGTGTTTAGCATATTAGGGGTGAATAGTTCAGGTTTGTGAGTTCCTGCAGTGGAATTGAGTCACTGATACCTGTTTCAAGCAGAAATAAGAGGTTGGGTTTGACCTCAAGAAGATGGAGTTCCACCTCTGGAAAGTTGGAATGTATTAGGTCATGCCATAAGTTCTGTCTAAATTTTAACTTTTTGTTAAAATGAACGAAATTGAAAGAGTATTTTATAATGTATAATGGAGCTGAACATTATTTTTATGTTTAGATGCATTTAAACTGATCAAATTTTATCTCAGAGAACAATAAAATTAAATTTTGTTTGATTAAAACCCTGCTAACATGGAAGTACCCAAGAATCATCTAGGCACATAATGCTTTATGAGTTCAAGAAAGGAAACTCAGCAGCCGAAGCGGCTAGAAACATTCACTCAGTTTATGGAGAGAAATGTGTGAATGAAAGAACTTGCAGAAGATGGTTTGCAAAATTCAGAGGTGGAGATTTCACCCTTGGAGATGAAGATCGAACCGGACGTCCAGTTGAGTTTGATGAAAAGCTTCATGAAGCAGCCCTTGAAGAAAATCCTGCTTTATCAGTTGAGGAATTGGCAGTGGTTCTCAGTTCAAATCATACAACTGTTCATTGTCATCTTCAACAACTTGGAAAAGTTCCTAAACTTGGAAAATGGGTGCCTCATGAATTGTCTGAAAACAACCTCAAATCCCAAGTTGACATCTGCTCTTCTCTCCATTCTCGCCAACTTGTTTCACCTTTTTTGGATAGACTTGTGACGAAAAATGGATCTTTTATCGAAATGTTAAGCATTGTAGACAGTGGCTTGGTAAAGGGGAAGGACCCCAGCCACAGCCGAGAAGGGAACTTCATGATCGAAGAACTTGGTTGGGAGAAAATTCCTCATCCACCTTATTCTCCCGATCTTGCTCCTTCAGACTACCATTTGTTTCGTAGCTTACAGAATCATTTGGAAGAAATAGCTTTTGTAACACAGGAAGAGGTTAAAACTGACATTTGTGAGTTCTTTGAATCAAAGCCAAAAGAATTTTACAGTAATGGAATTAGTAAACTTGTTAATAGATGGAAGGAAGTCATAGATAATCAGGGAAAATACATTGTTGATTGAATCTGTAATTAAATGTAACATTTTGTCACTTGTTTTCTTTATTCAAAATTCGGACAGAACTTATGGGATGACCTGATAGATCCTACACATTGGTGTAAGAGATGGTATACCTGGAGACTACTTTCTTTTGTTTGAGGTTGGGTTTGTATTGTGGGGACCTACCTACAAATAGACTCTTCCACACCTATATAATATGGCTACCAACTCTGAGTAAAGTCAGTCACCAAGTGAGGGTCACCGAGTAGTAGCCACAGAGTGAGTGAATGAGTGAGTCGGGACACCAGTGAGAGAAGGTACTCTCCAGTCCACATTTACCTTTGTACTACATTTCCAAGAATATACTATTTAATCTATATCCGAGTCTGTGTTATCTTTTTTATTGTATTTACACCATAACAACTGGCGATGAAGAATATTCAAACCACAAAGATAAACCTCAACTTAAAAGAAAAAAAAAAGGTCATGCCATAACTCTAAAGACGTCTAAAGATCCCAGTGTGTTAACCTCAAGTCTGGCGAACCAAAGAGAAATTTTCACGAAAGAAAGCTACACATACAACAGTTGTATGTTAATAAACAACTGATAAAAAAAAAAATGGACACCAACCGAATAACAGGCAACGGAAATACGAAAACAGGCACAGATGCGGACGTCAGATATATTTAGAAAGAAGGGAAAAGTATAAAAGAAATACTAACTCAATCCATTTAAAACCCACAACTTGAAAATACTTACTACTGAAAAATTGTAAGTAAGATTTTTTTCCCCCCTCATTGCTATAATCTAAAGCATTGCATTGTTCTTCGCTTCTCTTGACCGGACAGGGAAAAAAGGAAGGAAGAATATATTTTCTGTTGGCAGCGTGGTTGTTTATGCAAATTTTTTTTCTCTCCTCTTAGAGAAAAATAGAAAAGATTTTTTTTTCTTACCAACCAGAGCTGAGAAAGATTAAGGAAAGGAATTACTTTCTTTCCCTCTCTTATAGAAGAAAAATTGTCTAAATTCCGTTTTTTTCTTTCTCTCTGAAAACACGTATTTGAAGTCATTACGGAGGACTTTAAAGCAATCATTGTTCAGATGATGAAGGCACAACTTGATCATCAACAGAAGACCGAGGAACGTATACTACAGCAGCAACAGAAGTCTGAGGAACGGCAACAAATGTTGGAAGAAAAATTGCTCCTACAACAAAAAGAACAGGAAGAAAAGCAAAAAGAACGGGAAGAAAAATTGCTTCTACAGCAGAGAGAACAACAACAGTTTTTTTTTGAATTCCAAAAATAACAAGAAGAATTACTTCTAAAAACATTAAGTAAAAAGGATGTTAGTACAATAAACACTGCATTTTCTCACAACACAATTTGGAATTCTATGGAGACATTCAATTATCTTCTTGAAGAAGATAAAACATTTGAAGCTTTCTATAGAAGATATGAAGATCTTTTTGCGGTTGATTGTGAGGATTGGCTGAACACTAAAAAAGTTTGCCTACTTTTGAGAAAGTTGGGAACATAGTAAGTTCGTCGATTACATTCTTCTGAAGAAAACAAGTGAATTGGGGTTCGATGAAGCAGTATAACTTTTGTCTGAGTTATTTAGCCCTAATACAACACTATTTCACAAAAGATGGAAGTGTTTTAACTTGTCAAAACGGGATGACGAGGATTATCTTACTTTTGCTTCCATTGTAAATAAGCACTGTGACGATTTTCGTTTGGCAGAATTGTCAGCTGATGATTTCAAATGTTTAATATTTGCCCAAGGTTTAGTCTCCGCAAAAAACTTGAAGATTAAACGGAGAGTTCTATCAAGACTAGAAGGGGAACCAGGTCTCACATTACAAAAACTAGCTGACGATTGCCAGCGAGTAATCAGTGTTAAAAGGAATCAGGCATATTGTATGTTAGGAGAATTAAGTACAAGCCAAAAAATTACTCCCTGGGAAAAGGTAAAGAAAGCAAAGAGTATGCCCATTCACAATCTAAAAGTAGACGAACCTGTGAGAAACAAAAATTACCCCCAAGGCCATGTGGACATTGTGGTAGACAACATTGGGCAGCAGACTGTTTATACTGAAACAAGACATGTAATTATTGTGGCAAAATTGGCCACAAGGGGGTGGACTGTAGAAACAAAAGGAACAACAGAAACAGAGTCATACAAACTGTATCAAATGAAAAAGTAGATAAGAATCTACAAAAATTTGTTGTAGTTAACATTCTAAACAAAACAGTTAAGCTGCAACTAGATTCTGGCTCGGATCTCACGATCATTAATCTTCATATTTGGAGGAAATTAAAAAAACCAACAATGAAAAAGGTAAACAAAACAGCCCGTGCAGTAACAGGCGACAAAATCAAATTTGAAGGTGAGCTAACGCTACCTGTAACACTAAATGGCATCACAAAGAAACTAAAAATTTTTGTCCATAAAAACTCTGAGAACTTATTTGGGATGGTTTGGATGGTGCGGTTTAAGTTGTGGGATCAACCAATCAACAATTTTTGCCAAAAGGTGGAAAATATGACAACAGATGCCCAAGACCTGATAGAAGAATTAAAAGAAAAATTTCCCAAAGTTTTCTCAGCGGGACTAGGAAAATGTAATAAAACAAAAGCCAAATTTGAGTTGACAGAAAACGTTCAACCCGTTTTCAAAAGTAAAAGAAATGTCCCATTTGCATCAGTTGAAAAAATTAACAAAGAACTAGGCCAACTAGAAAATGCTGGTATACTGTCCAAAGTGAGTTTTAGTGAATGTCAGACCCTGCTGTATACGTAAGAAAAAAGTCCAACCAAATTCGCGTCTGTGCAGATTTCTCAACAGCCAAAATGTGGCTCTAAAAGATTACCATTACCCTCTCCCCACACCGGAGGAGGTATTTAATAAACTGAATGGTGGGGAAATATTCTCCAAATTGGACTTATGCGATGCATACCTTCAAATCCCTGTTGTGGAGGAGTGTGCAAAACTTCTATGTATCAACACCCACAAGGGTTTATACAAGTTTGATAGATTGGCTTTCGGCGTCAAAGTTGCACCTGCAATATTTCAGCAGGTCATGGATACCATGCTGGGCGGCCTTGACTTCGTGTGTGCCTACCTGGATGACATTGTAATAGCAAGCAAATCGACCGAGGAACATCGCAAACATATCCACAAGGTTTTTGAAAGAATTCAGGATTTTGGTCTCAAAGTAAAAGAATCGAAATGTGATTTTTATATGAATGAAATAAGGTATCTCGGGCATATCATTGATAAGAAGGGTAGACAGCCTGACCCACGGCGGGCAGAAGCTATAAAAAATATGCCTGCTCCAAAAAATGACAACGAGCTCCAAAGTTTTCTGGGACTTGCCAACTATTACCAAGTATTCATAAAAAATATGCATGAGCTACGCGCTCCTCTGAATGAATTGTTAAAAAAAGAGAAAATTTGGAAATGGACGATGGAGTGTCAGTCAGCCTTTGAAAAAATAAAAAATATATTAACATCAGAATTACAGCAGTTTCTGCAAGTTTATAGCATTACGCCGAACCCGAATACACCATCAACTGGCTCACTGGCAGAAATCATGTTTGCTAGAAAGGTGAGACCCGTTTTTGACAAATTAATTCCCAAACAGTCAATAATATGTAAGACCGAAAAAGGACCAAAAAAACGATTTCTTCCAGGTCAGAAAATCTTTTTTAAAAGTTTTCAGAAGAATATGCCGTACTGGGAGGAGGGCACGATCAATAGAAGGATTGGCGAGATGGTGTATATAATACAAGGACCAAGACATACCCACAAAAGACATATTAATCAAATTAAAAAACGGCATGAAATAGATTCTAACAGCACACAGGATGAAGTGGAAGAACCCATCGAGATCATTTACGACACATTTGACCTCGAGCCCCTGCAGCATATGCCTGAACAACGAAGGTCGGGGAGAAAGAGGAAATTTACCGAGCCTTTAACAATCAACCCCAAAAAGAAAAGGTATTACATTTCTGGAAAGTAATAAACCTTTTTACCAAGTAAAAGGCTTGGGAGGGGGGTATTGTGGGGACCTACCTACAAATGGACTCTTCCACACCTATATAATATGGCTACCAACTCTGAGTAAAGTCAGTCACCCAGTGACTGGAACAGTCGTTTAGACTGTTCTTTGCTGTCGAACTCTCCGCCTCTGTGGGGAGGAACTCGGGCGAGGCTTTGCCACAGGGCAAAGTTTCATCTGGGGAGGTAGACAGTCCCTAAACCCGTCTATACAGGTTGTAAATGGGCAGATTTTTGGCCGAGCCATGGGCTCGGTGATCCAACATTAAGCAGGCCTTGTGCCACATGCAACCAATGTGGTGGGATTTTTAAATATTCAGTCACTAAATGAGGGTCACCGAGTAGTAGCCACAGAGTGAGTGAATGAGTGAGTCAGGACACCAGTGAGAGAAGGTACTCTCCAGTCCACATTTACCTTTGTACTATGTTTCCGAGAATATACTATTTAACCTATATCCGAGTCGGTGTTATCTTTTCTATGGTTTTACACCGTGACAGTTTGCTAATTTTCTTCATTTTAATTGATTGATTTGTTTAACAACATATCAACTCCTTATGTGTCATTTAATGCCAAAATGTAATTTTCTTGAGAGATTTGAAGTAATAAAAATATGATACATGTTATTCTGTTTTCATAATTGAATACATGGTAGATGATACTTGGTTTTTGTGTACATACATATTTAAGCAGCTGTAATTACTAGAGGCGGTGATATGTGTGTTCTATGTTGTAATTTTGTAGTATTTTGGAATACAGTTTGATTTCTTTAAGAAATTGTAGGATATTATTTGGATTAATGTCATGAATGAGTTCTTTCATGATGGTTGTTTGGTTGGTTGATTGTTTGGTGGCATATCAGCTTCTATGGGTTATTTAATGCCAAAATACAAATATTTTGTATGTAATTTTATGCTTTCAACTACAGATGTGTTGTACATAATTTTATACTTTCAGAGTAAAAGTAGGTTTTTAAAATATTTGGTAATTTTACTATAAAAATGTATTTTTATATATTTTTTAGTATTGCATTGATTGTCATTTTGCTATAAAAATGTATTGTTGGTCATTTTATTATAAAAATGTACTGTTGATTTTTGTTTGGGGGTTAACTATTTTCCCATAGCTGGGACCCTAACAAGTGCTATCATTTCTGGTCAGGGCAGACCTGGGAGCAACAGCAATTAAGAGGGGGTTCCACGCTTCTCAAAATTAGAGGTCTTGGTGCCGGATATAGTTTATCATTATACCCAGGATAATCATTTTATTTTGTTTGTTTGTTTGTTTGGGGTTTTATGGCTTATCAACCACTATGGGTTATTTAATGCCAGATCCAGTATTTACTAGATATATCAAAAACGTATAGTTGGCAACATCATTGTTTCAAAAATGTATAGCTGGCAACATCATTGTTTCAAAAAAAATGTATCCCTGGCAACATCATTGTTTCAAAAACGTATAGCTGGCAACATCATTGTTTCAAAAAAATGTATCCCTGGCTACATCATTGTTTCAAAAACGTATAGTTGGCAATATCATTGTTTCAAAAACGTATAGCTGGCAACATCATTGTTTCAAAAACGTATAGCTGGCAACTGTTTCAAAAACGTATAGCTGGCAACTGTTTCAAAAACGTATAGCTGGCAACATCATTGTTTCAAAAAAATGTATCCCTGGCAACATCATTGTTTCAAAAACGTATAGCTGGCAACATCATTGTTTCAAAAAAATGTATCCCTGGCTACATCATTGTTTCAAAAACGTATAGTTGGCAATATCATTGTTTCAAAAACGTATAGCTGGCAACATCATTGTTTCAAAAACGTATAGCTGGCAACATCATTGTTTCAAAAACGTATAGCTGGCAACTGTTTCAAAAACGTATAGCTGGCAACTGTTTCAAAAACGTACAGCTGGCAACTGTTTCAAAAACGTATAGCTGGCAACATCATTGTTTCAAAAAAATGTATCCCTGGCAACATCATTGTTTCAAAAAAATGTATCCCTGGCAACATCATTGTTTCAAAAATGTATAGCTGGCAACTGTTTCAAAAACGTATAGCTGGCAACATCATTGTTTCAAAAAAATGTATCCCTGGCAATATCATTGTTTCAAAAACGTATAGCTGGCAACATCATTGTTTCAAAAACGTATAGCTGGCAACATCATTGTTTCAAAAACGTATAGCTGGCAACTGTTTCAAAAACGTATAGCTGGCAACATCATTGTTTCAAAAAAATGTATCCCTGGCAACATCATTGTTTCAAAAAAATGTATCCCTGGCAACATCATTGTTTCAAAAACGTATAGCTGGCAACTGTTTCAAAAACGTATAGCTGGCAACATCAATGTTTCAAAAAAATGTATCCCTGGCAATATCATTGTTTCAAAAACGTATAGCTGGCAACATCATTGTTTCAAAAACGTATAGCTGGCAACATCATTGTTTCAAAAACGTATAGCTGGCAACATCATTGTTTCAAAAATGTATAGCTGGCAACATCATTGTTTCAAAAACGTATAGCTGGCAACATCATTGTTTCCGATCACATTTTAGGGGTAAGGTGTTAGTATATTTAGTGTAGGGTTTGGGAGGGAAAGTTAATTGTAAGTTGTAGTTTTGGGATGGGTTAGATGTGATGGGGCATGACATGACCAGCCGATTGATCGGATCGACGGCTTTTTGGTTGGACGTAGTTTATCTGTGATGACTTACCCCGGAACTCGAAACGCGTACGAACGTGTCTTGCCTGCGTGGCGAATCCTGCAAGAAACATGGCCGCTTGGGAAGACGCGTTTTATGCGCGCCGGTCTCGTTCAGAATGAGATTGCGTAACAACACATGCAAATTTTGCAGCGTCGGAGTGCCATAAAAAGGAGACGTTAGCGGCACAGAAAGCAGTCTTTCGGCAGACTTCGTGAAACAGAGTCGGACGTGCGAACTGACTGGCGTACTAAAGGGCAATTATAGCCGGTACGCTTGATTTGGGTGTCCGTTTCACGACTGTCCTGTGTAACGGCCGAGAAAAGGAGTCTTGCAATCTCTTTCTTTGTAGCGACAGCAGAGAAGAACAGCTCTTGTCACTTTGTTTATTTGTTTTTTGTGTTGTTTTTACCGTCTACAAGCTATTTCGGCACATTATGGTGAAGGTTCGCATAAGCAGCGATATCATAAAACCGTTCTCTGGCCAGGGTGATATAGTGGCCTGGTTAAAAAAGGTTAGGCTGGTGGCGAAACTTCAGCAGGTGGACGATGTGGTTAGTCTGCTACCATTATACTTGGAGGGGGACGCACTTTCCCTCTACATGGAAATGGAGGAGGAAGATCAAGGAGATATCGACCAAATCGAAGCCAGACTGAAGCAGGCGTTCGCGGACGTCTCGTTTTCAGCGTACAGAAAACTAACCCTGTTCAGGTGGACCAGCGAGCGCGTAGACGTTTACGCAAATAAAGTCAGACAGTTGGTTCGATTGGCCGGATTCGAAGGCACCGAGATGGAAAGGCTCACCAAACTAGCCTTCGTCATGGGGTTCCCTGATGCGATCTCCCTCGAACTCCGACAGGCACCGAATGTTGAAGCACTGACTGTAGGGGAATTGTTAGCAAGAGCGAGAGTTCTGACAACTACCGGAGATGAAAGTCATAACGTCGTTGCGGCTGTGCGCCCACCCCATAGTGGCAGCGCGTCTCCCACCAAAAGCGGCCCCCACACCCGTCTGACATGCTACAGGTGTAGCGTTATAGGCCACATGGCAAAAGACTGCCGGAAACGCAGAACGCGCTGCTATCAATGCGGGGAGTTTGAACACTGGGCCCGAGACTGTTCGGGAAACGCCACAGGGGACAAGGCATCAGCGCCAGCCTTTTCCCCAACCAAGATGTAAATACGGCGCTCCCAGTGGCAAATGTCCTTGTTGACGGAACTTCGTGCTCAGCACTGATTGATACCGGCTGTTCACGGACAATTGTGGATGCAGATCGGTGCCGGTCTTGGAGGAGAGCAAAAGTAGACGTCATGACTATTGGAGGCGTGTCCCGTCCATGTTGCGGTGTGGGAGTGGTAACTGTATCCACGGAGGAAGGCGGTTCTGCCAAGATCGACGTGCTAGTGGTGCGCGGCAAACCGCTAGGATTTGACCTGCTATTGGGGATTGATGCCATAGCAGCATTGGGAGGCGTCACTGTTGGGCCTACGGGACGGGCGCAGATTGGAAATGGGCGAGTAGCCAAGTGCGCAGCCATTACTGTGAATGAACCAGACTTCACTGCCACCTTTGACCACCGGAGTCGATCCTGGACTGTAGCATGGAAGTGTTCGGAGAACCGTGCGCCTGAAAGACTGCACAATGGGGTTTCAGAGTACCCGGTAGGAGCAGGGATCAGGGAGGGCTATGAACAGGAGCTCCGCACGTGGATCAGCAATGGCTGGCTCATACCGTACCCGGAAGAAAAACTGGGACCTCCCAAAGGGCTAATTCCCCTTATGGCCATACTGCAGCAAAACAAGTCGAAGGTACACCCAGTGATGGACTTCCGAGAGCTCAACCATCACGTTGATGCTTTCACAGCTGATGCAGATGTCTGTGCAGCTAAACTGCGAGAATGGCGGCAGAAGGGATCCAACGTGTCCTTGTTGGATCTCAGGAGAGCATACCTCCAAATACGTGTCCACAAATCGCTCTGGCCATATCAGACCGTGGAAATCGATGGGAACAGATATTGCCTGACACGTTTAGGATTTGGGTTAAACGTGGCTCCCCTCATCATGAAGGTGATCATCAGTACGGTGCTGGCTCAGGAAGAAGCTGTGAGTCGTGCGGCATCTGCCTACATTGACGATGTCTATGTCAATGAAGATGTTGTTCCCGCGACCCGCGTTAAAGAACATCTAGCCCAGTTCGGGCTCGAATGCAAGGACCCAGAGCGGTTGAATGATGGCGCACGGGTACTGGGATTGGCAGTTACGATGGAACAGGGAAGATTGCGGTGGAAACGAGGAAGCATGATTCTTAACGCCCCTGACGTCGTTACGCGACGGAAGGTATTCTCGCTGTGCGGAAGGCTTGTTGGGCACCTCCCAGTGTGTGGTTGGCTCCGTGTGGCATGTGGAATGCTCAAGAGGAGAGCAAGTACAGTTATGAGGGGCTGGGACGACGAAACAAATGATGCCCTTCTGCGCATGGTGTCTGAGACCGTGGATTCTGTGCAGCGGGACGATCCGGCCCGTGGGGAGTGGTGTGTGGATGCCCGGGAGCTGAATGTGTGGGTCGATGCAAGTTCCCTGGCGACCGGGGTAGCATTGGAGAACCAAGAGACTGTGTTGGAGGACGCTTGCTGGTTGCGACCGAAAGATGACGCTCAGCACATCAACCTGGCCGAGCTGGATGCCGTATTGAAAGGCGTCAATCTAGCACTCCAGTGGAAGAGCAAGACGCTACACTTAAAAACGGATTCTGTTTGCGTGTACCACTGGGTGTCGGACACCCTGACTGGTCGAGCGCGCGTGCACACCAAGGCGGCAAATGAAATGCTCATCAGGAGGCGGCTGAGCACTCTTAAGGAGCTCGTGGAGGAGTATCAGCTGACCGTGAATGTGACACTGGTCCCTTCGGCTCTTAATATAGCTGATGGACTGACAAGAGTACCGCAGCGGTGGTTTGACTCGAAGACGAGCAATGGGCCCAGGCCAATGATTGGCGCCACCCATATAGACGAACTGGATGCAGATCAAATCATGTTCATCCACAGGAACAGTGGTCACCCAGGATTGCGGCGTACCACCTACTTTGCAAAGAGAATCTGTCCATCAACAACTAAAGCAGCCGTCAGATCAGCTGTACGGACATGTGAGGAATGTCAGTCCATAGACCCCGTACCCGTTCGCTGGAAAAAGGGAAAGCTCGAGGTATGCGAGAACTGGCACAGACTGGGGATGGATATCACCCACTATGGTACCCATCATTTCTTGACGCTGACGGATTGCGGCCCGTCGCGTTTTTCACTCTGGAAGCAGTTGGCAAGACAAGACTCGGCGGCCGTCATTCGCCAGCTAAATGAAGTGTTCCTCGAGCGGGGCCCACCCCGTGAGCTACTCATGGACAATTACCCAGCTTCCTGCAGCAGAGAATTCGGAGCCTTCGCGCGGGTGGGGCGTCAACTTGCGGTTCCGTTGTGCATATGCCCCAGCTGGGAATGGCATAGTGGAGCGATGCCACCGTACAGTGAAGCGAATTGCGGCAAGAATGCGCTGTACCATCCAGGAAGCCGTCTACTGGTACAACGTCACACCAAAAGACAGTACATCACTCCAGACTGCGCCCGCCAACAGGATCCACCAGTACGAACTGAGGGTGAAAGGGATTGACGCCCCTACGATGACTTTAGACCCTGGGCACAGCTCCTACCAAGTCGGGGATCGTGTGTGGGTCAAGGCGCCTATGAGTCGGTGCACCACCAAATTCAATGAGGGTCGGGTGTCGAAAGTAATCAGCCCACAGTCATGTCTGGTGGACGGAATACCCCGCCACGTTAAGGATTTACGCCCGCGCCGCAGTTACGATGCGTCTGAGGAAGATACTGACGACACGTCTGAGAGCGGGGCGGAAAGTTTGCTGCTTGAGGAGAGCGTGGAATGCGTCGATCCATCTGAAGAGAGAGTAGCAGATCCCCCCGTTGACGCTCTACCCGAAGTGGGAGCGAGATCAGAGCCCCCCGCCCTGCCCTTACGCCGAAGCACCCGTCGGAAACGACCGCCGCCGAGCTGCCACCTTTGTGATCATGAGATCAGGGAGGGGTGTGATGACTTACCCCAGAACTCGAAACGCGTGCGAACGTGTCTTGCCTGCGTGGCGAATCCTGCAAGAAACATGGCTGCTTGGGAAGACGCGTTTTATGCGCGCCGGTCTAGTTCAGAATGAGATTGCGTAACAACACATGCAAATTTTGGCAGTGTTGGAGTGCCATAAAAAGGAGACGTTAGCGGCACAGAAAAAAGCAGTCTTTCGGCGGACTTCGTGAAACAGAGTCGGACGTGCGAACTGATTGGCGTACTAAGAGGCTGTTATATTATCGTCATACCCAGGACGCGGATGTAGTTTATCGTCATACCCAGGACGCGGATGTAGTTTATCGTCATACCCAGGACGTGGACACCCCTTGGGATTTCACTATTTTCCCATAGCTGGGACCCTAACAGATGCTACCACCCCGGGTCAGGGTGGACCTGGGAACATCAGCAATTAAGAGGTGGTTTCACGCTCATCAAAACCTCCTGATCAGAGGCCTTGCTGTTGGATGTAGTTTATCATCTTACCCAGGACTCGGATGCAGTTTAACATCATACCCAGGACGGGATAATCATTTTATTGAATTCAAGTGTGTAATGTAGTGTGTTTGGAGGAAGACTAGTAGATAGTGATACAGACACATCCACAGAAGATGCATGCATAAATAACCTGGATTGAATTGTCTGAAGATACAGCCATAACGGTACCCTTCTTCATGGAATTGAGAGGCCCCACAGGAGACTACTGCATGGCGCAGAACCCATTCACAAATTGCTAATACAATAGTCCCAATATTAAGTAATCTCTCAGATTGAGATCTGGTGACAGCAGAGGCCACTTTAACACAAAAAAACTCATTGCAGTGTTCTATGAACCAATTTACCACTAATTTTGATTTGTGAGATGTTGCAGTGTCTTAATGGAAGTGGTCAACAGAGGATAGGTGAACCATATTCATAAATTGAGGTATATGGTCAGCCACAATACCTAAATAGATTGTAACATTTAAATGATCTTTTATTAGTACAAATGTATATTTCCCATACCATTGCATCACCACCACAAGCCTGAACTTTTGACACAAAGCAGGATTGATCAATGCTATTTGCACAAAATTCTGGTGCTATTATCCAAATATCACAGCAGAAATCAAGACTCATGATACCAAGCAATGTTTTTTTTTCTAATCTTTTCAATTTTTGTGATCCTTAGCAAATTGTAGCCTCAGTTTTTTTGTTCTTATCTGACAGGCATGACACCTCGCGTAGTCTACTGTTGCTGTAGTCCATCTGCCTCAAGATCTAATATGTTGTGTGTTCAGAATTGTTCTTCTCTATACCTCTATTATAAAGAGTGGTTATTTGAGTTACTGAAAAATATGAAAATACTAGCAGCATGGCCCGTGCTTGATTCAAAAATTGTACGTTTAGGTAGTTTCCTCTTACTTTTCAACGAATATGTATAAACTGATTTGCAGTACAAACGGTAGTTACGCTCACCAAGCGTTTCATGTGACAAAACATACTGCTTCCATTGAGATTGACTGGAAAGCCTCAAAGAGGCCTCTACCTCGGTTTCCTCCTCCTGCTTTCTCTTTGCCGCAGAGGCTCTTTTAGAACGCCTGCTAAGGTTGCCTCGCCATGGTATTTTGGCACGCTTAGCAAAGCTGCCGGATCGGTCATCGCCACAGCACTCAGAAGAGTGCAAAGCAGAGGTTGAAGTAGACGCCAGTCGCTTCTCCCCCAGGGAGGCGACTCAATGGAATCCTGCTCCCGTTTCCTCTTAGCCGGTGAGGCTTTTTTAGAACGCATGCTAAGGTTGCCTCACCTGGGTGTTTTTGCAGCCTTTGCAGAGCTGCAGTGTTGATCATCGCCATGGCACGCAGAAGAGTGCAAAGCAGAGTTTGAAGTAGACGCTATATGATCATCTGTAACCGGAGTTATTATGTGCTCCTCCGCAGTCGCCTGTTTTGCATGCGTAACGTTAACGGTGTTAGGGGTCGTCAGTTGCTGACGTGCGGATGTTCGTAGTGTAGGAGCCATTTGAAGGGTTGTAGAAATGCTGTGTAAGAATGCGAGTAGAAGTTGATGCCGAAGCGGTGCAACCTCGTTGTATATGAAAAATAAAAATGCAGTGGAGCGGTATGGAAAAAGCTTCTCCTAGCTATGGGCCGTGCTTTCTGGCAGCACGCAAACATCGCTGTAGGAAGAGGTTACGCAACCAAAACGTTGAAGCATTGAAGGTTAAAAAGTAGTGAAACACTGAGGTGTACTGGGCCGCATAGTAAAGGCAGAAGAGAAGTAACTTGCGACAACAGTTAACTGTCTAATAGCAAAACTGGACTACAAAAAGGTAGAAATAGGTATGGAACGCTAAGATGGACTGGGCTGCGTAGTAAAAGCAGCACGCAAAGATAAAATGGGTAATGCAAACGTTTAAGCAAATAGACAGTGAAGTACTGAGGTGTACTGGGCCGCGTAGTAAAGGCAGTACACTTCAACTTACAGTGAAAACTGTAACGTGGAGGTAAAATAGGTTGGGCAAACGATTGAGTAAATAAGTAACTTGCGACAGCAGTTAAATGTCTAATAGCAAAACTGAACTACGAAAAGGTAGAAATAGGTATGGAATGCTAAGATGAACTAGGCTGCGCAGTAGAGGCAGCACGTGGAGATAAAATGGGTAATGCAAACGTTTAAGCAAATAGGTAACTTGCGGTAGCAGGAAGCTGTCAATTAATCCAAGGACAGATGCATTAATGGCGATCAAATTTGGGCTAGGGGAAAAGGTTTAAAGAATTGGAAAATGGACTGCTGAGGGTGGAACCATTTTCACTCAGCACATATGCAGGGTTTTTTTCAGTAAAGACGCAAATAAAGGAAATGCTTATTTTGGTAAGATGTGACGATTAAAGCAAAACTGTTGACAAAGTCGAATATGTCATTTGTGGTTCAAAGACCTGGTAGCAGGGATAAAAAAGCCAAATTTCAATGGCCCTGCACCCGTTCCAGAATTTGAGGTCAAATGTTTTTTTTCACTCCACTGCACACAATGACCTGTTTCTTCCCGCGCATAGCGTGACCTTAAATTAATCTGCATTTAGGAAATACCCAACCGGAAAAACATTTTTAAGGGTTGACCGATTGTCGATTTGCACTCTGTTTGGTGCTCAGAGTTGAAACTTCACATGGTGACTCCTTTCTTTCACTAAAAACCGACATGCGGTCAGGCGCAATCTGGGCGTATCGGTTTTTGGGTTTTATCGATTTTCCGCGCTGTTTAGGGGTCTGTGATCACGAAACTTCTGGACAACACTTCTAATGGTAGACTCTAAGAGGGTGTCAAATTTGGTTGAAATGTGATCATTCCTTCTGTAAGCAGATTTTTTCGATTATTGATTTTTTCTGAATCTGAGTCCAAACTCAAAAATCAGACTCTGTCATGTCCTTACGGCAGCTATTTGCCAACTTGTGGTGAAAACCGCATTGAAATAGGGTGAGAAATGTGGCCTGGGCAAGGTAACAACGCCCATGACAGACACACAGACAGACAACATGAGAAATATACTGACATACCCATGCTATGTTGTCTGGAAAAAAAAAAACTAGAATAATTGCCACCTCGGAGATAGTGTGCTCCAATGTGTCTAGCACTAACAATCATTCCATGAGCAAACAATATTAAATCCTGTCCATGTTCCATGGCTGCCACAACTATATTACTGCCTTACCTATTAACCCGCCCCCCCCACCACCACCACCACTGGTGTTTATTTCTGCATGTGGAGTGTAGAGTGAAATCATCCAATGTACATCTGTCTCTAAATTTAATTAATATGAAATTAGTGAGGAAATTCATTCAAAAAATCTCTAATATCAAATAAAAGAATAAATAATTACTTACAGTGGTCAGAATCAGCAAACTGAAAGGTAAAAATTGAGTACATTTTAGAAACTTTGTATGAAAAGAAAAGACAATATAAGCTTAAATTATCATCATTCATTAAATATTAATGTTGTAAATTAATACCACTCATGGTCAATAATTAAACTAATATTACTATCATATATATCAATATGTTAAACTAATATTACTAACATAGGAAATACAAACCAAACTAAAATATCAACTGTAAAGCACACATCTAACAGCAACCCTATTTGCTGGCTTACATTCAATCACTTGTATCTTATAGATTTTTAAAAAGTTTTATTGACTTCAACAACAGTGAATAAGTATCCATCTCATATTTATAGCAGTGAAAACACCTCAGGATTCAAAATATTATATTGTAAATAAATAACAAATAGTCTTAATTTGGATTAATTTTCATCATGTTGTTCCTTAGCTTGTTAGAATACTTTGTCCATGAACACTTGAAAATGGTATCCAAATCTGAGATCAATTATGAAAAATGAACCATTGGTCAAAGTTTATATTTCTGTATCTATAAATATTTTTAGAAATTAAACCATCAGTTCTAAGATGTGAAGTGCTATTATCCAGCACATTATAAATTATATGAAACTGACAAGTCTGACCAGTCCACTTTCAGAAATTACTTGATGAAAAATGTGTTTATATACAAGCTTAGCTTAGTTTAACTATTACCATAAACCCACATCTGAGTTAGAGCTGCCCAATCTTCACTTTCCAGCCTTCATAGAGTTCAAAAGTATCTATGTGGTCTTGTGGTTAATGAATTATTTCCCACCCTATAACTCATTTCCTAAAGTTTTTTCCTCAATAGGAGTAGATAGGTTTGCTTATCGTCTGGTTCACACTGCTTCTCAGACTTCTGAAGAGGAGTAGAGGTTTATCCCTTGTTTTTTGTTTAGAATTGGGTTTCCTTTTAGTATTCTCTTTCACTTCCAATAGCCCCTTTGTGTCTTAGTGACATTAACGCCTTGCTTGAAATTAACTGATTAAAAAAAAATTAAACATTGCAAGTCTCTTATTACTATTTCCATGAAAACTGTTCTGATGAGTTACATTTCTTAGTTCCACCAGTTTAGACCTTTACAGCTAAGACCCATCATACCATGTACACAGGTTAAATCTTTCTCATTCCCTTTGTAAGAAGAAAGTTCCATTCAGACAGCTTCTTCTGAAGAGCATTTCTCAAGAGAATAATTCCTTGGTCACTACAATTTTCCATTATCTATCCTAATTATCCTCATGATCTGCACTTCTTACTCGCTCATACGTCCATAAAACAACTTCCTTTAGTAATCCTCTATCTTGAGTGGCTCCTGAGCTTTATATTAGTTGAACTTTAGTATGAAATAAAACAAAGCACAGCCTGATAGAAAAGTTGCTAGCATTTATTTGTCTCTCCCCAATGGCAAATATGACACAGAATCAGATTTTATCAAAGTAGGAAAATTATGTTGCACTAATCTTTCAAGTGGGAAGAACCTACTTGCTGACCTTGAAAATCAACATTTGAGTTCTTGGTTTTATTTGGACCAGCCTTTTTTGATACCAGTCATAAATACACAACTATCTCAGACATAAGGCAGACAATTTGATACACTATTGAATGGTGTACAAAATAAACTTGCTTGCTAGCTATTTGGCCATACCAGGAACTCTATAATGATGTCAATTTGAACAAAAGACAATGATATGAGAGCGAGAGAGAGAGAGAGAAATGCTTACCTCTTTTATAGTATGAAGAATGTAGTGTGGATGTGGGTGATCGTCCAGCAAAAATTCTGTAAGTTCACAACGAGCAATGATGATATCCACTAATAATTCCATTAAGTCAGAAATATTCTCTTCAAATCTTTCAAGTCCTCTATGATCTACTTCAGCATAACCAATCAGTTGAAAGAGTTCTTTACCCCCCTAAAAAATAAAAACAATGACCTAAACAATGTTTCATTTTTTTTTAAATGCAAACACAGGAAAACACAAAACCATTTTCTATAACAAGTTTAGCCACCATCATAAAAAATAGCTTAATTATTTATGCTCTTGGAATTCTATTAAATAATGAATATGCTTTGCTCATTGCTGAGCAGGATTTTCTTGCATGGAAAAGTATTCATTTTCAGACCATAAAATCTTTAAAGTCAAGGAATTATGTATACATTACTAAGCCTGATAAGGATTCTGCTGTTGTCATCTTAAACAGGCAAGATTATTTGCATAAAATGGCCAATATTTTGAATGATTCCTCCAAGTTTAAGATGATCAGTCCTGCTAGTATGTGTGGCAATACTAGTAAGGCTGAAGCAAGAACAAAAAGATGGTTGCTCTCAGTATATAAGAAACAACCTAATCTCCAAGGATATCTATGATAGGGTTAGACCTGTAGGATCTCAACGGCCCAAAATGTATGGACTACCAAAGGTGCATAAGAATGGTGTACCACTTAGACCCATCTTATCTATGGTGGGATCTGTGTAACATGAGTTGGCCAAATGGTTGACTGAATTGCTCTAGCCAGTATCTGATTTCTTCTGCACATAATATTTCTCTCTTTCTGGTTTTCAAATTTCATCAGAAATTTAGAAATTGAGTTGGAAAATAAACTGATGGTGTCTTTCAACACTGTCAGCTTGTATACTAATATGCCTCTTCATGAGACCATGAATATATATGTTGATGCCCTTTATAAATGTAATTTAGGCCTGGCTAGCATTCCTGAAAATTTGTTTTTGGAATGTATGCACCTGGCGACTGAAGGTGTTGAATTCAGTTTCAATGATATTATATATGACAAGACAGATGGTGTTGCAATGGATAGACCTTTGGGTCCCATACTGGCCAATATTTTCATAGGTTATCATGAGGGACTTCTGTTTGACAAGGTCCATAAAACTTACGTTTATACAAGGCACATTGATGACACCTTTGCAATTTTTGATTTCACAAGAGATGCCAATAATTTTTTTGCAGAACTCTATTACCTCCATCCATACCTTCAGTTTACTACAGAGGTTGAGAGTGATGGGACATTTTAGCCCTTTTTAGATGTTCTTGTAGAATGCAAGGATGGTGTTTTTTTACACTGGCATCTTTTGTAAACCCACTTTTACAGGATTGTACACAAGTTGGTTCATTGTGCTTTGATGATCTGTTCTCCTAGTTTGTTAAACGGAGAACTTGCTAAAGTCCAAAAATTTTTTGAAAGTAATGGTTATCCTGCTAATATCATCAAACACGTTATTGATGGTAAAATTAGATGCTTTAAGGAATCAGCATTTCTAGGACCTAGTCAGTGCCCAATTTATTTGAAGTTGCCTTGGCTAGGCAGGAAGTGTCAACTGCTTGCTGACAGAATTTCAGCTTGTGTTGCTTCATGCTATAATGCTGTTAAGTTGCGTACTGTGTTCCAAATGAGATCCATGTTTCCTTCCTTCAGTAAGGATCAGTTGTCCTATTTTTAGAACAGTTCATTTATATATAAATTCAAATGCTGTTGCCATGTGGTCTATACAGGATGAACCAATCAGAAGTTGGAAACGTAGATTATGCAACATGTACATGCCTATTTGTGTTCAAGTGTTTTAAGAACCACTCAAGCAGTACATGACTCCTCTATTGGGCAGCATTTGCTGGATAACCCCAATCATGCTGCCGATTATAATGACAAATTTTTTGCATCTTACATAGTGCTAGCTTGGTTCACCATCTCCGAGTCCTTGAGGCTGTTTATATCAAATTTCATCAGCCGAGCCTATGTAAACAAAAGGAACATTTTATTTGTTTCTTACGTTTGATTGAAAGATTGTGTGACTTTTTCCAATTTATACTCTTTTGGAGCTTGGTAATTTTTAGTCATTAATTTATTTACAATTAAAATTTATTTTAATCCCGTTTCAAATTTCCCTCCTCATTTGTCATTTATGTGTCTTTGATTGTTTTTTTGCTTCGCCAATGGTTACTGTAATGAATAACTCGAGGCGAATAAACTTAAGAAAGCTTTATTCAACTTAATACAACTGCTAAATGAAAGAAAGAGAAAAGAATTAAGTTAGCTTATTTGTAAGCATATGAAGTCTGTCCATTACCAAACAGAGGGGGAAGCAGGTTGTAGGAATTACTCACAACATTCTCCCCCAACGGCTAGTTATTCGTACAGAATAAAGTCTTTCAAACGACCTGGCATTTTGCGGGTCCTTTGGGAACATCTTAATTGTTCAGGTGACTGGTGGCCGTCTACGTCAGACGACATGTTATAGTTATCGTAATTAACGCATTTCTGCGTAGAGGGTCTAGCCTTGAAACGGCACCGTTTTTTTTTTGTTTCGGTTGCTGGGTGTCTGAAGAATAAGTGTCAGTCTCCGATGTAGGGTGAGTCCGTTTTTGGGGTGTCGTTCTTTCTTCAGAATCAGAAGTAGAAGAAGGTTCATAAGGATAATCGGATTCATCCGGTAGAGTATCTGAACTAGAAGTACGCGGGATTTGATCGCCTAGCTTAACTGGGCTGGTTCTGAAAACTGAATTTTCGCGATTCTCCCTCGCAGTAGTCTCTTCAGGTGTATTTCCAGCCAGTGCAAGATCTCTTAAGGGGACTGTTGATTGTCTTCCTTCCGCAGTTTCAATCCGGGTGTATTGGGGGTTCGCCTCAATTAGTTTCACTTTGCTAACTAAGGGGTCATGTTTACTATGACGAACATGGTGTTTCAGTAAAACGATTCCAGATTGAGCAAGCCATGAGGGGAGGGAAGTGCCTGTTGAGCTTCGTCTTTGGAACGGAAAAAACCTCTCATGTGGAGTGGGGTTTGTAGATGTACACAGTAGGGTCCTGATAGCGTTTAAAGCTTGGGGATGACACTTTCCCATTTTGAGATCAGCATTTTCCGGTTTGCTAACGCCAACTGAACTGTTTTCCATATTATTCCATTATATCTTTCACAGAGTCCGTTCCCTTGAGGGTTGTAAGTAGAGGTTCGGCTTACCGCCACTCTTCGTGCAAGCAAAAAATTCTTGAGATCTTCCAACATAAAGGCAGATCCCTGATCTGTATGAATATATGCAGGCACGCCAAAAATTGCGAAAAGGTAGCAGAGGCCTTGAATAACTGTAGTAGCTGTTACATCAGGGCATGGAATGACGAAGGGGAACCTTGAGTACTCGTCAATTACAGTAAGCATGTATTTATTTTGAGTTTTAGAAGGTAGTGGACCCTTGAAATCCAGATTAAGCCTTTCGAAAGGCTGAGTGGCCTTTATGAGTGTTGTTTGAGGGGGCTTATAGAATCTTAGCTTATTTTCTGCACATATTTGGCAAGAGTTGGTCATTCTTTTTTCATCTTCAACTGAATATGGTAAATTCCTGCTCCGGACTACATGAGTCATTCTTGTGATGCCCGGGTGGCACAATTCTCGGTGTATGCTCTGAAGATCAGATGAGCTTGCTGTTAGACCGCACACCCTTGAAAGTGCGTCAACTGCAACATTCTCCTTTCCAGGGCGATAGGAGACGTCGAATGAATAACAGGAGAGTTCCATCTGCCATCTTGCAATTTTCTCATTTTTTATTTTACTTGAGGTTTTCGGGTTAAACATGAATGATACCGATTTTTGGTCGGTGATAAGGTGGAATTGTCTACCGATCAGATAATGCCCATTTTCGTAAAGCTTCAACTATGGTGTACGCTTCTTTTTCTATGGCAGTATACCTTCGTACAGACTTCGAGAGTGTCCTAGAGAAAAAAGCTACAGGCCGACCATTTTGTCTCAAGGAGGCAGCTATTGCCGAATCAGATGCGTCGGTTTCAACTACTAGTGGATCTGAAGGATTAATGGCAGCAATGGCAGAATTAGCAATATCCCTTTTTAAATTTTGAAACGCTCTAATGGCTGAATCAGATAATGGAAAAGTTTTTTACTTGAGTAAGTAAATGTATTTTTTCAGAAAAGGACTCAACCCATTGGGAATAATGGGCAAACATGCCAAGGGCTCGTCGTAATGCAGCTATATTTCCAGGAATTGGTAATTCCATTAAGGGTTTAAGTCATTTGGGGTCCGGTCTCATGGCACCATTTCTGACTATGTACCCTAGTAGCTTGATGCTTTTCAAATTATATGAACATTTTTCCTTATTAAGGATCAGGTCATATTTATTTACAGCGGCCATGAATCGTTTGAGGTTGTGGTTATGATCTTCCTCGTTATAACCGCAAATAGTGACATTGTCTATGTATGTCACAGTACCTTTCAATTTCTCCTTAGAAATGATTTCGTCCATTACCCTTTGAAAACTTGCGACCCCATTTGTAACCCAAATGGGATCCTACGGAATTGATATAAACGCCCACAAGCTTCGAATGCCGTGTAAGGTTTTTCCTCCGGCTTGATGGGTATCTGATGGTAGGCACTCCCAAGGTCCAACGTACTGAAAATACGATACTTAGTGATATCGGAAACCATTTCGTCAATACGGGGCAGCGGATACGCATCGAGCTGTGTATATCTGTTGATGGTTTGGGAATAATCAACAACCATCCTCTTTTTATGGTTTTCATTAGTCGTTATTAGGACCTGGGCTCTCCATGGTGATTTGCTGGGCTCTATAATATTTTCCTTAAGAAGTCTCTTCACTTTCATTGCAATAAATTCCTTGTCTTTGAGCGAATAGCATCTAGATTTTACGGCTATAGGTTTGCAGTTAGAGGTTAGATTTGAGAAGAGAGATGGATATTGGACTTTTGCAGTTGCTAATCCACATATTTGCAGCGCTAGTTTGGTACCACCGAACGGAATTGTAAGGTGAGAATGTCGGTTAAGGAAATTGTGCCCTAGAACTACTTCACAGCAGAGGTTCCTCATTACAAACAACTTGATTTTAGAATAGAAATTTTCTTTTAGCTCGAGGTTAACCATGCAAAATCCGATTACACGGCAGGATAAGGACGAAGTGGCCATCGATATTTGATTAGAACAGGAAAAGATTTTCCATTTGTTTGTTTCCATGATATGTGCATCGATAAAATTTTCAGAACTCCCCGTATCAATAAGAACGTGGAGATTTAGTCCGTTCACTCTGGCCGGCACAATTGTTTTAGAGAGGCATTTGGGAGAGACAGTCGATATTGTAGATAGAGATAGGGTAGTGGCTAAACAGGTTTTCTGTAAAGGGGCCGACCGACAAACCTTTAAAAAATGTCCCTGCTTGCCACATCCATGACATCTACTGTTTCGAGCCGGGTAGGATGAACGAGCGTGTTTACGAAGACCGCAGAAGTAGCACTTAATCTTAGCTGCAGCGATAGTAACGGGTTGTTCAATAGTATTTGAAGAATCCTTATCCTGGGGGTCACAATGTTGTGAATTTGAGATGGGAATTTGTTGAGAATGAGAATGGGCAGGAATAGTAGCCCCTGAAAAATCAGGTTGCAAATAGAGATCTGATTGTCTCTGGGCTATGTCCAACGTAAGGGCTAGTTTGTAGGCGGTAGCCAGATCCAAGTCCTTGTTTTCGAGCATCCTTTGTCTGATTTGATTAGACCGTACTCCACTGATGAAGGCATCTCTTATTGAGATATCTCTGGCTTGGCTTGCTGTCAGGGCAGTAAAATCACAGTCGCGACTTAATATTTTCAGGTTTTGAAGATACAGCTCTAGACTTTCTTCAGTCTCTTGACGCCGAGTAGCAAGTAAGTATCGTGCAAAAATGGAGTTTTTCTTCTTAATGAACATACCATCCAGAGTGCTTATAGCAGTATCGTAATTTTGACACTTGGACAAACACTTATAAATGGGAGTGGAAACATGGTGTAATAAGAGGGTTAATTTCTGTGAACCAGTCAATGCCGACGTAGAAGACTGCAGCTCCGAAAGAAATCGCTCGACCATATCCCTCCAATGTTGCCATTTGTCACTAGAATCAGGGTCTGATGTATCGATTTCTAGTCGGTCTGGCTTGAGGTATCGTTCCATTATTTTAAGTTGAATAAATTGTAATGAATAACTCGAGGCGAATAAACTTAAGAAAGCTTTATTCAACTTAATACAACTGCTAAATGAAAGAAAGAGAAAAGAATTAAGTTGTCTTTTTTGTAAGCATATGAAGTCTGTCCATTACCAAACAGAGGGGGAAGCAGGTTGTAGGAATTACTCACAACAGTTACTTTTTGAAAAAATGTTGGCCAAACGAGTCCTAAAGTTAAATAATGACGTCCATTTTTTAAAAATCTGTTAAATAATGATATATTTTTAATAAAAGCAATAGATTTGCCTGAATTTTTGTGATATAGTTAAGTATATTTTAGTAATTGATGACCAGAGACATTTTTTTTTATTTTATGATGAGGAAAAAGGAATATTTAGAATTGAACAAAGTAGAAGGAAGAAAAATAAATTTGTATTTATTGTAATATATTAAGTGGCTTAGCTTAGCTAAAGAAAGCTGTATGACATGGTTGTATTACGTCAAAATGTTATAGCAATTGTGAGAAGAGAGTACCAATGAGAAGCTGACATGTGGAAACAGTAGAAATTAAATCACCAAGCAAGACAGACTACCTTGTAATGGTGGTCAAGAGAAGGAGACATTGTCACTCAGGTAGCCTTTCCATCCAGTTGAAATAATTAGATGATGAGTAAAGAGAAAACTTTCACTCTTGTTCAAAATTTTATAAAAATTTAATTTTTATTATTTTAAAAATGCTATAACACCTGAATGTATAATCGTCTAGGTTGTTTTTTTTTCATACACGTTCTTTTGAGAGAAGTGTATTTTTTATGAAGGCCTGATAGTTTGTGTAAAAATTGTTACAATTGTATATCTTTTTCAGTTCAGCAGTTAAAACCCGCCAAAATTTGTGAAGGATCTTTTCCAGTTTATGGAAGATTATTTTTTCGCATATCTTGACTAATGAGAGATGAGGTGTCTAATAACTTCCCAAAGAGTGGAGCAGAGGTGAGCCTAAATTTTAAAATAAATAGGGCTCAGGTCAGTAGATGCAAGAAGACTTTTGGACAGCAAGGGAACAAGGTTGTCAATAGCAAAGAAGGAATTTGACATCAAGAGGAAAACACCAAAGAAGACAACAGTTACCAGCCAGCCAGCCACAGAGAGATGAAAGTTCAAGTGAAAATTCTTCTGTGGTTGGACAGAGTAAAACAAAAAGATTTTGAAGAAATTTTCATAAGCATGAACTGTGTGAAGTTAAAAGGGACTTTTTTTTCAAAAAATTATTATAAAAGTATGTCTTTTTGTTTTTTTCTCAAAGGTTGTTGCACTTTCTCCTTTTTTTTTTTTTTTACAGCAAATTATATTGTTTTCTTTTTGTCATTTACAAAATCCTTGTTTTTCACTCGCTGTAATTTTTCACTTTTCTTTGGTAATCCTTGAAATTGTTATCCTGTCTTAAGAGGCACACAAAAGGAAATTTTTGTGTAAACTTGTACCTTTTTTTGTAATTGTGTAAACTGTAAATAAATGTGTTTTTCCTTTTAAAATTTTACACAGTGGTTGTTTTGCTTTATAATATTGCGCCTATTATTGTGTCTTGCTATTTCTACTAAGTTTTTGTGTTTGGCACAAGAACTTGGATTTGTTAAGAATAACATTTTTATAATTTCTCTATAACCAAATATCTACATATTGAGAACTCAACAATCAAAAACTGGTTTAGAATTGTATTTTGATGGCCCTATCACTAGGGCCATTAAAATACAACTAACTCAGCTTTTGGTTGTTGGGAAGCAATTTATTAGCCTCAGTAGAAAGTAATAGTTTATGATGATGATGTGTTTAAAAAAAATTGTTTTGCAACCTGCATTTATTAATGCAATTTATTTATAGATTATTTATGTTATTTATAGATTTAATTACAACAAAGTAAAATGGTTTTTACCTTGATTTCTAGCATATTCAGGTAAACTGAATGTGTAACTGGAATAAAACTATACTGAGGTATGCATTTCTTAAAATTCACACAAATAGCTTCAACTTCTGCTAAAAATTCACACAGTGATGAAAGGGTTTGGTTATTCTGTAGAAGAAACAAAACAAATTAACTGAACAATAAACTGAAAACATATTATACTGTCTGTAACATTGAGAATGTTAATCTAACATTCCAAAATTTTTTCAGAAAAATGAATTTGTGTTGTGGATGTTATTGTTTCAGATGCTCCATTGTAGAGTTCTAGAGCTTTCTTAAGCTTTATGTAAAAAATCAGTGAGAAGATAGAGACTATACACTCTAAGAAGACTGTAGAATGGATTGGCTGAAATGTTAGCACAGCCCTTCAGCCATAAAGTGAGTTCAGCTGCCCAGACAAATCATAGATATAAATATATCATGTCCCAAAAATTATACCTCAAAACATTCTAATCATTCTCTCTGAGGGTTGCAGTTAACAAGTTCATCTTGAAATATCCAGAATTGCAAACAGACCTTATTAGCTATAAATAATCCAATTTACTTTTATTAATTTGTTGTTTATTTTAACACCATTTCTCATCTTGTTTTAAATACTACTTACTTCTAAATTAGGTATGTCCAATTTTGACCTTTTTAGCGTTTTTTTTTAGTTGTTTTTTTGTCAGTTGAAAGACACATTAATTTCGAAATTCTTGTAAAAATTAACTACTTGTTGGATTTTAATGAAAACTTCAGAACTTATTCAGAAATGAATGAACTTAATTTAGAAATGTTTGTCTCTTTGAAAGTCATGGTATAAATATTTTTTTTTTATATCTGTTACCCCCCTCGAACTTAATTTTATGAAAACACAAAAAAAAATTTATTTGCAACCTCAATTTTTTTTTTTAATTAAATGCACAAAACTCTGAAAAATCTAAATCATCGATTTTTTTGTTAAAAAAATGTCCGAAATTGTCCAAACTTTTACCTCAATTGTAAAAATACAAAACCCAATAAAACTAAGACAATATTTAATTAAGAAAGTTTTTAATGGCTTTTCTGAATAATATATACGAAGGTAATTATTATCTGAAAGAAAAAAAATTTTTTGATGAACAATAAATTTTTACATTAATTTTCTTTTTTTTTTCAATTTTAAATACACAATATGACAAAAGGTTGTTATATATTTATACATTAAGTTCTTTCTGCAACCTTATGGAAATGATATATTATGTTCTCTACTTTTTAAAGATCATAAATTTGAAAGCTTATTAAAATCTGACAACCATAATTATTTTAAAAATAATTTTTAATATTCCAAAATTGTATTTAAAATCATCTACAACGAAAGTACGGATGCACATTGTTGAAATAATGTCACATGAGTAGTTTCCTTTGATAGAAGCAAGTTTTTTTTTTACTTCAGAAATGGCTTTGTAACAAGAAAACAACGCTTGTCAAGTTTTCTGAATATCGTCGTATTATTTTCAATTTTTTTCTTTTTCTATTCAAATATAATCGAATAGTGGGATAAAAGAAAATATCGACTATTTACAATTACAAAAAAAAAAAACGCCCTTGGAAGTCCACCCAAATTTTCAAGTTTGAAATCGAATGCATAAATTCATTGTACATTACTTTGGAATTATTATCCACACGACAAATTATCAATTAAAACGATTTTTGGAGTTTAAATTTTCTGGAGTTAGCTCGCTACTACTCAAACTAAAAAATACTTGTCGAGTCAAAACAAAACCAACATAGCTGCTATTAGCATGTTAATTTTATTAATAAATAAAATAAAACTCATATTACTGCCATATAATTATTAATAAATAGAAAAAAATCTGCCTTAATAAAAAAGAAATAAAATCTCATTTCATTAAGTTAACCCGTTTCAATTAATGGTGTTTCATGTAATTTTTATATTCTCAGAAAAATATTTCATGACTGAAATAATAAACCTCAATTTAAAAAAATGTATTTTTTTTACTGTTTTATTTTTACTTGTAAAATTTGATTTTCTTTCATAATTTAAATGTTATTTTCAGTGCAGAATTCTTCCTCAAACGTAAGGTAAAAAAAAAAAAAAAAAATTTGAAAGTGAATTTTAAAAAAAAAAATCTACTAACCAGATTCACTTAAAATTAGAACGAATTATATCACTTTGGCGGTACCGTACAATAAATTTCAGTACCGTAAGTTGTGAATATATTGACGTACATCAATCAACGCCTGTGAAAATAGACTACCCTGGTGGGAAATATCTCTCTTAAAAAATTTTCTGCTAAAAATGTAAGTAATGTTTCTTTCAAATTACATTAAGTATACTTTAATCATTCTAAATTTCCTAAGATAACAAAAGAAAAAGGTGTAATTTATTTTTCATGATTTTTTAACTAACAAACTATGATCTTTCCGACAGAAATGTCGATAAGTTCGATTTTACGAAATTTTTTGACTCGAAAAAAAACAAGATTTTTAATAAAATTTTTAACATTTATAGGAAGGATTAAAAAATCTGAAAAAATATTCAGAAAATACTTTGGTCTTTCCTCTTTAATAACAACATAAATATTTAAACCTTAAAAATTGTTTTATCAATTTGGGGACCTTTTGTCGTCAAGGTATACCACTTTTTAGCGAAATATTGGACATACCTATTCTAAATCATGTAGAGGATGTTAACATGTTAGGGCTTTAGAAAAATATATTAGAATGGAGAGAAAAGAAGAGCAAGGAAAATACATTATTACTCACTCTACAGTGGTGAATAGAAAAATATAACAAAAACAAAGCAACAAAAAAGGGGAAATAACACTTTTTCATCTGACCCTTTATATTTTAATATATTTGTGTATATATTTATATATACTTTTCAGATGTACCTCCTCCACACACTGAAATATGAATATTTCATCTTTTGTTTGATCATATTTTAATTTAGATATTTCTTCCTAAATTAATTCCTAAGGAAATTTTATAAGTATAAAAATGGACACAGAGTGTAAAAAATTTCCACTCAAAGGCCGAACATAAATCACCCCAAATTCGAACAAAATTTAGAATGTTACAGATTCTTCTCAAATTTACAGACAATAAAATTATAACAATTGTGCTTATAAGAACATAATGACTGTATTTGCCAGGCTACAATGTACATTTTCTTAAAAAAATAAAATTGTATTATAGACAGGAAGTCTTGCATAGAAAGCGAGAGTGGTATAGTTAAGGAATCGGGATAATAATAAGTAGTAATTAAAAATATATTCTTGTAAGACATGCCTCTTATAGACTGGCAAAAACTAAATAGGTCATATAAACTCTCAGAAACTAAGCAACAGTAGACATTGCAGTAGAATCTAAGTAATAATAAAAAATTATAAAAGTTTTTGTGCAAGAAAAATACAAACTATTCAAAGGATAACAGAAAAATAAAATACAGATTTTCTTTAAATATTTTATCACAAGGCCTTAGCAAGAACAGAGTATATATTACAGCTCACTTTAATATAAAATAAAAAAATTCTCTAAAAAATTTAAGACTTTTAGCAGAAAATTTTCAAGTCAAACAGGATCAAAAATTAAACAAACATGAAAACAGAGATTACCCACAAACCCTTTTGCTATCTTTCACATCTTTTTAATATATATTATGAGCTAGAAAATTGAATTTAAAGTTACACTGATGCAGGGGTGGGGGTAAGAAGTTTATAATTTTAAGGTGATTTTCAGACAACTAAAAGAGGCTAAATGATAGGAGAAAGGTGGTAGTATTTTTGCTTTTAAAGTGTAAGCAGGGTTTGTTATCTACAATTAAAGCTGAAAATTACTATCTCTCATATTTACACACAAGTTGCTATCCAGAATTTTGTTTATAAAAAAAACTTATTCAAAAATCCCGTGTGAAACATGGAGGATGCTAATCACGTTTTGTAATTTTCAAAGTAGCTAACCTATTTGTAAATTAACACTCAAAAAAAAAAAAAAAAAAAAAATAATCATCTTTGACAGCATGTATGAGCATAGCTTGTTTGGGTTCTTGTGAACTAGTGGGAGATTTATTTTGCTAGATAAAATGCAGAGAAGCGAAGAAATATTTAGCTCTATTTCTTTTCCCATTCTCTGTTTTATTTTATTGGAAAGCATGCTCCACTGCTGGGGAAGGGACCCCCACCCATCTCAGTGGTCTTTGAAATGTAGAGGCATGGTGATAAAAAGTCAGCTTCAATAATTCACTAACTGACCATGAGATTTGAGGCCAGCATAAGTGAACATGATGTGCCAATGTAAGTAGAACAATGCACCTTATACACAATGCTGGATAACCAAATAGTGTTTTAGCAAGGGTCAATGGGACTTATACTAAGTTAAAACTTAATTTAAAGAAGAAAGAAAAAAAAAATTTTTTTTTCATTCTTGAACAAACCCCCCACCCCACCTGGTAAGTATTCCTGTTGAAAATTTCCTGAGTTAGCTGGCTCATTTGCAAGCCAGTAGGACTAAAAACGAGACCTATCCAAAGGCAAAGGCAGAGGAAAGTCTCTGAGTCAACTGCCAGCTTGGACTTCTTGTCAGCTGCTTTTCTTTCTTTTTTCTTTTTTTTTGTGTTAGTGCATGCATAATACAAGTAGGTAGACCTTCCTACTGCCTGGTCAATACCCCTCCCCCTACTCTTGAACAAGAGGCTCACCCCTTATTTCTTGTTTAGGAAGGGGTTCTCAGAACTCTTCCTCTCCTCTCTGTGCTAGTACTGCCATGATTCTCCTGGGATGTGTGCAGTCTGTGGCAATGCCTCTTCATTCTGAGGGTACACAGTTGACAGTTTTCTGGTTGCTGTTCCCGACTGGTAGTTAGGAGCCCTAACTCTTACGTAGTGTCTTGAGCGGCTGCTCTAAACAATACCGAGGTGCCTGGAGTTCCATGTTGCACATGGAAGGATGTCCCTGCATTCACCTCTAGTGAGCAAGCCTGAGGCCACATTATGTTGCAGGCTGCGCCAGCTCCTTTCTGTCCCCGTCACAGACGATGACCGTCTGCTACTTCTACTTCAGGCCTTCTCATTTTCACTACCAAAATTACCCAACATGACAATTAACGATCAATAAAGTAAACCTAAACCAGATTTTAAAAAATCACCTAAACCCTTTAACATTTCCTTTTCTAACATCTGTGGCATTCAAACCAACTTCTGCAGTGTGGAGTCGGTCATCGATGAGAAGTCTCCTGATATACTAGCTCTCTGCGAGACCCAACTTGACTCGTTTATCCCCTACTGTAACCACTTGATCCCTGGTTACTTTCCCTCTCCTTAGAAAAGATTCTCAAACCCACATGCATGGCCTTGGAGTTTACGTCAAGGACCATCTCCCACTGGCTAGAGAGCTCTCTCTCGAATCTCCAGAACATTCATACATGTGTCTCTGTCTATCTCTCCTCAATGCTGTAAGCTACCTCTTCTTCCACTATCACTCACCATCCTTCCAAATACTGTGGTGTACTTGAAAGCATTTCTGACAATATAGACAAGGCTATCTCTCCATTCGTTTGCTCATATATTCATGTTCAGGGACTTTAATGCCCACCATACCAAGTAGCTTAAAAACTCTGTAACTGACCTTGCTGGCATATAAACCCTTAACTTTTCAATTTCTCAATCCTTTATGCAAATAGTTGACTTTCCAACACATTACACCAACAACCTAAACAGTAAGGCTTCCCTTCTCGATCTCTGTTTCATCTCCATCCCCAAGTCCTGTCACACCATGCAGCTTTGCCCTCTTGGCAACTCTGATCAAGCTGTAGTGTCTGTCAACATTTCCTTCTACTCCACCCCCAGCAAAGAAGCTCCTACCAACAGAACAAGCAGACTGGGACTTGTTCCGGGATTTCCTTTGTGATGTCCCCTGGGATGTGGTCTTTAATCTCCCTCTTCAAGAATGCACTTCTGAGGTCTCCTCCAGGGTAAAAGCTGGAATTGAGGCTTTCATTATCGGAAAGAAATATAAGGTTAAATTGCGCTCATCCCCTTGATTCTCTGCTGCCATTCCCCATAGGAATCACTTCTTCTACCTATATTGTGGTAGCATGTCAGATTGCAACAGACGTCTCTTTGTCTCAGCCCATAATGAGTTCAAGCATGTCCTCAATGAAGGAAAGTCACTATTTGCTGATAGAATGAAATAATGTATTGCATCTTGCAAATTCGGCTCCAAGGATTATTGGCGTCTCTGCAAGAGCATACTTAACAACAGCAAACCCACAATACCTCCTTTGTTCAACTAATTTGAGGTCCTCACCTCCTCAGCTGATAAGGTTGAGTGCTTTGCTCGGAAATTCTCATCCAACTCAATGCTCGACTCATCCAGTGTACCCACACCTGATCCCCCCCCCCCCCGAAATGAGGTTCTATTGAGTGAGTTGCACATAACCCTGTCGTTGGTATTGGGCATCATCTCTAAATTAGACTCCCATAAAGCTAGTGGTGGAGACGGGATACCAGCCATTGTCCTGAACAAATGTGCTCCTGAATTGGCCCCTGCCCTCTCCAAATTATATAACTACTGCCTCAATAAATCTTGCTTTCCAGCCTGTTGGAAGTCCTCATCTATTGTACCTGTTTTTAAGAACTCTGGAGACAATTCTGACCCATCTAACTACTGTTCTATCAGTCTCTTACCACTCTTCAGCAAAGTCTTTGAAGCTTTAATCAATGCTGAAGTGGTTAAGCACTTTATATCCCATGATCAGCAATATGGTTTCTACTTTGTTCTACAGCTGATGTGCTCACGGTCATAACTGAAATTGTTTACCAAGCACTTCACAATAATAGAGAAGCTTGTGCCATGGCTCTAGATATCTCTAAAGTGTTTCAAAAGGTTTGGCATGCTGGCCGCCTTCATAACCTTCGGGGATATGGAATTTCATGTCAATTATTTGACTTAATACAATCATTCCTGTCAAACTATGTAAGGAAGATTGTCCTTAATGGATTCTCCTCCAGTTCCTTTCCCTCAAATGCAGGTGTTCCCTAAGGCCCTAACCTGAGCCCTACTCTGTTCCTTATCTTCATTAATGATCTTTTCAATGTCATCAATTCCCAAGTAGGCATCTATGCAGATGACACTACTACTTACTCCTGGCTCAAAAGCAAATCTAGTATTGCTGACAAAACTAACCTGGCCATTAGTCTTGAAAAGGATCTTCAATCGGTTGTAGACTGGAAGGAATTGGCTGGTTAGCTTTAATGCCTCAAAAACAAAACTGCTCTCTATTACTCACCATAGCAAGCCATCACTACCTTTCATCAGAATGTGTGATACTCAATTCCACAAGAGCACCTCTTTGCAACCGCTTGGTCTCACACTGTCTGCTGACCTGAGATGGAATGAATATACTGAATCAATAGCTTCATCCACTGCAAGGAAAGTTGGCTCCCTGTGTCACGCCAGAAAGTTTTTCTTGCCCAAGTCCATCCTTCAATCAAATCTGTAAATCAACTATTTGCCCTTGCATGGAATACTGCTGCCTTATATAGTCTGGTATCCCTGCTGTCCACCTTAAGGTCCTTGACATGATCCAGAGACAGATATGCAATGTGATTGGCCCTGATCTGGCATCACGTCTACAGTTGCTCTCTCACAGATGTGCTGTCACCTCCCTCTATCATTTCTACAAATACTTTCACTGTAAATGTTCCGATGAACTACTTTTGCTTGTTCCCAGACTGCATGAATTTAAATGTGCTACTAGGCTCTTTACTCTCGCTTCCACTCTCTTGCATATGCTAGTGGAATCCCGCCTTGCCTGGGGGTGAAATGCTTAAAAAAAGTCTGCTAAAAAGCTCTTGACACAACTGTGGAGGTAAAAAAAAACCCAAAAAAAACCCACAAACCTGATGTTATTTGGTCAGAATTTTTTAGCACCTCATCTCCATGTGTGCGATTATATTTATATACATATATTTGAATTTAGTGTATTCGGGCAGCAGATCATTATTTAAACATATATTGTTAAATATAACAATGAATGTCCATTATGTCTGATCATGAGCCGTTCTAAACTTTGAATGTTTGCTTTAATTTCAGGTGAAAATAAAGACAAAAAATGTCCAACATTTGGATAAATTTTTTTATTAAGCTGGTCATTGATCTAAGCTTTCAGCTCACAGGAGCCATCTTCAGAGTGGTTTATACCAACATTTAAACAAAGATATTCACCATCAAAGATGGCCTAATGATTGTGTCTAGCAATAAACAGTCTGTCACCTCAGAGTGTTGACTTCAATTTTCACTTATATATATGTGTGTGTGTGTGTGTGTGTGTGTGTGTGTGTGTGTGTGTGTGTGTGTATATAAATTGGAACATGGTTGATTGTTTAGAACATTCATTTTCTGACCATAAAAACCTGGGTTCAAATCTGAACATGGCTGATTTTCTCAATTTTTTTTCTGATGAAGGTAAATAACTAGCAAAACATGTTAAATTTATAAAGGTTTTTTTTACCTGTTCCTTATATGTATGTAGTCATAATCACCAATAAAGGTATGGAATATGCAAGAAATAATTGCATAAAACTGCTCAATGTTTCATTATTTCATTCCCCTTTACTTTTTTATTTTTTCTCTAAACAGCAAAATTATATCTGTATATACACATACATATACACACACACACACACACACACACACACACACACACTTCAATACATACAGATTTACAAATGTTTTATCTATTACAAAACCGACTACACATTAGCCTTAAATTCTGAATATTTTAATGCTTAAAGAACAAATATTAGTTAGATTTACTTATAAAGAACCAGAATATAGTTTAATTAAAGAGGGTAGATTAGATCATAATTTTTTTTTACACCGGACAAAACAAAATCTAACAGACATTATAATAAAAACTTAATGTCAACAGCTTTACATTCTCAATAATAGAAAAACAAAAACTTTACCTTCCCATTGTTAGCAAGCAAACTTTGAAAATCAAGTATCTTAAATTTTTTATTTAAGCCAATTTCAACTTTTAGAATAGGTTTGGCTATATCTGCAAAGTTTTCCTTGCCTTTACTGATATCAACTGTTTTGCCAATGTACTGACGGATTTCAAGTATCTCCTGCTGCTGTCTGCAAATAAATAATGAAAATTAATATTGCTTGTTTGTATGTTTTATTAAGTGAATTTCATTTATTTCTTTTTCATAAGCTACAAGGTCATTAAACTATTGTAAAAGCCCACATTATAATTTATAAACTAGAAAGATTTTCATAGCTTTTACTAAATCATTACTTTTTTTTAAATTAAAGAAAGAAGATATAGTAATCAAAATAGATATATTTTATTCATATTTCTATGTTGTCAAAAAATCATAATAGAAAAATAAAAAAGGAAAATAACTGAAAAGGCATGGCACATGGAACTAGAACAATCTACCCAAGTGGACGAAATAGAGGATCCAGTTTGAAATTCCAATTGCCTGAAGATTGGAGTATACAATGGCTGAAACATTGTGAATATGGTAACAAAGATCAATGAACAATATAAATAGGGCAAATAATTATAATACCTCATCTCAATAAAGACAGATTTTGAATTATTTGTTTAATAAATCCTATGATGACATGTTATATAAACCACTACTTAAACACTAAAATTTTAAAATATATCACCAAAAATATATTCATAAACTACTTCCCACATGTAAATTTTCAATTTACCATATTTAATAACATATAAAATTTTTCCGTCTTTTTATTGTATTTTGAAATTAGGCATATTACAAGTACTGGTAGCCTATAGAATCTGGGTAAATACTAGCCTACCAGATACACAAACTTTATAAAACTTGAAAAAATTTTTGAACAATCTTTTGGGAAAGAAATATGCAAGACTTATTTGCCATATTTGCCAGATACAATGTTGATTTAAAAAAATTGTAGAAATGGTAAAAGTAATGAGCAGATACCTGGCATTGCTTGACAATAAAATGACTACAACTATAACAACACAGGAAGAAAAAAAGATTTATGTATGAGAAAATATTTATAAAAAAATATTCTGATGCACAAAAGAAAATAATAATTTAATGAAGATTCTAGGTATGCAGCTTCTCACATTGGATGCCAATATGAATAGGTTACTTGGAGATCCAACCCAAGAACAACTAAAACAGAGCTGACCATGTGAAAAGCATATACAAGTTTGCCTTACAATCTTGAGAGATTGTCCTTGTGTCATGTTAATAGCAAAATTGAATTAAGATCTCTTCAAAGATTCAAAGAGCAAGATTTGGGGACTCTTCTTTTTGCCTACACCAGTTAGAATAGTTGATTCAACAGCATGTAGGAGAAGCTACTTCTGAGAAGCACAATGGTTGTCCCAACTTTTAGTTGAAGATTTTGGAGAGGAACGCCTGGCAGCCTAAGTGAAACTTGATTGGGTTCTGAATAAACTCCAGAAACCATTTAATTTGTTCAGTCTAAACTCCCCAGGATTGTTACAACAGCTTTGAGGTAATTTCTTTGATGACATCAATCTTTATAGTAAGAATACCTCACTTACAGAACCACTGGTAGTTTCTATAGTTTTGGGTTATGTTTTTACATTTTAAATAACTGAAAAATAAAGATTAAATCCCCAAATTTTTGAAAAATTCAAGATTGCACAACATTTTGCAAACATAAAAAAGCAACCAAGCTTTTAGCTTTTTGAGTTTTTTTGTAAATATGAAAAAGAATTTTTAAACATCTAAAAAAATACAAGTACATTATACTTACATTATATCAACACTGAGTAATGAGAGCAATCAAAAATGGACAATTTCTTATAAAATATGTAAGCTTGTTTGTATATGTATGCACACATACATACACAATAAATCCATAGCCCAATGCAGGTATTAAATGAATTTTGATCTGAAAAGTTCACTATATAATATTCCATGTATGGAATAAGCTGAAAAGCAATGTATTAAGTGCACTGACAAAAAAGGAGATTATGTTATGTACATTACTTACCTTGAGTTCATTTTTTCTTTTTTTTTTATAAGAATCAGGATATAAACTGAAAGAAAAAAAAATGATGATAAATCACTTGAAGGAGAAAGCAATGAGAAATAGAATTAATGCATTGTCTCAGTCACAATAAACTTGTTACATTTATGGAAAATTTAAACTACATTATTTTTTCTGCCATACCAATAAGTGACATGAATACTAGCAAATGGTATGAAAAACAAAGCTTTAAGTAAAACCTGGTCAGCAGTCGCTGGTCATTCAATCCACAACCTTCCTGCCACATTGTGATTTTTGATCCCAGGGCGATGTAGATTGAACTCCATAGGAACTAGATGTGTCAAATATGGCGTCAGTTTGTTTACATTGTGCAGATGAGTAGGAAAATTTCAGTGATTGTGCAGGTCAGTGTTGCCAACATTGTGATAAATTTTGTGTGAATAGATTGGACGGTTTTTGAAATATTGGAAAAAAAGTTATCTCGATAATAATTTGGCACGCAGAGTACATACATATATATATACACATATATATATATACACACATATATATATATACACACACACACATACACATATATACACATATATATATACATACACATATATATACACACACACATATATACACACACACACACATATATATATAGACATATATATAAGGTAACCAAAAAAGTTCTGTCCATTTTTAAAGGAAAAAAAAGAAAACACTTCACAGTATGTGTAACTTATATTTAGTCTTCGAAGTAATCGCCATCGGCATCCAGCACCTTCTGCCAACGTGTCTCCAGCTGTTCAATGCCCATGCGGTAGAACTCGGGGGGTTTTGACGCAAAGAAGTCCATGAGGGCTTTGCGCAAGTCTGCTTCATTGGTGAAGGATTTCCCATGAAGATGCTTATCCAGGGAGTGGAAGAGGTGGTAATCGGATGGCGCAAGGTCAGGTGAATAAGGTGGATGGCACAAAGTCTCCCACCCAAGTTGCTGTATGGTATCCCTGATCACTCGCGCGACATGCAGCCTGGTGTTGTCATGGATGAAAAGCACACCTTTGCGATTCACCAGTGCAGGCTCCATCTGACATAATGTCTGTTGCACACGTTTCAATTGCTGCAAGTATAGGTCTCCAGTGACCGTTTGGCCCGTTGGTAGCAGTTCATAATGAACCACTTGATGACCTGTCCACCAGACACAAAGCATAATCTTGTGTGGGTACATAGGTGGTCTTGCGGTGTGAAGGACAGCATCCTGAGGAGACAACCTATGTCTGGAACACTTGGGAGTGTCGTACAGAACCCACTTTTCATCACTGGTAAGCACACGATTGAAAAAGGATGCGGTACGGTGGCGAGAAAGCAGCAATAGGCAGGCTGCCACTTGTTTTCTCTTGTGGACCTCCAACAGCGTTTGTGGAACCCACTTGCTCAGTTTGTATGCCTTACCTAGGCGGTGCAGGTGAAGTCTGTTTCATCGGAAACGTTGAACTGTCTTGCAAGTTCACCACACGTTAGACTACTGTCCTCTTCAATGGCTGCATTCAGGACTCCGTCATTCAAGACCTGTGGTCGTCCAATGCGAGGCTCATCATAGAGAGACAAATCTCCCGACTTGAATTTCCGAAATCAACGCCTTGCAGTACGTTCATCCACAACACAATACCCAAACGCTTGACATATGCGACGATTTGATGTAACTGATGATAAGCCAACTTTGAATTCGTAAAGCAAACAGCCCTGAACGAGATCTCTAGACACTTCGATCCTTCTCACACCTGTCCGGCTTATAACTGATGGCCGGGCACGGTGCACATGTTTTTATAATGTCTGATGTTCCTACTTCCGGGTGTCCAAATTTGAAAACAGTTGCTACATGTATTTCGTATATATTTCAACTTCATTCAATGACTAATCAAAAAATGGACAGAACTTTTTGGGTTACCTTGTATATATACACACATATATTTATATATATATATATATACATACACACACACACACATATATACATACATATATATATATATATATATATATATATATATATACTCATACATATATATATATACAGATATATATACTCATCACAGCTGTTTAAAACCCTTGTTTTTGTCATATAGGAAAATCCAATATAGCGCGTAAACGAAATATTCGGCGAAAAATCCCGTTCGTCAGTAACATTTTTAACACCTCATAGAATGTAAAGTTCTCAACGCAAACCTGTGATAAACTGTTTTCCTGAATCCTTGATGACTTGGCTGTCCGAAAATAACAACATTAAAATGAAATAATGGAAACTGACTGTGAAAAACACAATTATGCGCAACAGGGTTTTGATCAATTAGTAAACTTCTGGACCTTTTAGGGCAATGTTATAGGGTCCAGACGGCTAATTTTTACACATGGAATTATTCACTGATAATAAATCTTCAGATTTGGCTGTGAAAAATGTCACTCGGCGGTTAGCAATAAAAAATTATGGTCAATTTTGTATGAAAAATCACTTTTTCTTATTTAAGAATTTTTTTTTTTCACTTCAAAATAATTTTTTTTCAAACTTCAATCCTTTTGTCTTTACGTTGGTGTAAATATCATTGAATAAAATGAACTACTATATGACCCGGCGATGGGAAATACGAAAGGTATATAGCGAAAAAAAAACAGTATCGTCTGCTAGTGTTTTTGTCATCCAGGCCGGTGCCCCTTGAAATAAAAATGCAGTTGTAATTCATTTTTAAAAAAGCAAAAAAAAAAAGAATGAAATAAAAAAAAATAAAACGAAAACTTTACTTTTTTTTTCTAAATCAGGAAAAACTTTAAAAACTTTTTACGATATTAAAAAAAAAGATAACTTGCTTTTGTTTATCTTTATCCAGCTATTTTAGAATTAATGAAAGAATGATAGGTATAAAAAAAAAAAATCCCAGGCCTATTATAAGATAAAAAACAAAACAATGATTCACTTATTTAATTTTTTTTTTTTACTAACAGTTTAACACACAGGGTGACAGACATGAAAAAATCAAAACAAAAGAAGTCTGACTTTCTCATCACAAGTGTTAGCAGGGGTGAGGTGTTTCAAGGTGCCACTTTTTTTTCTCACACTTTTGATACCAAACAATCTGGACTTTAGTGATGAAAAGTTAAGTGGATGGCAGTTTATTGTTTGTTATTATTGCTTTCAGAGTTTTTTATTGCTTTGTCCAAAAAGACAATTTGACTGTTGATGAACACTTCCTTATCTCTGAGCTGCTATTTGGGGACAGGTAGGAGGGAACTCTATCAAATTTCTTTTAACCCCTGCTATATATTTAATTTACACCAGCCAATTTTACTTTTAAATGAAAGAACATACTGTTTGCTTTCAGAAAGTACCCACTTTCATGAAATTATGATTGACATTTCACCAGATAATGGACTAAAATACTGATATATTGAAATTTTTGAAGATTTTGCCTTATTTTTGACCTGAGAATTTTGTTTTGCTTCAAACTATCAATTTCATGGCTGAAATTGTTTAATTATATTTATGCTTTCTGATTTTCAAAAAAAAAAAGCTTAATTTCCCATTATTGTGAAAATTTTTTGTTTAGAACAGCCTGAAAATATTTTTTTTTCCCAATTAAACAAACCAATTTTATTTCGAAATAAAAGAACATACTGTTTGTTTTCAGATGATAACTTGGTTTTTCGTGTTCAGATCAAAAGTTTCTTTGATATTTTATTCAGATGATGACAAAACTGTCATTTTTTTATGTTTTCCTTGTTTTACCACTATAAAAGTATGAAAATCCTATTTTTCAGAGAAAATAGGCTGTGACAAAATTACTTTTGCTATTTTTGTGATGATTTACACTTGGGAGAAAAAATTCTTAAGATAGCACACCTGAATATATGTTATTTAAACTTACTAGGGCTATAGGAACACTCAAACAGCTGTTACATATATATATATACATATATACTCATACATATATATATATATATATAGATACTCATACATATATATATATATATATATATATATATATATATATATACGTATATACTCATACATATATATATATACGTATATACGCATATATATATACGTATATATGCATATATATATATATATATACACGTATATATGCATATATATACACGTATATATGCATATATATATATATATATATACACACGTATATATGCATATATATATATATATATACGTATATATGCATATATATATGCGTATATATGCATATATATATACGTATATATGTATATATATATATATACACACGTACATATATACATATACAAATACATATATACATATACATATATACAAATATGCTCGTACACATATATATATACATATATATATATATACACACATACATATATATATATATACATATATATACATATATACTCATACATATATATATACATATATACTCAAACATATATATATATATACATACATATATACTCATACATATATATATACATATATACTCAAACATATATATATATATACATACATATATACTCATACATAAATATATATATATACATACATATATACTCATACATAAATATATATATATACATACATATATACTCATACATAAATATATATATATACATACATATATACTCATACATAAATATATATATATACATACATATATACTCATACATAAATATATATATATACATACATATATACTCATACATAAATATATATATATACATATATACTCATACATAAATATATATATATACATATATACTCATACATAAATATATATATATACATATATACTCATACATAAATATATATATATATACATATATACTCATACATAAATATATATATATACATATATACTCATACATAAATATATATATATACATATATACTCATACATAAATATATATATATACATATATACTCATACATAAATATATATATATACATATATACTCATACATAAATATATATATATACATA
>OZ038478.1:115366426-115436426 GCA_964036315.1 Acanthosepion esculentum
TGCTCTGTAGCTAAAAAAAAACAACTATAGAATTCAGAATAGTTTATTTTTCCAGTGACGATATCACACGATTTTTATTTTGTCTACTACTATATAGTCGATAAATCGATCAAATCCATTCATTCATTGTTTTAATTTTGTTGTGACGGGATTTTTTTTTTTAATTAGCATTTAATTTGCTCATGGTTTTTGGTTGCGAAGTGGACCATCCTTTCTTCTCTAAAACAAAGAACAAAACTACAAATTCGGAAATTTTCTTAAAAAAGGAAAATTTTGTTTACAGTTTACTGTTTACTACTTGTAAAAAAAATTCAACAATTTTTTAATATCGCACTTAAAGGTAGAGGAAAAATAAACTAACGAATACATATTTATTACACAGCATCGAAAATTTAATTTCTTTATATATCGATGATAATTAAAAAAAAAATTTTTTAAAGAAGGATTTAGTTTTTTCTATGGATAATTTGCAGTGTAACCCCTGCGGGGATAATACTGCAAAAATAAAATTAACCTTTACACTACACTACAGTGTAACAACAGTATTTCTTTAGTTATTCTCTTTGTTTTAATTGGTAACATCAATAGCTTCGGCAAGTCATAAACAAAAACACACACATTACATACATTAATTTTGTGCTAGCAGAAAACAGGTTGGAAAATTGCTCTAAGACAATAATATCCATCACAACATAACGACTAAAAAGTTAAAAACAATATGGTCACACGGTCCCTACAAAATAAATGTTTTTAGTCTAGAGATAAACAGAAACTAAACACTCTACTAAACTTGGGTGGATGCTAGCTCATTTAAAAAAAATTTGATTTCATTTAATTTTATGTTTCCTTCAGCGAAACTAAAATGCTATATAGTCGCAATATGAAATGGGATAAAAAAAATAATCCTTACGAGGTTTCAAAAGCAGCATAGTAGTAAGTGAAGAGAGATTTATTTAAAAACCCGAAAGAAATTGCATGTTTTGAAGATAGTTTCACTGTGTTGGGATTTAGTGAAGAAGCCTTTATTTTAACAATATTGCGGACATCAAATTAAATATATAATGATGAATTTTAAAATACTAAAAGCAGACTCTTTAAAAGTCGTCCGGGGAAAATAACCTTTCCAGCCTGCTTAGCAACAGTACGTTTTATGACAAGGTGGTCACAACCCAACCTCAATGCTATTGTTAAAATGTCGAAAAATGACCGGTTACAATGCTCTTATTTTTTGTGGTAAAGAATACGGTTAGATGTAACTTACATACGATGAAAAATTGACAAGCTATAAAACTAAAAAAAAACGAATATACTTTTTTTTTTAGTTTAAACAAAAAAAAGTAATTAGATAGTACAATGAAAACAAATTTATTTTAATTAAATTTATACATTGCTGAACAATAAGTATTGTCTCTAAATTGTTTACTAAACAATTAGATATATTTTCCGTGTATATAAAAAAATGTATATTTACCTTTTAATTTTAAAAATAAAACAATCACATACCGGAAGAGGATTTTGTAAATTGTTTTTAGGTTTAACTCCCAAGTACTAAGCAGTCGGCAATTTTTTTTAACTTGAATTTTTAATTGTTAATTAAAAATCTATAATAATGACAAATAATTTACTTTTTCAAATAGTTAACAGATTTTTAGTTTAAATTAAAAATTCATTATTAACAACAAGCAAAGTGGACTGACGCATGTGTCCGTTTTTGTTTTTTAGTAGTATTGCATCAATTTTAAATAAATTAAATTATTCCCCGCGAATTTTAATTAGTTTAAAAGGGTAATTTCGTAATTATGTACCATTTTTTAAGTCTATGTTACTGTTGAGTGTTGAGTTTTGAAGATAGAATCTGTATTTTATTAGTACATTTTGAGATTTGAAGTACTGCAGATTCACTTTTTAGATGGAGATTTTTTCCTTATTTATCTTCGTATTACTGTTGTTTTTTTTTTTATACATGAAATAAAAATAGATGAAGGCAGACACTGAAGGCTTGATCTTATTTTAACAAACAAGTGAACAATTTTGTGCTCTTTTTCTTTGCCGAGTTCATAGCCTTTTTATAGCACAAAAATAAAAAACTCATTTATAGTACACAAAAATGGGATACTTGCTTGAGTTGTTTAACAGAACTCAAACAAACTGTAATTAAAATCAACAATGCAATGATTATTTTTGCAGTTGACCTAATTTTAAATAAATTATTTTTTTTTATATTGTAACTAAAAATTTATCGACATTGTTTTGCACTCGATGAAATGAATCTAATATTATCAAACAGGGCTTTTAATTCCAAAGGTAAGAAGAAGTGTTTTTTACAGCACAACAGAAAATCATTGTTTGTTTGGGTTGGGATTTCGATTTTAAACAGCGATGGTGGATCTCGATAAATAACCGATTACAAACAACGAATGAAACTGTGACAAATTCTAAGTAACTTGTTGAATGATAATCTTGAATGACAACAGACTCAAATCAATCAGATAGTCTCCAATACAAAAGACAAAAAAAAACGAATGATATTTTTTTTTTAAAAAAAGAAAGAACCAAGAAACGTGTATTGATGATTGTGATTGCAAACAAAATGGAAAAATATGAAAATCAAATGTTCACAAAGCAGCTAATGAACAAATAATAAAAAACAAGGAAAATAAATAAAACAAGTTAATGAATCCATTTTAGCGACAAGGAAGCAACAATAAAAAAACAAAAAAACAATTGGACAATTTAGTAACAAACGAATAGAGAATATTTGTAAAAACGCGGAATTTCATCATTAAGCAATAATAAACAGTGCACAAAATAAAAAGACGTACTTGTATGTTTTTTTTTTTTAAAACAATGCACAGTCGATCAACTAAGTCGGCTTCGATGGCTGTGTAGTTCATCGTAACTTACAGTAGTTCTATAATCTGTCACTGGAATTCCCTACATTGTTAAAAGTGGTTGCAGCAGATTGGTTTTTAGCAAGAAAGCGCCTTCTATGGCTTCAAGGGGCACACAACTCTGTTTTTCACAATAATTACTCAATATCTTCCACATCAAACAACCATTTCAAATTTAACATTTCTTTGAATTATTCAGTCATGAAAGTGAAATTGAAACGCTTAATGATTATTTCCGTTGGCCTTGAACTTTAGTAAAAGTTAATAGTGAAAGAGAAATTTCGTTTTAACTTTTAAATAATAATTTGAAAAAAATCTTATTCTTAATAAAATATTTTATACTTCTGCTTAATATTCATTTTAAAAATAAATCTTTTACAGAATGAAAAGTCCAGGATATACAAATTAAAGAAATTATTTCTATAAATGTAAACAATATAACTAAAATGCCCCCATGAGAAATATAAGTAAAATTTAGCCAAAGTCAAGATCATGTAACGGAAAAAAATAAATTTCACGTAGATATAACAAATTAAAGCTAAATTTACTAAATATTTGAAAATATATATCTCTAACTACACACCAATTTTTCTTGAGCTAACCTACACATATGCCATACTCTACTCAAAAAGATTTAAAAGAAACACAAATGCATCAGACTGCTAGCCATTATTGAGGTGAATCTTATTTGCTTTCAACCACATCTTCACATTTCCCTTGTATAGGCTATAAAAAAACAGGCAGTAGCACACCAACAGAATGCAGAGAGAAATTGTACACTTGCATGTCTGACTGCCCGTCCAACCATTAGGCTTAGATTTTGGTTGCCATAAGTGGTCAATATGGAGTGGCGGCAGTTTCATGTTTGGATGCAATATTCAGGACTGAAAATTGCAATCAAACAAAAGATTGTTGCTTTTATATGTGTGTGCATGTGTGTGTGTGTGTGTGTATTTAGGCAGCTATCCTTCCTTCATGCAAGTTTCATTAAATATGACAGACAAGGTGCTTTGATTACATTTATCAAATTTTTCATGTGATCTTATAATCTTTTATGGCTAAATGTATAGCTGAAAGCACTTGCAAAAAACAACATTTGGACAGTTTTTATATAATTTATCTACTGAAAAGTAAAAATTATAAGATCACATGAAAAATTATATAAAAAACTTCAAGGCCCTTATGTAAATTTTGTTGCAAATCAAAAAAGTTCTTTAAATATTTTTTTCTGCAGCATGAAGCAATTTCCTGGTTTCATGATAGAATTTCAGCATAAATTATCCAATAAAAGCCAAAAGCACTCAAAAGATATTTATGTCCAAGTTTTTCTAAAACATACAAATAAAAAATATTAAATCTTATTAAAGAAAAATTAAATAAAAAGTTTTTAAACAAAGACCTTTCATTGGTTTTCAATTGAACTCATATATAAAATAGAGTTAAAAATGAATTATAGCAACTCATTACATCCTGATGAGTTAAGTGGTGAAAATGAAGTAGCTGATGAGTTACTGCAATTAATTTTTGCTTTATCATAGATTGATCTGTTTCTTTAAAGTACCAAGTACTTTTGTTAGTTTTTATGTGTTTTATGTTAAGGTGTAAAATCTTTTATATCCCTGTTGAAATTATGTTCCTTTCACCTGGTTTTCTTATTTTTTTATTTAATTTTATTACCCCCACCTTTTCTCCTTAATACCCTTGTTTACTCCTAATTCCTTCACACTTAAATAAAAGTTTCAATTGTAATTAACAAATACAATAGACACCTGAAAAAGGCCAGAAAGTACAGCAGTCAGAATGTGACTATAACAACCAAGATGAAGATAACAATTCAAATAAATACTTCATAGTTCATACTACTGAAATAATCTGTTTAATATAGGTGTAGTTTGTTTGGTGGTCTTAACCTAGGAAATAAATCTTAGAACAATTCAGATCAAAAAGGTCTTGTTTTGCTCATATGCTGTTAAGTCTAATATATTGTTGAGTCCATAAAGAAATACATAAATAAAAAATTAATCATACTGTCAGTGTTGTGTCCATAAAAATTAATTTTAGTGTCAAAAATAATTGTAATAATTATAACAATTATGATTAATTTACTCTTTATAAACCAATGAGAATCAACCCCACTTTTTTCCTTTACACACAAAAGCATGTGATATTCTATTGGACAAGCAGTCGACACATGCTTGCCAACATGTGCATCAATGAAAATTTTGGCTCCTTAACTTTTCCAGGCCATAATAGTAACATTTATCTCTTAGTGCTCAACAAAAATTTGAGGTAAAAAAACCCAGACACTTGTATTTTCCAACTAAATTATCTGAAAAAAAGAAAAAACATTGGAGAAAGATTGTATGCACTTTACTCCTTCTTTATCTTATCATTCTGTTGGATTCCAATCCATATTTGATCTACATTTCACCCCAAACTCAATTTTATTCAGTATTACTGTCTCTCATGTCTAACACCACATAACAACCAAATAAATAATATTCATTCTGTTGTTTCCACATCTTGCTGTTTCTCATTGTTATGAGTATTTTTGTATATATAAATGTAAAGGGGTTTATAATTATTTACTCAGAGTTATAACTGCCCTATTTACAAATATTCAATGTTTAATCTCAAGTAATGGAAAGTTTATTTAGATCAATTCAATAAAAGCTTTTGTTTGAAAATAGAAATGTCTATTTAATATTTTCATATCTCAGCATACTTGCATTTTGTTAAGTATTTTATATTGCTGTAATTCTAATCTGAGAGAAGCTAATGTTTAAATTTTTTTATTCTTTTCTTATTTATCATTATAAGACAATGGATTGGCTATGTAGGCTGAAAAATGGTTTATTTTCCTTCCTTCTATGTAGGTGAACAAAGAGTAGAAAATTTAAAAATGCCAGAGAAATTCTCAGTTATGACTTTATGAAAATAGCAAAGAGCAGAGAATACAATATTTCTAAAAAATATGACATTCTTTAGTAAAGATTCCCACGTGGAATATATGAGATGGAATCAAGGTATCAAGGCTAGTTCAATCACCCACGCATATTGGGGGACTATTGTTGATTCCTACAAACCTGAGACCAGCTCAACACAAGTGCAAACATTTCTAATGAAAATAAGATAATTATTTTATATTTATTCATTTATTTCTCATTGTCATTAAATTTTCCTTGAACAAATATGTACCATTTACTAATACACTATTTGCTTTGAATATGAATGAATGAGGGGTTGCTGAAGTTTTCAGTCACTTCCTAAATATAACAGAACATCAGAATTTTTTTTATTTTATTTTGTTCTTAGTCAGGACAGATTTGTTTTGGATGTGGCAAATCAAGGTATATCATGTGAAATTGTCTACAAGGAAATCAACAAGGACTGCAGTGATAACGACTCCTTTAGTACAACAATTCCATACCCTGGTCCACTTTCAACAATAAGCATTGGTAGAGAGAAAGAGAAGAGCCCTTGTCAACACAGGGTGTAATACTACATTAGTAACTTTGATGGTGATGATCCAACCAACAAAAAAGTCAGGCCAGTATTAAACTTTTGTCAATTGAACAGCCATGTGTTGCATCATATTGTGGTTAATGCAATTGATATGCAGAAAAACCATGGAAAAATGGAGGTAAATCATTGGAGGTCCCACCATTGTAGACCTGATGTCTGCTACCTGTAGATATATGGCAAGAAGATTATGGAATTACTAATGTGATTAGGGATTGGGGATTGGGCTGAATGTTGCACCAAAAAAATCATATCAATGATAGTAAAAAGGGAAAGGTGATGAAGCAAAAATGAAAAGCTGAAAGAATGAGGTAGAAAGACAATTACTGGGATGTAGGAGATTGTGAATGTGAAAAGGGAGGACATAGTTAAAAGGAAATGGCACATTCCTAAATCAATGAAAGGAATGGTATGGAGTGATGTGAACAGTGTTGCCACAGGTGTGAGTGTAGAAATTGATGATGTAGTTGAAAACCTGGTCTGGTTGAGGAAGAGGAGTAACGACAACCACATTAATGTGTTGTAGTTGGATACTGCATTAAAAGGAGATTGAAGGACAGAAATCAGGACTTATTCAACTACTGTCCAAATCTAGATAAGTTCTGCTATTACAGTTAAGAGAGCCTGGGCAATAATGATTGTCAAGCAGCAACTTGTAACTGAATTTATGTATAGTGCTCATGCCTTTAGCAAGGATCAAAAGATATTTTTTTAACACAAATAAGGATAAACTGAATGTATTGGAAGGGGGAATAACCACGGCATGCTGTTTATGGCAGAGAGGAGTTATACTGGCTGCATCACATTAGTACCAAAAGAAACTTGTATCTGATCTGCAAAGTTGACCTAAATGTCACAAGGGCGATCATTTAGAGGGCGATTAGACATTGCAGTAAGTGTCAGTGATTTGACCCTGTGCCAAGTGTGCATGACCACATAAAGTGCAGTTCACATAAAGACTAAGTGGACAAGGTTAGATGTTGATGTGACCTATTATCAAAGACAGACATATTTAACAATGACTGTAGTTCTGAATGATGGTTTGAATTTGGAGGGAAATACATCTATTTTCATAGCACTGACTAACAAGTCAGGTGCAAATGAATGTGAACTCCATTGGACAATCAGCTTAATGAGCCATATAACAAAACTTATCATCTGAATTCTGATAAATAGAGCACACAAAAGAATCAGATTGGAAATAGGAAGAAAACAGTACATGTTCGTTAAAGACACTGGAACAAGAAATGCAATATTTATACTCAAAAAGAGCAATACAATTGCAGAAGGATGTGTACTTTTGTTTTATAGATTATGCACAAGTGTTTGATAAAGTACATTACAAAGAACTCTTGGAACTGCTAGGTAAGCTTGACATATATGGGAAGGATATTAGAACAATCCAGAACTTATATTGGCAGTAAACTGCTTACAAATAGAAAATGAGTTCAGTAAATATACAAGAATTGCAAGGGGTGTAAATCAAGGATGTGTCTTCTTACCAGACTTATTCAACCTTTACAATGAGGCAATTCTGAGAGAATTAGAATTTCTTGACAGCTACAATCCTAGACATGGAAAGGAATCTACATGAACTCCTACAGAAGAAAGCAAAGAAAAAAAAAAAGGACTAAACATCAATTGCAAGTATACAGAATGTATGGGTGTTAGCAAAAAGGACAGCCCAATATTTGGAGATACCAAAATCAAACTGATACAAAAATTTAAATATCTGAGAGGTTTTAACAGAGAACAGAAAGTGAGACTGAAATATGAAGGTGCATTGGGATAAAGATGTCTCCCAAAAACTAAGCAAAGTATTAAGAAAGAGAAAAATTAGAAACAAAGAAAAGAGTACTGAACTGTTATATAATATCAGTCCTCCTATATGGCAGTAAATGTGGGACAATCTCCTCACAGATGAAAAAGAGACTTGAAGCAACAGAGACGCAGTTCTACAGAAGGATTTTGAGAATACCATGGACCGAACATGTGAGCAATGATGAAGTTTCAGAGAAAATGGAAACAAAAAGGACACTTATATTTAATATCAGGAAGTGATAGTTGAAATTTCTAAAGTACATAATGAAGAAAAAGGGCCTGGAAATTTTGATACTCAGGACAAATTGAAGGCAAGAGGGACAGAGGAAAACAACACATAGCCTACTTGACAAGCTTGAGTAAATGGATGGAGGAGCAAATTATAGAAAAGATAACAAAAAGACAATTTATTATGAGCTACAAAGAATAGGGAATTGTGTAACCATGATCATCAATATCCAAAAGTCACATGCCACATAGTCGTAGAAGCAGAAAATGAATGACTGGTTCAATGCAGACAAATCTGGGTTGATTTTTTCAACTCTTTGTGGGTTATTTAAAACTCAAACATTTTGAAGTGTAAGAATTTTTTTTTACAAGTGAATATTGTATTAACAATATTTTTTAGAATAATGATTTTTCTAGATAGATGTGTGGCCGGCTGGAAACAAACAAAAATTGATGCATTTTTTTATCAAAAATCAATTGGACAAAACCTTGAACAAAGTGTTTTGAAAATACTTTTTGATGAGATGTTAAATTTTTTCAGAAAATGACTTTTCTTCATTCTTTTTCAATAATTTATGTATTCATTTATCCAGACACATTTTTCAATCCATCCCAATGTGGCTTGAGTAAGTTCTGTATTACTAATACTACAAGTGGATGTAAAACAATAACAAATTGTGACACTATATGACACTGGTAAAAAGAAAGGGTTAAATTAGAACAGACAAAAAGGTTAAAGATATGGAATAACATATAAACTGAAAGAAGGTAGAAAAGACAGACCTGAAAACAAATGACTTTATTGGTTTTGGAAAAGATATTATCAAGGAGCCATGTGGAAGATTTCAAACCATGACAAGAAGGAATAGTGAAAGTATATTTGAAATCAATTAAAAATTTTTGAAATAGAATTATGTCCGCTTACTAAAGTGGAAGTTATGAAAAGATGTCTCATGATTGCCAGATGGAAGAAGGATTCAATTGTTTTATAATATTTGGTAATTTTGAAGACAAAGGAAGAATTGAAAAACTGATTTATGCCTGTTAAATAATGGAAATGTAAACAAATTGAGAAATAAGATTTTTTGAGATATGAAACAAACCTGTAAGGTTCATAAGTACGATTAAGCGTACAAGATATGAAGACAAATACTTGCTGTCAGCAGGTCAAAGGAAACAGCTGGTAAATCTCTGATTGCATAAACAAGACCAGAGGCTGAGAAAATTTGTTGTTGAGAATTAAGATAATTACAATTAATGACTAAAAGTCAAGACTGCCCTTTCACCCACTAAGTTTAAAAAAAATTTGCATCCACATTTGCACCAAGGTCAATAATTATATATTTGTGGTCTGATTTGTAACAGAAATGGTTGTGCAATTCCTACCAGTACAAGTGGCTGAAGCTTAAATAGTCCAGAGTTTCAAATGCTAATGCTGGTAACACCTTACCTTGAAGACTGACCTGACACAATCTTATTCTTTGTTTTTTTTTTTTTTCATAATTTGATTTTAATAAACTTTATCATAACTCATTAAGAAGGAAATCTATTTTCTCCACTCTCTAATATTGCTTTGTTAAAACCTGAAAAATTCAAATATTGTGTTATAAAAAATAAAAACTGATGATGACAGTGATGATGTCTGAGATTTTAACAAAATAAAGAAGAAAAGAATTTGAAACAAGAAATTTATTAACAGATTTAACCATCAATTTGTACATCAAAAGAAAACTTGTAAAAAGAGTATTCCCCCTGCTATCATTCTTCAGGTAAAGGATTATCATCAATACAAGAACAGCCACAACCACTCGGACATTGTGCATAGGACGTGAACCATTCTGCCATGTGCAGCGTGTGACCTCCATGTCCACAAGCTAAACAGAAACTGGCAGAACCTGGACAAAAACAAAAGGAAATTAGCATTCATTTCTAAAATTTTCTGCAAGCTAATATATTTTTTGTGCTGAATTTCTCTTTAAAACTTCTAAATCATCAATTTTTCAGCTCTGACATCTTTCAGAGTATTGTCTTTGAGTTCAAAATCCTTTTAAACCTTACAAACCTTGACCTTGCACTTTCTGCATCATTACAATAAACTTTGATGATCCATTATTGAACTTATGTTGCACTTTGGCCCCAGATTAAGCATTAAGAGTAAATTGCGTTAAATTTGCCTTTAAAATTCAGTTCTGATTTTCAGTTAAGTACAGTAAAATTATTACATTTCTGCAAATAATTCTTAGGTTTTCATGCACAAGCAAGTAAACTTCCAAAAGACACCAAAATTTCCATAACATTATGTTGGGGAATTTTACATCAATTATAAACGCAATCTAGTCTTGTAAATATATCAAGTCACTAATTTTTTTTTTTGAATAAATGTAAACAATTTTGTTTTATAAAAGTCATTGATGTAAAGGCAACTACCAACATAATTATGAAAAGTGAATTTAGTTAATTTATACAAAAATAATTCTATCAAGAAATGATAAACCACAAATGTATTGATTTGGAATAAAAGCAACGTTAAAAAAATTTTATGACCATTAGCAGAATGCTTACCTCGTACCCCAATTTGACAAACTGCACACAACAAGGCTATTTTATGACAGTAATCACATTGTGGACCTTTTGTCTCTCTTTGACAATAATGACAGATTGCTTTAAATTCTGAAATGATATAAATACATTTTTTTTTTAATTTGATGCAACGTACTTGTTTAAATTTTATTTGGAATATCATACATAATATTGCATATTAAAAATGTATTTTAATAATATTGAAAGCATGTATAAAAACATACAATTAAAATCAACTTTCCAGTAGAAAAATCATATTCACTACTGGGAATTATCATGACAATATACATAAACTGCCTATGTATGTCAGTATGATTATTCAATATTTATAATTAGAATCATTGTAAATGGGGAGGTTATATTACAATACAGTAAAAATGAAATATTGATGAAAATTAGAACTGGGAAAATATAAAATTGTAAAAACAAAAAATTAGATGCCTTTTTAACTTCCTTAATATAAACTTGTAAATAAATATATTGTAATGTGTAACACTATAGCCTAAATATGATTAATGTGAGAAAAATATAAGCTTAGGTAACTATAGCACAAGAAAAATATACAAATATTTTTAATTTATATTCTCCCAAGAAAAAAAATCATACACTTAGGATAATGCTATAATTATTCTCAAAATAAAGACTAATATCATAGAACAACGAGATCATATCATGCAGTAAATAATTTTTAAAAAACCACGCCCATTTTAAAAACTAAAAATTTGTTTCATAAAAAATAAATAAACTAAATACTTAAATACTAAAAATTGTTAATACCATTAAAGAAAAACTCTGTTATTGCTGAGGTACAATAGCTTTCATTTTAAATAACAGCATATAGGAAATACTTGTTAGTAAAGACAAAAACACATTTTAATGGCAGATTTGTAATCTCACCTAATATGAGCCATGAAGAAAAAAAAAAGCACAAAACCACTGCAATAAAATAAACAAGCCTAAAAAAAAAAAAAAAATTACCTACACCACACAAGTGGGGGGGGGGCAGTAATATATACTATACACAAGGATATTTGTATTATATACTAAGCTACATTTCTATCATGAGAGGGTGCAGAAAAGTTGTTAGCACAACCAAGAAGTGATTACAAAATAGAATTCTGATGCTTGGTCATTTGGTAAGATTTTGGGAAGTACATCTGGCAAAGAACTTATAGCATCCTTCAATTAAAATAGCTAAGATTATTTCTTAAATATATCACAACTGTAATTTTCCCAAGGTAATAGTAAAATTCCACTTGTGCACCATTACTTAAATCCAGGATTTATTAGGGTATATTCGATTATTTTTCAACCTTATAACACGTTCATGGTGTTGGAGAATCAAGATAGCAGAAAAACAGTCATTATATCTAAATTTTAGTATCTGTGCAAATTTAGGCATATAACAATTTATCTTAATTTCTTTCTAAATTTGAATTATTTTTCTTTAAGGTGATTTATTATTGATGCTCACCAAACTGAAATATGGGCTTTATGACTTCTAATCTATCATTAGCTAGGAAAAAAATAATTAAAATGGTGAAAATTGAAGATGGCATGTAAAAGATCAAGTTTTATTTATTAAAAAGATTACATTAACTTAATACATTTTGTCTTTTTGTAGTTGACATTAAATATCAATAGAAATAAAAGCAAGAACCAAACAAAATGCACATTGCCAATGAAAAGAAATTGAGCCACAAAAACTAATTCTGAAGGATCTGATATTCAAATATGAACACTAATTAAAAATTTCATCAATACATTAAAATGTTAAAATATTATTGTGTACAATAAGCCCAGTTTTTTTAAATAAGTTACTACAGGTGCAATTTGTCAATGTCTGAAAATTATTTAAAGATACAAAAACCATCACAAGAAATGTTTAATTGGGAGGGAAGGAGGAATGGTCAAAAAACTGATCAATTTGATTATGACATGATAATTAGGATCTACAAGTGGATTCATGCACTTGAAATGAAAAAACTGGAATGGACTGAAAAAGATGTGAAGTCAGAGAAAATGTGTAAATAGCAAGCATAAAATGGAACAAACAAAAAGAAGGAAAAGTAGTATAGACAGTGAACAAAGAACAAGTGAAAATAGAAAAGACATAAAATGACTAGCCAGGACAGATTTATATATTGAGAATAAAAAAGTGTAGATAACAGACAGTGAAAATAGATAAACCAATTGTGAACAGCATATACACACAAATACAAACACACAATTGCTGAAAAGAGAGAAATACTGTCAAAAGAAAAAAATGAAAAAATATAATGATAAATAGTCACTAAACAAGAAATTACTGAAGTGCAGATTGATAAAACCAAGAAAGAACCACAAACTCCAAAAATGGATATGATAATGGCAAGCAGGGTATAGAGAAATGTAGATGGAAAGTCTTAGGATTTTACTGACAAAGAAAGACAAAAGTCTAACAGGTGCAAAAAAGAATTAATAGAAATTGCTTCTATGAATGCAAAAGATAATTTGCACTGAAAAAATTAGAAATAAAGTAAGTTTTAAAGATAGTTTTTCCATTGTTCATCTTTTAGTCACATTCATAGCAACAATTTTTCTTGTATTAACAAATTTTAGTTGGAAATGATAGTTTAAGAAAAAAAAATGAAAAACTTATTTTGTTATAAATCAGTTATTGAGAAAAATGGCACACTCAAATCCACCACTTAAACAGAATATTAAAAAAAATAATCTTAAGTATATTATGTTTTTGTTAATTTAATCATTTTTTTCCCTTTAATTTCCTCTGTGGTCTTTCAATAGAAGTTTTAGCTTTGGGCAAAGCCAGAATTCGCAGGGTGACAAATCTGAACTTTTGAAGGGCTAACTGACTTTTCTAAAAAAACTGCATAAGATGTGAACAATGGGAAGTAAAGTTTAAAAATAGCTAGATATTTTCTGGACAGTCTACAAAATCCCAGATCTTGTAATTCTTGCATTGTCAATTACAAATGTCTTGATTGCAGCCACCATACATTCAACATTTCTGGGTGTTCTACTTGTTGAAGCTCTTTTAAAACTTGATTTGCTTTCAATGGATTCCTGACCAAGTTTGAAGTGTTGGTACAAAAATTTTATTTGAGCTTCAATAACCAAATTAACCCTGAAAGCATTCTTAATGCCTAAAAGTTTAAGGCACAACTTAATACATCTTTAATTGTGATGGTCACACAATAGCATTTCACTGTCAACTGAGAAAGCCCATGAGAAAGCATGTGTGTCTATGTACAGTAAGGTTTTCAGTGATTAGTTACAAAATTACATCAAGGCTGCACAACCAACCATTGAGATATTTTTTTTGTAGCAACGAAATATAGTATTTTTATCCACTGACTTACCAGGTACTTATGATGCTGGTTTCTCAGCTTTAAAATTTTAGTAGCAAAAATGGTATCAAACTATCAAAATATATTTTCCTCAAACATGAATCATGAGAAATTTCATTTAAAATAGTGTTAACCACTAATCAAAACAAATTGTGAGGAATGAGGGAAAGTGTATATACTTTATAAAAATGTGAAATGCAATATATCCCAAGATTAAGAAAATTGGACGATCACAAACTATATAAAAGGCCAGTATTCATCCAAAGAAGGAGATGCTATATGTTGGGAGATTGGAAGAGAGCCACTGAAAAAAACAAAACAAATTGCTTAGTCAGATAAGTACTTCTAGCAATCAGATAAACTGAAGGCTGCAGTTAAAAGCATCTATCTGAAGTAACATGGCATTAAAAAAAAAGCAAAATTCTTCAGTAAAATAGCTTGTAAGTGAGAGACTGAGTGTGTCCTTAAATAATTACCACAAAATGTTTTATTATTATTATTATTATTATTATTATTATGTAGTAGTAGTAGCAATTATGTCAGAATTTCAAAGTCAATTGAAGTCATTTTGAGGGCAATGGTTTCACAATATTATTGAGACTAAAGAGATAACTACTGTGAATAAAGGAGGCTAGAAGCATATAGTAGAGCTGTTGGGAAGGATGGGGGTGCTATTACCAAAACCAAGAAACGGACAACAGTCCTACCAAATTCAAAGGGTTTTTTGACCAATGGTTTACTTCTGTTGAAAAGTAACTGGCAAGGAAGACCTGAAAAACATAAGTACAACAACGTAACGTTGACCAAGTGACTGTAAAGAGATAAGTATTACAACAGAAACATGCCTTATTTTATTCCCCATTCATTCCTGCTGTAATGATTGGCACAAGAAATTCACAGCTCTTTCAGATAACATAAGAGTATATTATAAAAAATAATGCAAAAGGTTTCCCTGAGATTTCACTGACAATAGGGTATTTGACATTGAGAATTTTTAATTTGGGTTTTTGCCAGCATGGTGAGACAAATTTTTATGTTAGCCATTATAAAAACTCTTGTTTATTTTATAACCATGATAGGATTTAATGCAAAATTAGGTCAAAAGCAAAAACTGAAATTCCATCTATGTCTGCCATTAAAAATATTGAAAAGATCATTTTGACCTGGTTACTTTTGGATTAAAAAAAAAGAAGAAAAAAAAGAAGAAAAAAAAGTGGTTCAGAAAAAAATTAGCATGAAGCAATTTATGGAAGATAGGAGACGATTAAGAAAAGCAATATGATAAAAAGACAAATGTTCCAAATCAAGTCAAGATCCAGAGCATTGATTATACTGCTGTGGGGCAAGTGGCAGTTGGTTAACTCTCACTTCATCTTTCCAAGCATCCCTGTCAAGTGGGATAATGTGGGTAAGGCCACACTCCCACACATCCCTCCCAATGCAGTCTTTCCATGTCTTCCTGTGACTAGAATCCATAAACTCCAAGACAGTCATAATGCATAACGAAGCTTGTTGGATGTGACCAAACCTTCTAAGACAATGAGTGTGCAGCACCGAGAGTATTTCTGCAAAATACCAAGCCTTGTTAACCACTCAGATGAGTGCCTCGGATCCAGTGAATCATCAAGCGGTCGTTGAAATTATGGATTCAATTAATAGGCAGAAGAGAATCCAGTTTGTTAGTAAAGTAGTGACTATTGCTACATGAATTGAAAAAATAACATGCTAAATTGTTTTTTTCTTATTACAAGTAGTGAAACATTGAGACAAAGAAACTGTGCATAAACTGCTAAAACATTGACGTCTTTCACTAGCACTAAGCACAAAGAAAAAAACATTACAAATCCACAAGGAGATGAATGAGAGTATGTTGGGTGTTTTCCTTCAATCATAGTTGCTGAAGAATGTGGACATGTTTTTGTAAACTTCATCAATAGGCTATCATGTTCTGCATTACTAATTTTAAAAAAGAAAATTTTGACAACTTTAATATAGAGTAAAAGATTTTATATCTTATTTGGGAAAACAAGAATAGAAATATTTTTGGCGGTTTTCTTTTTTTTAAAATTCTGTTAAAGAACATTACATCCTCCAAATAAACATGACAAGTACATATTACACATATACAAAACAATGTTACATTCTTAAAGCAAAACACAATTACAATGAATAATATGATGTGTTGGGTAAAACACTATGTCACTTCACTTGCATCAGAACGTTCTCCCCAAATTAAATTACAGATTTAGCCTATAATTCTACAAACCCAGGCAGAAATTATGGAATTTGCACTTAGAGGATGTTTACTTAGGTCTTTAACTTAGCAATAAATAAATTAATCAGACAAGATGTAAAACATTTTTATTTAATAGCTGAACAGTCTGGGAACCTTAAAATATATCTTAAACCAAGTTAAATTATTTAAATTAATAGTACGATTTCTTTTCCTCGAGTCACAGAGGAAAATATTATAGAATAATCCAATGTTTAGGAAAATAATGATGGAATAATCTTGTAATTTACATTACTAAAATAAACAACAGAAATCTAGATATGCAAATTGGTTTACAGTTAAAGAGTTCTTGCAGACCTCACCTAATTGAAAAGAAATACGGCTCCAATAAAAGAACTTTCAATTGAAACAATAGAAAAGATCATAAATCTCATTTATGAAGGCAATTCACAGTGGAGAGTAGTGAAAGATGTTAGTTGTTCTTCATCAGTTGTCTAAAATTTGGTGCAAATATAACAAAAATAAGATGGTTAAAAAAAATAAGGGAAAACCTACTGGTAGGCTGTGAAAGAAATCAAAGTGTCAGGATAGAAAACCGTAAGCAATATTCCTTGTAAATAGAAAATGTACAACAGAATAAAAGAACAACAAATGGGTTAAAACAAAAGTCAATGACAAAATTGTAAGAAATCAGCTGATTGAAATGATATTCACATACAGAAAAACCAAATGGAAAATCAGCACTAACAGAAGAAAAGGAGTTTAAAATGGGCTAAAGAGAGACATCATGGTGTATGGATGTAGCCCTCAATCCTTCCCTCACTGGTTGTCCAAGACGTGCAATACTGCGGCTGATCCATGAAATGATTGCTTCAATCCTGGACCTGTCTTATTCCATGTTGAGATTTGATTTTGATCATAAGGAGACTAAGATCGAATCGTCAAAGGTATCCTTGTATCAGGCTGGTCCAAGCAGGGCAAAGGCACACAAGAAAACAGGAGAAAAAAAATAATAAACGAATAATGTAAAAATATAATATCCCGTTCTTCGTACAATAGTTGGTTAAAAATGTAGAAGCTTGCATGCATTCAATTATTGACCCAACCTGTTTCTAATCAAATGTGACATGTTGGTGATTTTAGCAAAGCTTGTTTTGCTGGCTTGATCAAGTGCAGCACAAGGCTGATGTCGGAGATCTCGTTGGCAGATAGTCATGTGTATTATCTCATGTCTGGTGACTGGAACAAACTCACACAATGATCTCTGTCTTCTCGTCTCGAGGCATTCATATTTATTGACACTTACTCAAAACTGGTGTGGGGTGCGAGGTGGCTGGGTACCCAGTATCTTAGTAGAGACCTGTCACAAAGAACCCTTTCTCCATTGCTTAGTTTCTTGGAATTAATTACTTTCAAGTTTGGAAGTTTCCCCCTATTCTTGGGTGATGTTTGTAGACATTAATCCACCCCCAAAACTTCTTCCTTCTCTTAGCATCTCCCACTAATACTCCTCTGTGGGTGTGAGCAGGTCCTCCACCTTCCTTGGTCTCTCATCTGCACCTGCTACCTCAGCCACCCAGTGTAGACTAATTCCAAGTTTGTTAATTAGAAGAACTATTATTCTGAGCTTATCACCTCATAAACAAACTGACACCAGTGTTGGTCTTAGAGTTGAACAAAAAGCAGATGGTCCTCTCCAAAGGAAAACCTTTATCTCTAAAATATGTTTTTCTAAATCTTATCCAATTCTCTCCATCTCTGGTTTCACTGCTAGCATCATGGCAACAGCCATTCATCAAAATATCAAAATACCATGTGTCCCCATTGAAGAAAAAAAAAAAAATCAAGGAATCATTATTCATACCTGTCACCTCCACAGAAAATTCTTCAGATCAGGTTTATATTTCTTTCTCATCCAAAATCAGAGATAGGCCACATGGCCCCTTTTCCACCCTAGGTCCATGCCAGAGACATCTTATCTCTGAATTGTTATTTTAAATCTTATCTGATTCTCTCCACATCTGGTTCCATGGATAGCACTCATGGTGAAAGTTATTAATCAATTGTTGGCATTTCACCTGTCATACAAATTAGTGCTGTTCTCAGATGGTTTTCTGGTTCATTTTAGAAATTTCAATCTTCTGAGAACATGATAGTTTATCAGTATATTATTCATGCTAGCCAAAAACCTTATTATTCATGTTAGTTTGTCAGTCTCAAATAGTGTTACATAGATAATTGGATGAAAGTGATATTCAGTGATGAAACAAGAATTTGCATTGACCAAAATGATGCTGCTGGAGATTTTATGCATTGACATTCAAAGGAAACATAAGAATGAGTGCCTGAAGAAAACAAATAAATTTCCCAAATCATTAATGATGTGGGTTTGCACATCATTTAAATGACCTGGGATCATTATCCCAACCATCAATGTAATTCTGTACATTGAAATCTTGGGATAATTTTTTCAATTGTTAGAAAATTGGTATGGTGATGATAAAGTCATTTTTCAGGATGATAATACATCTTGTGACAGAGCAAAGGGGATTAAAACTTTTCTTTAGGAAAGGCATTTAAAAAAAAAATCATATGGCCAACAGACAATCTAAATCCAATTGAAAATTTATGGAAGAAATTTTTAAAAAATTATCAAAGAGAAGGCTCCATCCACCAAAAAAGATTTATTAACTACCATTCAGGAAAGATGAAACCACTTTGATAAAGAATATTGCTCTAAATTATGGAAATCCATGCCTAAAAGAATTGGCTATTATAAAAGCTTGAGGAGAGGCAATTAAGTATTAATTCTTATATATTTTTTTAATGACTCCCTAATTTTTTTCCTCAATACTAGGTTATTCCATAATATTTTCCACTGCATAGCTGGGAAAAAAATATTCCATTAATTTAAATAATTCAATCTAGTTTGTTTAAGGTATATTGTATGAAACTAGAAAGTTCAGCTATTATAATAATGATGTTTTGTTTCTGATCTGGGATTAGTTTATTTACTACTAAAAAAAGTGAATATCCTCTCAGTGTCCCAATTTTTTGCCAGAGGTTGTACTATTTTTATTAATTCTTTAGTCTTAACTCATTTTAGATTGTAAAAACTGAGATATTGGTGGTCTTAGGAAAGTAGGAAATTTTGGATAAATGATAAAATTGGATTAGATTAAATATATTAATATGTTTTCCAATCTATAAGATTGGTACAAACACAGAAAAAATAAATAACTGTATCTTCAATGGTCCCAAACTACTTTTATTAAACATGGATCTTATATAGTACATATATTTGTAAGCCCATGTACCTTCAATGAATTTTCTATAAGGTTTTAAATTTTTTTTTTTTTAAATGAAAAGGCATTCTTGAAGCTTTCATTTTAGCTTTAATTGAAAGCTAAATGATTACATTTACTATTTCCGGTAAGCAAAATACTCTGGTGTATTTTCAAATAGAAATTATATTAATTGGAATCTCAAACTTTTTGCTTGCTTTCAGAAAGTCATTAAAAAAAAAAAAATCATTGTCGTACATTTTTTTTTTACATTTGTAAACAAAAATATATCTCGGTTTTAAAAATCTTCCAAAATTAAAATATTAGTGACACATTATTTGAGGAAAATTATCAAAATTAAAGTTAAATTTACCTGATTTGAAACAAATATTACTTATAGCATAAAAATGTAGTATACAGGCATTTTTTAACCATGGAGTCTTGTTTTTCTGATGTGCAGATTGATGATAAGCTAGTGTTAACACCTAAGTATGGTTGACCAGAATTGACCAAAATTTATGAAATCTAAGTGAATGCACTTTTTTTGGTGGTGGTGGTGCGGGGGGGGGGGTTAAACCACATAGTAAATTTAAAAAATTAACATATTTTCAGCAATTATCTAATATTTTATTGAATTTTAGTTATAGTCTTACATTTGAAGATGCTTTCTGAAAAAAAAATTTAAAATACTATAAAAGTTTAATTTTAAAATTTAATAACTGAGATTAATGAAATGCCATGATAGAGGTAACTAAATAATTTATGAAATATGGTATTTTATATAATATTTATATTTTTTAATATCTTATTTATCTTTTTATTCTTTATTATTAATTGTTATCATGATGGTTATGAAATGTTAAAGCTATTTTATTTATTAAATTTTTATAGTATTTTTAATTTATTATTAATTACGTAATTGCTTACATTTTTTTTACCTAAACAATATTTGAAACATGTTGAAACACAGAAATGAATATAGAATTGCAGACAGTAAAGGGAGGACAACTCTTACCAACACTTAACATTTTAATAAAAATGGAAATGTTTAAACACACACACACACAACAAAAAAAATTTATTTTAAAAATCTTGGTGCAAAACGACTTATTTCTTTTCAGTTTTTGATTTGTAAATATAGTTTCGACTTAATCATAAAACTGGAAAGAAGTAATGCAGAATTTTAAACAATTTAAATTATTACAAATTATTATAATTAAATTTTTTTTTTTAAAATGAAACAATCTCTACTCATTTTTTTCTTAAGACAACAGTGTCCTTAATAAATCTTATTTATAAAAGCAATTAAATGCTTTTTTAATTAAATAATGTCATAGTTTTATTGCATTTTTTATTTTATGATTCAGTGCAGATTTTCAGGAAAGGAGTAGTAGTTTGAAAAAAAAGTAAAAAAAGTTAGAGGATTTACATTCTCCAAGGAGTTCTACTTTTAACTAATAAAAAAATTTTTGGAAAGAAAATTTAAATTTCATGAAATTAAGTAAGTGGTGGGTAACATGTAAAATAAAAAACTTTTTTACAAAGAATTTTCAAAAATTTAAAAAATAATTTAATTCATTTGTGAATAAGTCCTGAAAGTTTCATTAAAATGTGACAATTATTTGATTTTCACAAGGATTTTCAAATCAATGTGTTTTTCACTAGAAAAAATTGTAATAACACTAATTGAAAATATTATGTTGACTACAAACAAAAAAAAAAAGAAGATTTTTAACCAAAATTTTGAACATACTAGAAAGGATTAAAAAATTTAATAAAATAATACAAAAATACTTTGGTCTTTCCTCTTAATAATAATAATAATAAACATTTTGACTAAAAACTTTGTTTTCATTAAGTTTGGGGCCTTTTTTCAGTGAAATGTGGAGGTACCTACGTAAGCCTTATCCATAAAAACAGTAACATTAATTTTGAAATAACAAAAGGAAAAAAAAAAAAAAAAAACTTTAATAAGATTTTTTCAAACTCAATTATAATTCAATCTTCAAAAGTTGAACTTATTTTCAAAATTATGAAAGGACATTTGAAATTCCTGCCACAACTGAATGATGATTCTGAATAGTAAGAGATAGCATTACACATATCTGGCCAATGATTTCAATTTTTATGCCAAATTTTTTAGTTAGGACCTTAGATTATTTTATTGACTTTTGTCTATAATTATAAACTGTGCATCAGCTGTTTAACACACTTCATACTGGAAAGATAATAGTTGTTGACATAAAACTCAAATAAAATAGTGAAATTTTATACTAAAAGTATAATATATTTCATTTAATGCTTTTTAATCATACTGTTTTGAATTTTTCAGAATTGACAAACAGCTTCATGGAAAATGGAATTGGAGATCAGATTTCAGATTCTAGCTGAGACAGTTTACTTTGTATGAAGACATGAACTCATTTCTTATCCATGAGTAAAATAGCTGGGTAGACTGTTGTCTTGGTTGGTAAACAGTCATGGCAATACAGTTTTCAGATATTAAAGAAAAAAAACTGTACTTTGATTGATTTGTTTTATGGATTATCAAACCATTTTGGGTTATTTAAACCTGATACGTATTTTTTAAAAAATATTGTAAGAATAATTCTTTTACAAATGAATATTATATTAACAATTTTGGGAATAAGCATAAATTATGTAACCCTGATTTTCCAGATACAACTTCCATAAAGATGAGTTGTAACAAACTTTTTCCTTAAAAATAGATTATAGGACTTCTGCAAGTAAAAATCATAAAGAAATAGATTGTAATGTCATATTTTATTATAAAGACCAATCTCCTTTATGAACTGCAAAATCTCACTTGGTTTGGTATTCTCAAACATTTTCTTTAGACTATCTGCTCTGTAGTACTTGGCTTGCGTTTGGGGGATTTTGCTACAGGTTATCAATACATGCACAATAGTGTATGGTTCCTAACATAGTATGCACAATTGTGGTTCTTCATTTTTGAAGAAGTGTTGGTGGGTGACATATGTTTGTCCTATATGAAGTCTGCCTAGGACCAACTCTCTCATCTTTCTATAGCCTGGGTACCATTCACTGAGGCTTGGCTTGTTTTGCAATTTGTTGCCTTGACAGTTGTTCCACAAGTGTTGACATTTGACTTTCATAAACTTGATTGGACACAAGTCAGAGTAAGGAGGAAGCTGTAGAGAGACATGATCAGCTACACACTGAAAGGACACTGCACCAGTCCCTGTTACTTAAAAGACATAGCAAGTGAAATAAGTGTTTTATTGAAATTATGACATTTGATAATTTATCTGGTTCTGGAACCATGGAAATCAGTCTAGAGGACTTGCATCAGTATTATTTTTCTAACCCATGTTTTCAACACAGATTATATCAAGTGGCACAGCATAGGTCATTGTGTTGGACAGTTATTGCTTGTTGATAGCATGAATTGAAATCTTTTCAAATAGACAGCAAAATTTAAACAGTTTAAAAGCAAAACCACAAAGGACAAGACTGTAACAAAATAGCACCCAATAATGAAGATAGAAAATATAAAAGATTAAAAAGAAAAAATGAAAGGGAATAAAAGCAAAAAAAAAAAAAAGACAAAATATGAAGAGTATTATGCTGACCTAAAGCCTCTTTGGGGTCCGGGAGGAGTGCCATATGCTTCTGTACTTCTGCAGATTTGTTAAACAATTGCCATTTGTGTAATATATTTGAGTATGACTTTTTGAAATTTTCATATTGTCGTGAAAAATTTGGATCAAGAAAACTGAAAAAAAAAAAAAAACAAAAGAAAAATTTAGTTAATGATAATAACAAGATGGCCCTCCTTGTGGAAGAATCCACTTAGACATGATGTACAACATAAAATGTTAACCACTTCATCCAGACATGAAGTTGTTTTGATAATGCATCAAGTCTATTCATGAAGATGGTTTTGTTGAATAATCTTTTTCCGATTTTTTTAAAAATTTGGATATGCATTCACTTTGTTTTGAAAATAGACTGATTGTTATTTCCATTGAATATCTGTTTTCTTTTATATATAATTTGCTCTAAGTTACCTGGCACAACCTTTGATACTCTGTGACACCCAACCCTCCTCTGTCCTGGTCAGGGCACCGTTCGTGACACCCGTACTGGTCGCGGCGCACTTGTGACGTCGGTCCTTTGTGACGGGCTAACCCTGGGACATCGGTTTAAGTCTTGCTGGGTTCTAGCACCAACTTGTCGTACTCGGCTCGCTTCCAACACCTGGTCACCGAAGCAACTGCTTTGATCTCGATTCAACCTACCCACGTTGTGATTTGATCTTAGGTTGACGAGATCAATCAGACGTCGGGCCGTAGTGCCAGCCGAATCCGGGTCAAGGTGATACTGCACAATAATTGTAGACAAAAAAACAAAAGCACAAACAACAACTTCAAGGCGAGCGACTGGTTAGGAATAGTGATTAATTTTATGTCGGTTTGTTGAGTTACAGGAGTGCGTCTCTCTCTTTCTCTCCCAGCCCGAAGAAAAAAAAATGTGGATTGTAACACTTTTGCGTTCCTTAACTAGGTCTGGATATCGAGATGGCGAATATAAGTCAGACTTCTATAATTTGTTCTTGGTTAGAAGTCTAGTCGGAAACTTGTTTTGATGGGAAATCTAAAGTCGGTCTTCAACAAATCTGTTCTTGGTTAGAAGTCTAAGTCGGAAGGCATGGAATCGTGCGGTCACCTGTGCGAGGCGCGTCTCTCTCTTACTGTACTGGCTGTACTCTTCTCTGCGAACTCCCTCTACTCTGCGAACTCTACGAACTCTCTGAAACACCCGTAGATGTTTGCTTATATGGACGCCGATCAAAACCTGGCGTGGGGTCGGACGTGGTGTGGCCACCACGTTGATTTCAAATCCCCAATAAGGATTTTCTTTGTTTTCGGCCAAAAATAATTATCATTTTCCGTATTTGGAAATCTTATTCCACTCCCACCCTCTTCTGCTCTCATATGGGTATCTCACCATACTTTAGAGGGCGTCAACGGTTTTCCCACTTCCTCGCAGTAACATCTCATACCTATCCTCTCAATGGGCGGTGGCGGCCTCCTCTCTGTGTCACATGATCATCTCCGCCTGGCTATTCGGCCAATAGGCGTCAACTGATAATCTCAATTTTTATCCAACTTCACGGGATATGTTTTTTTTTTCAACCAGGTTTATCCGTCAACATTAAGTGGAAGATTCTTTTTTGGCGGAATTGGGTTAATTAAAATACCCTAACATAGCCTTCGTTATCACAAACGAACCCAAAACAAAATGCAGATGTCCTGTCCAGGCGGTCTCATTCTAGGGCTCTGGGTGCGTTTGGCAGACGACCCATCAACTACTGATAACAGCCAATGTTTTATCTGCCCAGAGCTCTGGTATCCCTCAACTAATTTTCACGACAATGACCATCAAAATTTTCGTGGGTGGCATTCTTTCCTTCTCTTATCATCTAAGTTGTTAAGCCCTGTCCGTCTGTTTCTTTCTCTTTTTCCTTCCTTTGTCCTCGAAGAGAATTTGGCATATCTCAGCATCAAACTTCAGCGAGAAAGTAAAGTGGTTATCTTGAATTCGCACTTGAAAATAACAAAACAAAAAAAATTTTTTTTTTTTTTTTTTCACCGATACTCTGTTTGGGAAAACAACAAAACAAAAAGAATATCGCTCAGTATGTCTTTCGTTATATCTATCGGTTTAAGTAATCGCTCAGTATGTCTTTCGTTATATCTATCGGTGTAAGTAATCGCTCAGTATGTCTTTCGTTATATCTATCGGTGTAAGTAATCGCTCAGTATGTCTTTCGTTATATCTATCGGTGTAAGTAATCGCTCAGTATGTCTTTCGTTATATCTATCGGTTTAAGTATCCCCGTAATTAACTTCTGTGGTTAATTAATTGATTAATTAACCCTTCCGTTCCTAAATAGTGTTACACTCTAGAGACCATGTTTATTTAGTAATAGTCAAATTTTATTTTGTCAGACTACTACTTAATTGTTAAAAATTATATGAATGAAATAAAAGAATGAAATAATTTTTAACTCAAATTTTAAAATTATACCAAAAAGAAAAGAAAAAAAAATGTTTTTTTCTTGATTCCTCAAAGTTTGCATTAAACTTTTATTGAAAATAAGCAATTATCTTAAGATTATGATATTAGAGAAATTATAGATGGGGTATTAAATAAGATAGGAAAATTTGTTAAAGTGAGCTAATGTTTTACATGGGATACTCTGACAGAAGAATTATAACACATACAGGTGTGTATGAAAGTAATGCCTCTTATTTCCAAAGAAATTATATCAGATACAATGTGTATAACTATTGGATAGAGCAGGTTTTCAGTTACATAATAATATATATCTATATATGCATGACCATTAGCAGATTCTTTTGCAAATGATAAACATTTTGTTGGTTGACAGCTGAGAGGAGCAGTTCAGAATGTGGCTTGTTATACAAATATTGCTGAAACATTCTCTATTGCCTGTGTCATATCCACTGTTTGATTTTTGTAAACATTCAGCAAGTATCAATTGGTGTAATTTTTCTCATAGTGGAATTCAGTGATATACCTCAGCTCTGTATGTACTTTCATATCAGATGCCAATTTGCCAGACTGCCACTTAATTGCTATCCGTAACATAGAAAGAAAAGAAAAAAAAGAGAAAAAAAGTTACTTGTGGAAAGATTCATCAACTGCTATACCACCAATATTTACCACTGAATGACCAGTGTGTATATCATGCAGCAACAATCATTTTGATAATATATAGATAATTAGAGAAGGATAAACTTGGTTGAAAGTTAGAGCAGTATAGAAGATCAAAGTCATTAATCATAGTTTGAAGGATCACATTAATGATTATACAAAGAGGAAATTCTCAATATCTGATAAGATAAATAATATAAAAATGATAAAATTCTGGTAAATTGATACGTAAAAAGAAAATCTTACCAACAACTTTTAGTGTGTTCATCTCTTTCCATTACTTTCTGTTCTTTTCCGGTCTCATTGAATTTGTAACCCTCATAGGAATCAGACCAGCTGTTAGAACGTCTCAGGTTCATGGCTGGAGACAACAAATGTCAAAATATTTGTCAAAGTTTCAGAATCCTCAAAAAATTTCCATTAAATGCAAACAAAAGATTCTTAAATTTTTTTTTATTCAGACTACAGTTTTTGTGTTTCATGTCTATAGCACTTGGTAGTGGCTTAGTGGCTTCAGATATAAAAGAAACAAAGATATACATAAAGAAAAAACAAAGTATTATCATATATCTGTGGATTACCTATCTTTCATGTAAAACAGGTTCTGAATTTCATTTTAGTTAATATCAGTGGTATAAAAGGACACCTAATCAAACAAATCATACCAAACAACTGATACAGTGATATATTAATATGATTAAATATTTGAAATAAATACTTTAAAAGATTTACCAGTAATAAAGGTAATATCTATGCATTACAAGCACACCACCAATTTTCCAACACCATACTGGATAATCCATTTTGCCAGACTAACAGAACTTGTGTAATACCAAGTCAATAATACACATCTGATCCATTATTTATGCATCTCTCATATCTCTAACAGCATCATTGACTGTTAAAAACTTATATTAAACTACTGTGATCATTTAGTAGTTTAATATAAATTTTTACACTACATACAAGGCTACTAGTTACTGCATGGCCAATTACTCTAACAATCACACTAAATTTAAATGCTTGCTTATAATTTTGTCCAGATTAAATATTAGCCACTGTATAATCCATGGTACACCTGTAAATGATTGGAAATGTCAGGAGTCTATCAGTGAAGCATCTAATAAGACAAATATCAATTAATCTTCTGTAGTAGCAGTTGATGATTGATTTGTTTATATATGTGTGGTGTTGACTGAACTTTACACATTTCAATTATTAAATAACATTTCAAAAATATCCAAGTAGAAGAATTTTAAGACATTAGAAAAATTCATAAAATTTTTAAAAAATAATTTTTGCAGTGGATATTTTCTGTAAAGTTTAGAATATATCTAAAGAAAAAGAGGGGGAAAGAGGGAGAAAAAAACAAGGAGAGAAAAAGAAAGAGAGAAAAACGAAAAAGAGAGAGAGAAAGAGAGGAAAAGAAGAAAAGAGAAAAAAGGGAAAAAAAAACAGAAAAAAAAAAGAAAAGCAATTCTAAACTTTCTGTTTTATTAAAATCTGTTTTATTACAATTTGTATTTCTCAATTCAGGTAAAATTTTTACATCCTGTTGAAGTTTTAAATTAAATTTTAAATTAATTTCTCCTAGCAAATATCTTTAACAGATTTTTTAATGTTCAAATGACATTTTTATATTAATACCACAACTGTGGTATTAATATAATAAATTCATTAAAGTTATATATTGAAAGTTATATTAAAATTCTATAATTAGTTGATTTTTGGTAGGTTTTTAAAATCTTAGTGGAATTTACCTGTCACAAATGAACTGGGTATATGTCTAACATGCAGGTATCTTACTATTTTTTTTCTTCATCAGTAAGATGAAACACTTTCAAGTTGGCAAATATATTTTAAAGATGCAATAAGAAAAAGTTGACATAATAGGAAACTGATCTTAATAATTTCTTCATGTTACTGAATATACACAAGCAATGGACAACCTTCCAATCCTCTTTTAAATATCCCATTCAACTGTGTATGTGACAAAATAGGCCAAGTGAGGATTAGCATTTGCAAATATTAAAAAGATGCACTTTGTAATGCTGACTGAAAACCATTCTCAAAAACAAGAGGTTCATAACAAGAGAGTGGAAATTAAACATCTCAACTTGACAAATCAGAAGCCATTACCAGCCAACAGAAATACAAATGTCATGCTATGTTGCAAGATAATTTTTACAAGATGGTAAAGTTTGCAAACTCAATTAGAAAGTCTAGCTGTACAGTTTGAATAAATACATTTACACTTCATTTTTCAAAGTTATTGTCTCAACTATTAAATTCATTTGATTGCAAGAACTTTAAACCAGTAATTTTTTTATTTAACAACAATAAATATTTTATATTACATATAAATTAATATTCTATAAGATGTCCATATGTCTTGCCAGAGAAGCAATAATGTACAAATCAGTGTTAAATTGTTTTTAAAAACAAATCCACTTTATTAAACTGCAGGTTTTAAAATTTTTAAGGCAGTAACAAATACACATAATACACATATCTTAATCTTATTAGATTCTAGCAGTATAATGTTACTACAAAAATTGTACACTTGAAGAATAAATATAATTTGATAGAGTCCAGCAGTAACAACCACCCAATAAAATATTTCAACAGAGAAAATATTCTATTAATAAAAATTTGGTACTTAAGTTAAAGTTTTCATTGTATTTATTCAAATGAACACAGCATGATAAATGCATGAAAGTCTTTAATAAAGATCAAAAATGTAATCAAAGATTTTGCTTATTCACTGAAATTTATTAAATTAATTTAGTAAGTGGCTTAATTACTATTGAACATATCTAAAGAGACTTACAAATTTCTTAACTGGTATTAATTAAAATTCAATATTTTGTGTTCTCTTAAATACATAAATGATAGTGTGTGATAAATTAAAAGGTGAATCAATATTTCTTACTGGAGCATTTCCTATGAGGACTAAGAAATACCAAATCACTACTATACGATATATAAAAATTGCAGCAAATTATGCAGCACTTATTTTGATTAACTGTGTTACTTAGAAATGATTACTTTGCTATTCATGCAAATGTAAAAACAGTCTTAGTTGGCAATAAAATATGTGACAGATTGCTATAAAAAGCACTGTTGATTATTTATGGTTAATTTGTTAAAATAATACACTGATTGTCATGTCACGTGGCAATAATCTTAAGTAAAATAATGTACTTAAATAAGAAACCAGATAATCGTTTTAAGTTCTGTGAATACTGGTGCCTATAAAAATTTCAAAAATTGAAGATGGAGAAATGTGGAAGACTCAGGCAATGTCCCAAAGGTTTTAGCTGTTAAAATGCTTATCTCAAACAGAGAAACATTTTCCAAAGATAAACTCCACCTAAAGAGCAAATAGAAATTAAAGTAAGTAAACAAAATAATTGGATTAACAAAATTAAAGTTAGTAATAAAATCACTGAATTTGTATCAAAGTAATTTGGTAAAAGCTCAGTCAAGTCATATCTTTAAACCAAATGAGGTTTAAATTTGCTATGTAGCACAAACATACCTTCTTTTTTTTTTTTTATACTGACAATTATATAAAATTGCTTTTCATTAATGTTAAGGAGATGAATGCATAAAGGCAGGTGAAGAGCATTAGTTTAGAACTGTTACCTTGTGACAGAAGGCAATAGTAATTAACTGTTATAAATACTGTAAACTGATTCAGTCTGGTTTCCATACCTTGATTGTTATAGGGTATAATGGTTAAAACATTGTGACTATAACAACCAAGATAAAGATACCAGTTAAAAAAAAAATCAGTATATAATAATTACTCAGAAATATAGACACAAACACTAATAGCTCATCTACTATAAATGATAGAGAAGTGCATTGCTAGGTGACAAAATGCTCAAGGTACATTTCTTGATAAATAGGAGCACAGTTGAAAGGTCATTAAAAATCAATAATCGAGTTAAAAAAAATTTTTTTAAATTTTAATACAAAATATATGAAGAATTTAGTGTTCATAGATTTTGTAGTTTGGATTATTTTGCCATCTATTTTTGACTACTGAAAATATAAACACTTAAACAAAAAACAAAATATATTAGTTACAAAGAGTTATTTTACCTACAGAATTCAGTTAAACAAATTTTTTTTTTTTTTTTGTATTTCTCAGGTTTTACACTTTGAAGGGATCATCAGTTCCTCCTCAAAAATTGCTGGTTTCTTTTTGAAGGGATAGAATTTAAGGAGTGAATTTATTATTGTAGCTGAATCTAATTTCATTTTTAAATAATCTCATTGAATTCAGCCATTAAATTTGTCAAGATTGTCATATTTTAAAATTTCATTTCCAGACCAATAATCAGATTCTTTTCTGTTTTCATTTGATATTTTCCCTTTAAATTCTATCAGTAACAATATGTATATTGAGATTAAATGAATTCACTAATTTAAGGATGGACACTGTAAAAACTGTATTGCTTCTTTATCCTTTATAATACATGGAAAATAAATGTATTCAAAATGTTAACATTTATCAATAATTGTACAACATGAAAGGAATTGTTATTTTAAGGACTATGGCAATGTGGAAACAATGAACTTCTGCCCAGACACCACTTTCCAGCCTTGATAGAGTTCAGAAGCATCTATGTAACCTTGTAGGTGATTAATTATTTTCCATTCTACAACCCCTTTCCCACAGATGAATGTTACAAACTTCTCAGTATCCTATCACTATTTCCATGCCAAATGTTCTGACAAGATACATTCCTTAGTGGAGAAGAAAGATGACTTACCTTGTGTGGCAAAGTGAGCATGTATATGCCTGGCATGCAAAATGAGTGAAAGAAACATGGCCACCTTAATTTAAGAAAGACACAATCTCAGAGCTAGGACAATTGGCAAGAGTGGTTGGGCATATACAGATTTTTCACGAGATCAACTCAGCACAAAAACACCACGCAAGAGAGAAAAGTGACTAGACACTTGTGAACATGGTACTGCATATATGGAGAGACTTTGTTAGTTGGGAAAGCAAATACTTGATTCAGATTCACTCACTCAGTTCCACCAGCCCTGACCTTCACAGCTAACACCCCACCATGACATGTACATTGAAACAAATCTTCCCTATTTCTTTTGTATTCCATTAGTGAGAAGAATGCTCCATTCAAGCAGCTTCTTCCTATGAAGCACTGCTTTGTGGAACAGAATCCTGAGAGGATAATTTCTGGATCACTAAAATTTAACCGCTTTAAGTCTAGAGTTAACTGCTATCTTTCTTACATAGCCTCTTAAACACTTCTCACCTTCTCTTACATGCAACAATCTCATTCAATTAATAACCATCTACCTGGAGTGGCTCATGAAATCTTTATTGAGTGAACATTTGTAATATATATGATTAATACAAATATAAAATTTGTCACTTAGCTGATTGATGTTACCTTCAGCATCTTGACTATAGTTTCATAGAGGGAAACTCCAGCAATCGCTCCATCCACTTGTCATGGGATATCAGCAACTGACTTTTTATTTTCTTGTTTTTCTTTTAAATTGTGGTGAAAAATAATTTATGCACTTTTCATTGGTACAAGGTTGATATTTTTTCTTCTTTCATTGTGCGTGTGTGATATATATTTCACTTGACATGAATGATTGCTAATTCTGAATTAATCCAAGCAGGGTTTTTGATCTACTGATAAGGCCCTATAGCATCAATTACTATTTCTGCATTGTCAAAATATTTTTACAGAATTAATTTTTATTTAAAGAGTACATACGACAATTTCTAATATTAGCAGTTTATGGTCATGGATCAGACAAGTCACATTTCAAATTATGAAATAACATTACAATGTTTCAATGATAATGATATTTGATAAATTGTGTTTAAACATTTTACTACGTGCATGATGCAGAACTTAATGACTGTTTTGCTTATCAGGCTGCAGGAGAACTTTTTGTTTCTGCCTAACAAATTGATTGACAATCAAATTCAATGACATTACATTATAAAGATTACAAATATAAATAAAAAATTACTGTGATCTTGTGAAAAATGTAAACAAGCTAAATGTTAATTGAGGATTACCAATATGAATAAGTTAATATACAGGGTACGATGGATAAATTGTCATCTGAATGATGCAAAAATGAAAATAACACAGACATCTTATTTTAACAGATATATTTATGAAAACCACACAAAAATATCTTGAAATACTAAAGAGTAAATTTATTCAATAAAATTGCCATTGGCTGCAACCATTGTCTCCAGATAACATCAGAATCTCCTGCAACTCTTCTGGATGGTCTCCTTGTTTAAGTTGGTGAATGCTACCATAAATCCTTTTTCTTTCAGTTCATCTTTGGTGTTACAAGAAGTTTTGTCAGTCACTTGCTCAACTGCACCCCACACATAATAATCAAGGGGGTTGCAGTCTGGGGAGTTAGGTGGCCAGATGTAAGGGATAATGTGGCCGCAGAAATTGTCAAATAGCCATGACTGGGTTCTTCTACTTATGTGGCATGGTGCGGAGTCCTGTTGCCAGAAATTGGGTCTGGCAGCAACCACCCTCAAATCACTTGATGTAAGCTTCTATATTGTGTCTGAGGCCACCACCAACAAATTTGGGAGTTCTTTTCTTATCAGAACGATCAGAGTGAGTTTTCCAAGCTGCTGACTCATCCAACTCTTTCCAAATCCTCTGCATTGACACCCAAACACTGAGATGTTCATATTGGAGCTTCCAGTGTGAATGCCAGAGATGGTGCCCAATTGACCCTACTATACTGTGCAGTTGACAAAATCAAAAACAACATGCATGTGCAAAATTAAAAATATAAAATGGCGACAATTTACCCATTGCACTCTGTAAGGCAAGCTTTCACCATAAAGAAAACTTATTAAAAAATTCTTATTCTTTAGTGTACAATTAAAAAGCTGAATCACTTCCCTATGTAGCTTATAATGCATAAAAATAAAGATGACAAAGTCCTAGACACCAAAATTATGAAGCTACCTTATCAATCTAATGATATCATAATTGACCCAATTAGCTATGACAAAAGGTGCTTGCTACCATTTTTGGCATGCAATATTCTGGTAACAGTAGAATAGATTAAATACATATTCTTGATCCCATTAAATATGCAAGTGCTTTATAAAATGCAAACATTAACCCAAAGCAAGTTAGTCAAGTTCAGTTGTGATTCCATGATTTTTAAAGTATCTATATTTCCCAAATACAAATTGTTACTCAATGTCCATTCTCATCTTTGAACCTGAATTAGGCTGAGAGCCAATAAATAAGAAAATGAAAAGAAATTGTAATCAACTTATCTGGTATGCAGCTACAATGTGCCGTGTATTAATTATTAGCAGTGATATGACCCTCCCAAGATAATAAATTGAGAAGAATATACAATTATGGTGAAGAAACATACTGTTTATTCCAGTGTACAACAAGTGAACTATTCAATAATCATAAGTATAAAAATGCACATGAATTTCAAGGTGGAAAAGTAATGTGCCTGGATATTTGAAAAATAGTTTAAGTTTCTACTCAAGTCATATTATAACAAAATCATTTGTTGGTCACATGATAATTATAAAAACAGTGGTATTTTATTCTATTCATTTGAAACATCTACAATAAATTACTAAGTGTTTTATAAGTCATGATATCATGAGTTGAACTTAAAAAAACTTAAATCATTAAATATATTATGAATTAAAAGTGAGCAAATGCCAAAATTTCTGTAGCATATTTAGCAAGTGAATAGATGAAATAAATAATTCACAAAGCTTATTTAATATTTATCTTTTGCTGGAAAAAAATATTCAAATATCAAAAGATAGGCAGGTGAATAGAATTGACCCAAAAGAATTTACAATAGCTAACATTTGTCTGCTTTAGTGCAAGAAGTTGGAATGTAAATGAAAAAAATCATGAGAGCAACATGACAGTTTAAAAATGAAATTTTGTAATTTTTATGTCCCTAAATTGTTTGTTTTTTAATTCAGTTTCAGCTTTCAAGAATTATCATATTGAGTGGCATATAAGATGTATTTATCCTCACTCAGTATTAAAATTACATAAATTTATAATAAATGCATGAAAAGAAACTGGTTTTGAACTTGACAAAATAGAAAATATGAGTTTTTGGGGGGTTTTTTTTTAAATACATTCCCTGTTGAAATGAGAGAAGGGATGTTTTTTATACTTGTAGGTCTTATATGGTATCAAATATGGTAATGCAAAAAAATCACTGATAGAATAAGTCTATTATACTTTGTACAGTTTTTTGAAATTCATATCAATTTATTTTAACAAAAAGAGACTATTCTGCATTGAGTTGTCCTCCTTCCCATCAAAAAATCAGTCATGATTTTGCTATGGAGTATTATTAATAATAAATTATAAAAATGATCTTGTGAAATATCTATAAAAAAATCAGGAAAATTAATTAACATGCAAGGATGAGGGATATTGGATAAATAAAATGTAAATAACTCATAAGAAGTATGTTACAAAGGCAAACTTACCCATGTCTGAATACCCAAGGAAGCCAAGTAAAAAGCAGAGAAACAAAAATAATATTAAATAGTAAGAGTGCATTGTTGAAGATTAGTAATAATTCATACACAAGATGTAACTTAGAATAACATGCATGTATAACTTGTGTATTAAAACAATAAAAAAAATACTTCTTTTAAGAAAAAAATTTTGAGAATTGACAAGAAAATCATTTTATATAAACAGAGAATTAGATGATACAGTGCACCAATCAATTAGTGTTTTTATTTAGAATTTTCTTTGGTCCAATCTGGCTGAATTATATAAATGTTGTTGAAACTGAGTTTATTTAGAATGAAGAACTTATGTTGACCTTTGCCATAAGTAGAAAGGGATGGCATTAAAAATCCCCCATGTCACCAACTAGATGTGAAAAGAAGTATTAAAAAAATCAATTCAAGAACAGTTTACTGATCATCCCTCAATTCACTTTTAAGTAAAATTAAAACAAAGCATATCATCTATTAATATCAAAATGAGCAAGTCATCCTTCTAAAAATCAATTATGAACAACCAAGTAAATCTGCTTACCTTTTCTGAAATAAACAGTTTTCATTTTTGTATTGAAAAAGTCACACAATTTTAGGATTAATAGTAGGAGTGCATCTTCTCATAAAGTTAAATATATTCTTCCTAACTTGTAAATTTATGGTTTTACATTGACACTTATCCTAGACATATATAAAGAAGTAAAGTTTTTCACCATGTGTATGCGTATATATATATATATATATATATATATATATATATATATATATATATATATGTATGTATTGCATATTTAGTCAGTAATCCTCCTTTTATACAAGTTTTATTAAAGACAACTGACAAAGTACTGATATTAAGTTTTTTATTTAATTTTTTTTCTTTTTTTCTTGTTCATGCAAATGTTTTCTTCTTTTGGGTGATATTTCTATTTTAGCAAAAAACACAAAAGAAATAAATAATCTCAAAACCATATTTGAAAAAAAGCTGTCCTTAGCTTTACCTAGGAACTAAGTCAAAAAAAAAAAAAGTAGACGCACATTCTTAGATGTTCTTGTTGAATACAGTAACTTTCCCCACCTCATTGTATAAAAAAACCACTAGCAGAAACTCTTGCCACCTTAATTTTAAGAGTGAATGCTCACTTAAATACAAAATAGCAGTGATAAAAAAATTCCTACAGAGAACACACAAGAATTCATCCTTTCACCTACTTTTCCTAAAAAAACTCAACAATGCAAAACAGACACTAGTTAACAATGGTTTTCCTACCTCATCAAACACCAGATTAGACTATTTCTTTCCAAAGTAAATAACGATACTGAACACAGACAAAAACAATAACAAATATCTTCTACAAATGCCAAATGCACATCAACTATAAACAAGATAAATCTTCACTTCGAAATGTCAAAGAAATACACTACCCCAATTGAGTAAAAAAAATAAATAAATAACCTCATTCACATGTAAAAAAAGATTAAAAATAATGGAAGCCCTAATAATAAAAAAAATTAAAAAAGCTTAATCACAGTATCTTGTAAGTCATCTTTAACAAAATTTTGTGTGTGTGTGTGTGTGTGTGTGTGTGTGTGTGTGTACACCCTCACTGCAAAATTAATTTTTAAAAACATTTTCAAATCATCTATACATAGTAATTTTAAATATTTCTCCTTAATTGTTTTTTAACACCTTATTGAATAAAAATAAAATAGATTTTAGCTGAGCCTTTCTAGCTTGTGGCTAATGATTGGTTGGTTGGTTGGTTGGTTGGTTGGTTTTGTTTGTTTGTTTGTTTTCTTTTATGGCATATCAAACTCAGCAGGTCATTTAATGCCAACAAAATTTTTGAAATAGATTCATAGTGATAGTTTAGTAAAAAAGTTGTGTATGTGTACATATATATTTGAACCATTTTTCAATTACTCATATTTTTGAGTACAATACAACTTCTTTTTAGGAAATTTACAATCTTGGATGCTTTTATTTTTGTAAATTTTTTTTTTTTTTAAATTACTTGGTAATATTTTGTTTGTACTATTTTGTATTTTGAGTTCCATTCTCCTATTATTTTTTTTCAAATACTGATTTTTTTTTTTGTTGATAATAATTTTTTGTTCAAAAATTATTGCTGGAAATAATTTTTTTATTACAAAGTATTTCTGGTACTAAAACCTATTTTTACACAAGTTTGGTGTTAACTATTTGCCTATAGCTGGGACCCTAACAGGTGCTACCACCCTGGGTTATTGTGGACCTGGGAAGACCAGCAATTAAGAGGTGGTTCCCTGCTCCTCAAAACCTCCTGATCAGAGGCCTTGCTGCTGGACGTAGTTTATTGTCATACCCAGGATGGTGTGTCTAATGAAATAAATCAACTAAAAAGATAAAAGATTTCTTTTGTTAGCAAACTGATGGCAATTGAAAATAAAAAGTGTGATTATTAATATGACACCATTTATTAAGTAACAGAAATTAAAATACAAGAAATTTAAGATTATAACTGTACACTCCAAGTAAAGAATCAGTACACATCTTTGAAATAACTAGAAGAATTATATCATAAGGAAGTATGCAATAAATATAAAAACTACAAGAAATATATTTTTGTATTATTATAATAAATAACACAATATCAAAATTAAAAATAATGAATATATTTTATGGCAATTGAACTATAATTTTTTTAACCTCAAATTCAGTTTTATAGCAAGATCAAATCTATTAGTTTGAAGATTAGTAGTGAAGAGACTGAATCACTTTAATGTTTTTCAAATGAATCAGAATTCTTTTAAAAGTAGAAGATGAATTGATTACTGAAATAGAATTAAAAAGGTACCAATATTTGAAAACAAAATTTAATAAAATTGACTGATGACAAAAATAGTAATCATTAGAAAACTAGAATTTTATTTTTCATGAATAAAAAAAAAAGATGAGTTAAAAAAACTGAAAATTAATTGTTCACACAAGAGATTTCTTGCCAACACAGGGTAATGAATAGTACAGAAATGCAAAACTATCATAAGCAAAGGTAGAAAGTAGCATACTTGACCCTATCTGAGTGCAAGTGCTTTGTGTAGTGAAACCAATGTCAATTTTGTTTCTTGTTAGTGAAAGGTAAAAGAGTAAAACTACCAGACAACAAATGATGAAGGCTTTCATGATGCAGTGATACTTCTACAGTGTGTGTCAAAAATATCTCCCACATAATGGTAAGACATTAGCTAGATAAAGGCAACATTGCTACTAATGTCTTACCATTATGTGGGAAGTATTTTTGACACACCCTGTACATCAAGCCATGTTTCTTTGTAAAGGCTTATAGTTTATTAGAGAGATCATTTTTTAACCAAAGTTTTAAATTCTCATAGTATTTTTCAGCCAACCTACTTTTAATATAAGAACTGTAATTATAGATTTATAGAAATTCATTTAGGTAGGTATTTATTTGAAAGGATTGAAGAAAGATTAAGCTAAACATGTTGACAATAATGGCACATGCCTGATTGGCGATGTTTCATGACAAGAATAGTGAAAATGATTGTAGATTGGTTTTTAAGAGATCTTTTAGTTATATGTTCAAAACTCAGTGTCAACTATACGGGAATAATTTTAAATTCCTAATTTTCTACTTGATTATTTCAAGATTTTGAAATGAAGTGCAAAATATTTAATCTATTTTTTTTATTAAATCAGGTTTGAACATTTTGCTATTATAGTATATACACTCTTCTTTTTAAATAAAATTTTTACTATGTCAATCTTGTATTTTTGGGGGGATATGTGATCAAAATGTTTGATAAAAAGATGAGATTGCATTTAGGAACATCCAACCAAAAACAACAAAAAAACAAAACAAAAGATGAGATTAGTAACGTGACAAAGTGCAGGCTGTTGTGATAGAAAAAGAGCCTTGGTGTACATTTGTTATACCTGCCGAAGTGACCAGCCAAGATCCTTGACCCATCAACCAGGAAACAGGAACCTCTGTTAAAATACATCATAACCCAAATTTGTGGAAAATCATTTGACATCCAACACTGTAGCATCAAGCTGATGAAATATAAGAAGTCCAACAAAAGATAAAGTGCTAGTGTAGGAATATTGAAGTGGTTATGATACTAGATACTTTTGGCACAACGAAACACATATGGGTCATATGAAGCAAATCATTTTATACTGACAAATTCAGTATTTCCTGCAGCTGACAAATCTGTGGCAATTATTTTATTTATTGAAATGAACTCAATTTTGTAAAATGAAAAGATCTTTCTGATTCAAATTCAACATACTATTTACAGCAGATTGCAGCCTTTCTGCAACATTTTCCTTCCACAATAAAAAAAAATTTTTCTTTGCCCTACTTTATCTAAAACTGTACTTTTTGTAAGAATTAATGAGATGAAAAATTCTCATTATTATAACTTTGCCAATTGGACCAGCATGTTTATCTTGATTGTTATACTCACAAATTTTATACATTTTCACTCATATAAAAACAATTACAATTTGAAAGTTTATATTGTAACAAATATCTTAATGCTTTACCTTTTTAAATTTATTTTAAAATTTAACACTAATATTTAAATGGAAACAAAACCTTAAAGTGAACTGCATTTCTTTATTAGTGAAAACAAAAAACAGCTTTTTCAAATTAAACTTTTGTATTATTAAATATGCAAATTCTGTTAGTGAATAATTTTCTGCCATATATATAACTAACATACAGAAACTTTTCATTATATAACTGAAATGATTCAATATGGTAGGCACGGAGTCAAGGAAGTAGAAGGGATGGTGTGTGTGTGTGTATGAATAAAATAAAAGTTTTTTTGAAAAGATGGCAGACTAAAAAAAATCTGATTAGCATTAGTTGGTCTTCTTCCCTGTAGTGAGTGTTTCCATTCTCTTAGCTGCTAGAACGAGTGATATTTATATCATCACTTTGCACGCATTTATTGAGTGAGTCCCATTCAGCAGAAAAATAGAGATATAGATTTGAATACTTTTCCTATTTAAACTGTTACAGCAGATAAATTCTATAACATAGTAGTGTTGGGAATTAATAGTGAAATAATGAAGAGCCAAAGTGAAAGTAGTAGCAAAATTACAGAAGATACAGGATATATAAAACCTTTCTATTTTTGTCTCCAGAGGGGTGCACTAGCTTTACATCTAGAAATTGGCAACATTGCAGTTTGATGCATGACAGCAGATACTAAACTGAAAAATTATTCTTTTACAGAGGGGACATTTGATAGCAAGCTGAGGCGGTCAAGCTGAACCAGGAAACAAGTGGACATATATATTAAGGAGATCAGGTCTGTCACTGAAAGAGTGGAAATGTCACAAATGTATATCATAAGATCTTGCAAAAGTGGAGACAAAGAAGGTTTCAAGAAGTACAGATTTGAAATCAGCCTACCTATAACTTCAATTAGATAAAAAACTATAAAACTATAAAAATACCAGTTTGTCAATTGCAAGCAGAAAAAGTACTGCTTAACTAGGTTAGGATTAGGAGTGAATTCTGTATTAAAATTCATGTTGACTGTTTAAAATAGGTAACTCCAAAAATTCGGTATACCTAAGGTTTAAATGTATTTTTCATAAAGGAAAAATCCTTTTTGAAGCTTTCCAACCACTTCAATTGAAAGCTAAAGGATTAAATTTTCTAATTCCAGAAAAAAAAACAAAAAACTGTGGAGTATTTCAAATAGAAATTTGAATGATTTTTAGTCGATGCTTCTGGAAAAACAATTGAAACAGCCATTTTTAACTTTTTTTTTGTGAAATGTAAATGAACTTATTTTTCAGTTTTAAAATTCCTGCTAAAATAAGATATACATTTCTGAAACGTTACTTTCGTAAAATTAGCAAATTTAAAGTTAAATTAATCTGTTCTGAAACAAAAATCACTTATAGCATAAAATTTTCTAGACAAACATTTCTTGACCTTGGGGTCTTGTTATTTTCACGTCTCCATCAATATTTTGATGGCTGAATGTGTTGACAGGTTTAGTGAGGTGCAACAAAAGTGACATAAGTTTTTTTTGTTTCTTATAATAATTTAAAATGCTATAAAAATTTCTTACATTATTCAGTTACCTCTATCTCTTTCATTATTTAATAGCTAAGATAATAACTAATTTTATTAATTATTAATATTACATTAAGTTATTACATTATTAATTTAATAACTGAGATAATAACTAATAAAATTATTATTATATTAATAATTAAAATATCTCAGAGTTATTAATTGTTTAAATTGATAAATGAGATAATTTTATTATCTCAATTTAATTTTTAATTTAATTACTGAGAGTGAGATAAAACCGTTACATGTCAAGGGGCTTTGCCCAAGTAGGAGACAAGCTTTGAAACACGTGACGTTTTAACCATAATGTCACTTATGAGATATCATACTAAAAAAAAAAATAACATTTTGACACACAAGAAAAAATCTTTTTAATTATGGTAAAAAGTTTTGGCGGCATTATTTGTATTAAGCTTTTAATTTTGGCTTATTAAATATAGTCTTCACTTAAAAACTTAATAACCGACCTCATATTCTGCTTGGAAGAATTTTAAAATATTTTTTGATATTAAAGAAAAATGAAAAAAAATTAAAAGAAAAATGCAAACAATTCTTTTAAAAATTCTTTGTACATTGAAAATTTTTTTTCTTCAGATAATAATGTCCTTAATGTATATTATTTATAAAAGCAAATAAAATCCTATCTAATTTGATAATTAGATCGTTTATTGCAGTTTTTATTTTACGATTTGGAGCAGATTTTTAAAAAGTTGGCAGTAGTTGTGAAAAAAAAAAATTGATTATTCAATTACTCCAAGGAGTCTTTCTTATAAGAAATATATAACAATTTGCAAACTCTTTGAAATTCTAGAAAATTTCATAAAATTAATTTATGGGGGGAGGGGGGGAACAGATGTTAAAAAAAAGAAAAAGAAAAAATTTTTTTTTACCAAGATTTTCTAAAAATAAAAATTTCAAAAATAAATTCATTCATTTTTGAATAAATCCTGAAAATTTCATTTAAATTAGACAATTAGTTGATTTTTGCAAGAATTTCTAAATTAATGGGTTTCCCCCGAAACTGCTACACTAAAAAAAAGTGATGACCACAAGTCTTACAGAATTAAGAAAAAAGAAAAAGATTTTTGACCCAAATTTAGAATGTGTTAGAAAGAAGGAAAACATTTTAAAAAATATTTAAAAAATACTTCGTTCTTTTCTCTTAATAAATACATAAACATTTTAATGATGAAACTTTGTTTTTATTAAGTTTCGAACCTTTTATCATTATGCTATACTGATTTTTTTAGTAAATTATTGGAGGTACCTAGAAAATGATATTGAGAAAATTGGATAGATTAAAAAGGGGCCACTAACTCCTGCATAAATGACATTAGTGGATGAAACAAAAGTAACAAAAAGTGAGGTAATAGGTCATTTAAAGCAAAACTGCTGGAACCATTAAAAGGACAGCAGCTTTGGGAGCCAGACTGAAGATACACAAGATGTGCAAGCTACTTTTCCAAAAGAGAAGCAAGGTCCCAGGATTGAAATACAATCTGAATAGACAGAAACTGTTCTGGATATGTGGAAATCTGTTAAGGCCACTACCCTATCGATGAATGGTAGCTAATAAGTGTGATTTTAGTGATAGATGGTGTAAAAATGATGGCTGTAGTATGACTGAAGAAAATAAAAAAAAAATTTTTTTAAATCAATAGTTGAGAAGATTCACATGTATTGCACACTTATTATCTTTACATCACATTTATTGCACTCTTGTTTAATGACATTTTTGTATAAACTTTCCTCTTCACATTTTCAATATTTTCATGTATTCTCATACACCTGATAAAATCTTATGAAATATGAAAGAAAAATACATCAGTATTGCAAACCACAAAGATGGGATCCAAAGAAGGTTGAAGCAAAATAGCAGTTTTAATTTTCTTCTATCAAAAGACAGCAGCAAATTTCAGCTAAAGTTTATCCTTGAATGGGAATTCAAACATATTTAAACTTTCAGGCAACTGTAAATGTGTTTATACAATAAATACAGAAAAGGAAATTAAGAAGAAGAAATTAAGTATAAATCTTAACTAATTTTCTTTTTTGTATTGATAATTAACAAGATTCTCCTTTTGGCAAGTTATTAAACCTGCTCCGAAATGAAATGATATCTTCCTGTTTGCTTTATTTCAGTTATTTTTTACTTCTAGAATTACGATGTCCAAGTTTTCAGATTGGATCAAAAACAATAGAAAATACAGTAAGACCTCACCATCCATGAAATCACAAACCACAAAGATTTCACTGTCAATGAGCTGCCAACAACACTTTCATTTATTTGCAGTTAGCTCAATCAGAATTATTTTCATGTTCAAAAATTTTATTATAACTACTTTGCAAAATATATTTCAAATGTGTAAAATATAAACATAGAAATCTTTAATAATAATACATTGAAAATATAAAAAAATATAATTTAAATGTTCTCAAAGTTATCAATGACTGAAACATCAAATTCCTTAAGATAAAAACAAAATGTTTTAATCACTGACTATTGAAATATTTTTGTCAGGTTCAAATCAAATCCATTAGAGAGGTATTCTACTCTATCAAGTGGTGAAAAAAAAAAAAAAAAAACACTTTTGGGTAATCTTTGTGCTACACAAAAAAAAAAAAATCCCAAAAGGTTGGTTTTGTCATTGACACTGCTATTATTTTAACTACCTTCACTTACAGCAATGATTAGAATTGTAATAAAACTTAAAAATATATTGAAAGTGATTTTTTTGTTCTCAAGGATTTTACAGCAGAAACAAATTTAAAAAAAAAAACATTGGCAAGGAGTGAAGGTTGTTAACATAATAGCAGTGTCAAAAGAAAAACCATCCTTTTGACATGCCATTTTTGTGGACACGAAGGTTAAAGGCTGCCCACTTTTGGAGAACCCATCCATTGCAGATGATGAGGTCTTAGTGCATTGATCATGTAACCATTATGTAACAAGCATTTTGACTGCTTCTTTATTAATGCTAAGGCTTTCAAAAATATTTTTTTAACAATCTTCAAAGTTGATTTTCAACTTGTTAAATTAAAACTAAATCTCAATTTCATATTGTAAAATATTAAAAAGACATTTTTTATAACAATATTACAAAAAAGCAGGATTTTAAAGGGGCAAAAGTTACTCAGAGCATCAAGAGACACATAGATGATTTAAAGGATTTCATAACATACTTTCAGTAATCTAAATATGGCCTCAGCATCAATGAGGAAGAGCCTATTTGACTAAAGTATATTGCAAATGATCATAATTTCAGGATTTACAGATACTGATGGTATACAACATATACACAAAGACTCACATCAAAAAGGTTTTCAACCTAAAATCACAACAACCAGAAACCTAAACCAGATGAAAAATATAACAGATTTAAACACAGAAAACATGCATTTAATGGTGAACATGAAACATTAGTTTCATTTATCAGTTTTTACTTATTGCTTATTAGGAAAAAAAAAAAGAAAAAAAAAAGATCAACCTAGCAGTATTGTATTTTCGAAATGAAAAGAAATATAAAATATTTAATTAGCTAAAAATAAACTAATGTTAAGCCCTTATTGTGATATATTTAAATAAAAAGTAGATATTAAATTTTAATCTTGGTCTGATTGAAAATGCTTAGAGCAAGTGCTCATTTATTGCCATCACATGGACAATTTTGTAGAAGCAAATGAGCTTTCAATATATGAAATGATTAGAATTTCATATATAATCATTAAAAATCACAACTTACATAAAAAGAAGCAGTTTACTAGACCTCAGAAAAAAAGAATTAACTGACAGTAATACAGACTACGCAATGTTTACAAACTAAGTGGTTAGTGTGAATAAGTGATAGTCCTGATGGATATTACTTAGTAGTCAGTCTAAATGAGCCAACCTGAGAACTTTTCAGCACCTTGTATTACATACTAAACATTGATTTAGATATTTTAAGTGTTAAAACCTTTTATAGTTAATTATGAATTGCTGATCAAGTTAATATTGAAATATAATCTTCTAGCATTAGGGCAGGGGTTGATTTTGGAACCATGGTATTGCACTCAATTTGAAAGTTGGGGTTTCACATGATAAATAATGATATAAAATATTTCTTTCAAAATCATTACAGTTTTTTGAGGAAAGAAGTTTAAAGATTGGGTTTAATTTCAATAATTGGAGAGTTAGAATTTAATTCCAGTGATCAGTGAAAGATTTATGCTGTCAAAACTGGCATACCCTTAAGGAAAACAAATGTGCAAATATTATTTAATAAAAAGTTTTCCAATTGCAACATTTATCCAGTTCTCAATAGATAAAAGAAAAATAAATCAGAATTATGAATAATATAAAGGTTGTGGCCGATGAAAATCGATTCCTTTTTTCTCATATGGAATTTACGTGTTGCTATTTTTCAGTGGGAAAAAATTAAACTAATTGTCAAGAAAAAAAAAAAAATACCATAAAACCTGAAAAAAAGAAATTCTAAATCAACAGTAGTAAAACAAATATATTTCGTTTATGAATCTTGTACCGGAACATTTTTTTGATGAGTACTTTTCTAAATTCTCACCATTATAAACATTTGCAGTTATTTTTTATTACATTTGATATAGAAATCTTAACCACTGTTTGTCACTGTACAATAAATTAGTTCTTTGGTATTTTTATACAACAGACTTAATTATTTGAAAAAGAAAGTAAACATTTTATTTAAACTGTATAATTTTGTACTTTTGGAGTGACTGGTGTTTATTTAAGGTTGTGTTTGTTTATTTCTGTGGAAGAAACTATATTTCCTTTTTTAAGTAATACTGTTTCTTTCTATTTTTCTTATTTCAAATCGACTTTGCAATTTTAGTAAAATAGGGTAATGTTTGCATTTGTCCTACTCACAAGAAGTTAATGTTAATTCTATGCTTCTTTTTCTTTTTCTTTGTTTAATTTGAACCTGTTCATGTTCTGATTTTCAAAATTTAAATTAATAAAAAAAAATATAAATTTAATTTTGATAATCTTCCCTGGTAAATAATATTGTGATATTTTCCTTCATATTTATCATGTACACTAGATATGTTTTTGAACTTATACACATTTTGAAATTTCAGGTTCTCATTGGAGAAAGGGAATATTTAAATGATCAGAGTGAGAGAGAGAAAACAGAACAAAAAAGCAGTTTCCTATTTGGAACTATTGACAAAGATGTTAAAATTTTTTAAAAAACATGCAACTGAAGCAGAGATATTAAACGAGCAGATTGAAAGATAGCAACAATAGGATTCTACACATTCTGCCTCTACATTGGAAATTTTTCCATCAGTCTTCCAGTGATGATAATTTTGAATCAGGGAGACAGTCTAAAGGAAATTACAGTCTCTAGATATGCCATGGAACTTATTAAGGGTGATGTATCTTTCAACCTTGGGGCATGACTTGCTAATACCATTTTATTAAACATACAAAATATGGGTTTTCTTCATCCAAGCCATAACTTAAAGGACATTATCAGTCAAAAATAAATGGAAAAGGCTAGAGTAGAAGTAATCACCCATCAAAAGCAGGTTCAGAACCATGAAAATACCATCTGCATTGGTGTTAACTGCAGAGTTGATAAGGACACTTTTCAATACAAAGATTACAGAGGAAAATGTTGAAAAAAAAAAAAATTATCAGAAGATTTCAACATTGTAAATTCCATTAAGGTTGTTCTTGTGGACAATACCAGTACAAACACTGGTTCTGAGGTAGGGCTTCTTATAGCCCTGGAGAAAAAAAAAAAACAAACAAAAATTGCACTGTTCACTTCATCAAAATTAACTTTCATTTACAGATGTTTTTTAGTGGGAATTACAAGAAGCCCTACTACTTTTACCTCAAGGTAAGGCTTCAAGAACACTAGAAAGCTGTAACGCGAGGGGAAGTAGAAAAATCAGGCGTGGCTGACCACATATGGAGAGAGAAGGGAGATCACCGTCCCCTGTGGGATCAGGTTGAGATCATAGACAGGGAACACCATTGGAAAATTCGTAAACTTAAGGAATCAGCACATATGCTAGGTCACAAAAATCTCCTGAGTCGGCCAAGCATAGAAATTAATACAATATAGGAACCAGTAATAAGGAGTGCCAGAGAAAAGCAATGATAACAAAAAAGTTGCAATATGAGATCTGGTAAAAACATGCAATACGAGTACTGGTAAAAAATGGTTGCTGAAAAATTAGGTTTATAATACTCAGAAATTCATACCCAGATGTCCTCAAGGACACATGGCACAGTGGGTAAAGGCGTTGGTTAGATCCAGTGACAGACCCAAAATACCCGGTTCAGGCAGTGGAGAACTTTCAGAGGGAAAATTAGCAGGAGATAACTGATAACTGACATCCATCAAACATGGCTCGTGGAACTAGAACAGTCTACCCCAGTGATCGAAATAAAGGGTTCGGTTCGAAATTCCAACCACCTGAAGAAGGCCGGAGCGTACAACGGCCAAAACGTTGTGACAAAAATGGCGACAAAGATGAGGACAATAGTCCGACTAATGTAAATACTGTACATAATACATCATCTCAGAAATATAGACAGACTCTGATTCTTATAGTTTATCAAAGTTTAAATCATATTTGTAGTATTGTTACTTTTTCTTTTTTTTAATAAAACAAAATACAGATTTTCTGTAAAAAACAAAATGCCAACACAAAAAAGAAGAAAAATGAAACATCCAAAGACAACAAAAACCATCAAAACATCAATTCCTTTGTATAATTACCTTTTCTAATAATTATAGAGAAAGTGGTGTTTCCAAAGATCATATAAATTTTAATTGAAACAAATGGAATATAATTTTATTGCATATTAGAACAACATTTTTGAGATTAAAAGAAAACAAAAGGTAGAGATATTTTTCAGTTAAAAATTAAAAGTGGATAGTATATCAAGCAATTGAAGAGAATGAAGAACTATTTATCTCCATTGACTGAACATACTTCCTAACCCATGTTTGACATAAGTAATTAAAATATTCCTAAATGAAAAAAAAATAAAAATATTAGGGTTTAATACGTTGGAAATAAAGACAGGAGTCTAATGACCAAAGGTATGTTCTCTATAACATAAAATTATGGTAAAAATGTATCTTGTGAAACAAGGTTGTATGCATCTTATACATGACTGTTCAGAAGCTACCAAATACAATAATACACATACACACTCATATAAAACATGTTTTTACTTCATCTGAATTCCATAGAGGTTCATTTTATTCATATTTATATAGTTGATTCTTCTGGTGATGTAATAGAAAGAGACAATAGATTTTGTATTAAACTTGAGTAATAAAAGTCTATAATTATTCAATGGTGTATAGAATGTTTTTTTTAGTCTAATATTCATTGACTAAAAACATGAAAATGCAGAGCAGTATAAAGTTTTCAATATTTTATAAGTACAATGCAATTGCAAAATTATTTAAATATTTCCATTATTTTTTATGATGTAGAAACTGATGATGTAATGGATTAAAAGTACATGATAGGAGCAAAGTAAAACATTAATGCATAAGAAATTATCCACTATGATATTACTTATCCATGTCTAGTTAAATAGCTGATCAGTTTGAGGAGAGAATTCATACACAAGCTTACTTATGAATATGTAGTTGATAGTCGTAATGAGCCCGGTTAAGCACAGATCAAGCTCTGTAGATCATCCTCTTACTCATCTGTGCAGCTCACTTTTTATTCAGGTTTTTGACCATGTATGCAAATCAGCAATAGTTTTAAAAGCACTGGAACCACATATGTGCAATAGTGTGGCCTTTTAGTCATAAGTTAGAAAGATTCTTGGCCTATTTCACTACAGAATATACATTTAAGTTTTTGTATTAGTAGGGTACCACAGATTTGTGATAGTTTTGGTTGAGAGAGGTGTGTGACATTTATCATCCACCAAAAATTTACTGACTCCCAAAAGATGTTACATGTGTGCTTTCAGTCTTGTAATAAACTTTGATTGATTTTTGTGTTGAAGATTTTAGTATTAAACTACTTGTTCTTAAATAATGTATACACTTTATTATTCTGCTGCTCATTATTATGCAGTTCACCCTGCTAAATAAATCACAAGAGTATGTTAAGAATGGAAAATGCTGTTTATTTAGATTGCAGATCAGCAAGAAAATTTGCCTGTAAATATTGGTAGGATTTTTGTTAAAGATCTTTGTTCTACACAAGAGATTCTAGCTACAAACTACTTGTACTAACAGTATAAAAATCCATGACACCAGTAACAAAAACTAGTTCCAGAATTTCTATAATGTGAAAATTCTATATAGGAATTTGTTTCCATTCATCATGAGGTTGGAAAATAACTTCATTAAACATCTTTTTAATAAAAATAAAGATTTTTCAAATCTCATGAGACAGAATTATTTAGGAAGTAGATTCCTCAACTTCAAGAATTTGATCGAATTCTGAAGATGATGAAGAACCACAGCAAAAGAATCAGCTTGAATTGGAAAATATAGCATATAAAATTTTACATTTTTTTAATGAATCCAACAGCAATGATTTGTATAAGAAATCATAAGGAAAACTGAATGATATTTTAACAAGAGTCATAGCCATCTACAATGAATAAAAGCAGTAACCAATTGTTCTTTAAAAAGAAAACTAACTTCAACTGTTCCCAAACTGGGAATAATGATGAGAATCAATATTGACCAAAGACCAAGCTGTATATTCTTGTGAAAATAATAAATTAATTTTTTAATTATATTAAATTTTTAACATAAAACATTGTTCTAGTTTTGGCTGCAGAAGCATATATGGAAATCATGTGGAGTTATTTGAACAAAGCTATAGATATTAATAGAATTTATTTTTGTGGAAGATATTAACAAATCATCTATATGAATAATGGGACCTGATTAATCTGAAATATCAAAATCTTCATGTAAATAACAGGCAATGACGATAATAAAAAACAGTAATAAACAAACATGGGAAGGAACATGTATAAAGTCTTGTGACCAATCTATCTTCATTTGCACAGTTCAATATCAAGATATGCAATTGTGGGTAAAGCTTGGTAGTTAAAGCATAGTTTTGTAAGTTTGCAATATATTTATGAGAAAAATATTTGGAAATAATTCTTTCAGCTGTCAAATATTAAGAAAAATCACAATATCAAGAAGGTAAAAATATTAACAAGATATACCATCTTCCTCAGTAATTTTTCAAATCTGTTTTCTAATCTTTTTTTTTATATTTGTTTTCTAAAATCTCAAAAAGACAAAGTAAAAAGAAAAAATTAGAATTCATAAGATATGAACATCAAAAAAGAAAATGAAGGAAAAAAATTAGGTAAAAAAAAAATAAAAAAAATCAAGAAACAAAAACATGCCCACAGAAAATGCAGCAAATATATACATGCCTCAGATATTTTTGTGATCCACAATGATAGTCACAAAGAGGCAACAAATATGACATTTCAAGCAACACTATCATAATTACTCACAATAGTATGGACACAAGAAGAATATGAAATATAATGTGATATATACATCCACTAAAAGGTTGACAAGACAAGCAACAATTATTTCATGTGTCTGAGTTTCCTTTGCCCAAAGGATCCAGATACTAAAGGTAGACATACCTGTATGAACTAAAGCAGTGATGTTAAATTGGGAACACGTCTCCTTAAGAACAGTGCAGGGAAAAGTTATAGATGGAGTGAGGGAAGGCCACTCACCTGTTAGGGAGAAATAACAATAATGATGAAAAGAACAAAGTAAATAAGTGATTAATATAACATCCACTGAAGAGAGGCTGATTTAGGAAACTTGGGGAACACAAACAGCAAAAGAACAAAAAAATGATAATGATAGAAAAGGAAGACAAGTGACCAAGACAGATATAAAAGACAAGGAACCAAACAGTTTAAAGCTAATTTTCATGCACATGCCACAAGTCAGAAAGGATAAAGGTTTGGGTCATTTTTGCAGAGTTCAGATAGTGGAAATAGTTCACCAGGTTAAAACAATGGAAGAAAATTAAAGAAAAATTCAAAATACTCATATTGGAGAAAAAAAAAAAGATATGTAGAGATGACAAGCTTACATTTTTAAAAAAAATGTAAACTGAAAAAGCAACATTTTGTATAGAAGATAAATTTTTTTTAAAAAAGATATGTCAGGAAAAAAAGATGATACAGAGGCAGGGAATTCATCCTTTAATGAAATTCCAAATAACAATAGATGCAAATATAACCTACTGCAATCAAGAGAATTTTTTCTCAAGAAACATTAACTTGAAAGGTGATCTTAAACCAACAAAAAACAAAGATCTCATAGTACTTGATTTAATTCAAAGCCTTAAGTACAGAAATAATTTGAATTTTGGTAACAGTACAAAGAAATTGGAAACTAAAACCATACAGAAGCATTAAAATTCAGAGTTGTACAAGTTTTAAAAGTTATATTTTCTTACATGTAGTAATATTTTACTTCATGGTGTATTAAAATTCTAGCATTGATTGAAGAATACACTGACCAAAATATAAATGCAAAATAAATATGAGTAAAACAAATATAAAAGATAAAGAAATTGAGGTAATGGTTAATGAATTGCTTTATAAATATCAACAACAAAAGAATACTTAACTGAAGTCTGAAAAATATCAATTTAATTGATGGATTTTTTTATCAACAGGATAAGATAAAACAACCTTTTTTTTTTTTTAAAGTTTTGGAAATTGTAAATTTGAATTTCCACAAGGCTCAAATAAAACTTTTCCAAAGACAATACTTATAATTCCAAATATTAATTTATTTTTGAAAAAGGTGTTAGTGATAGCCTTGGTTGAAATGATGAGAATTATTTTTGATATTGCAAGATAGCTATGCCTTAAAGGCATTGGAGGTGTATTGTTAAAATTATTTATGAAAGCAGAAGAAAGTGTGTGTGTGTGTATATATATATATATATATATATATATATATATTCTTCATTAAGCATCAGAAAACTAAATCAAGTATCTGTCTCTAAGCACAACAGGGAGTGTTGAATTTCATCATTCACATTACACGATGAAAGAGACTGGGAAACTCGATTGCAGGCTGCAAAGAGTTTAACTACCCATCATCAAAGTCTCTATTCTCAACAGATTTTGAATAAATATCTGGGCCTCAAGGGAGAGATACTATGGATTTTGCATGTCTCTTAACTGCCCTTACTGGAAGTAGGCCCTGGTTAAGATCTGGGTAACCTGACTTAACCAGAAAAAAATGACCAGTTAAAGTACCAATCACAGTTTCTGGTGCAACCATATCTTAGTTCTTCTCCAGAGAGAGTGTACAATTTTCTCTCAATCATGGACAACTTAAAGTTTGTTTTTTAAATGCCTCTTAAAACCGCTCAGTTATTGACTAATTCATTTTAAAAATTCCCAGGAATTGTACAATCTCAGTTTCCTTTCTCATTTGATTTTTTATTATCTGACCAAACTGTCACATTTTTAAACAATCTCCTTCCTTGCCAATGCAGTTAAGTTTGGTTTGTTTTACGGCATATCAACCTCAATGGGTTATTTAATGCCGATAATTTTATTGCTGCTAATATTTTGTTTTGTCAAAAATCTATTTCTGGTAATATTTTTTCCTTCAAGAATCTATTTCTGCTACTATTTTTCCTTCAAAAATGTATTGCTGGTAATAATATTTTCCAAAAAGTATAGCTGGTAATATTCTTTCCTCAAAAATGTATAGCTGGTAATATTTTTTTTTCAAAAATGTATTGCTAGTGATTTTTTTTTTTTTTCCAAAAACATTGTTGGTAATATTTTTTTTTCTTTCCAAAAATGTATTGCTGGTAATAGTTTTTTTACAAAGTATTTCTGGTATTAAAACCTATTTTTACACTTTCGTAGTGTTTCTACCAGTTTTGGGGTTAACTATTTACCCATAGCTGGTGCTACCACCCCGGGTCAGAGTGGAGCTGGGAACACCAGCAATTAAGAGGTGGTTCCACGCTCCTCAAAACCTCCTGATCAGAGTCTTTGCTGCTGGACATAGTTTAGCGTCTTACTCAGGACAGAATGCACTTAAGTGTTGAATATCAATTATAGATTAACCAGTATACAGTGAAAGTTCAAATAAAAATTTAGCTGTGTTAGGCTACAAATTTATTAATCTAAACTTCATAAGCTATTGGCCAATTTAAAAGAAATACATCCTTTTACGTTAATTAAAAATAACTATAGTAAGATTTATATTTTTTGTTTTGACAGCTATAGTTTTAATTGTTTCAGCCCTAGAAAGCTTAAAAGGAACACCTGTCATCAAAGAGAGAGGAAATTAGTTATTAAAAATAAAATAATTACCAAATAATTCATACTAAAACAATTGAAAGTCCCAGAAGATATGGGAAAAAAAAGGCATAAAATTGTTGTGTTCTTTGCAGAGAGAGAGCAAAACTTTGGTTAATGTTTTTTAATTATAATAAAAAAAAAACAAAAAAAAACACAGAACAAAGATTTTAGAAAAAAAAGAGAGAGAATGCAGAAATAAACCAAGAAGTGCAGATAACATGGCACTGGTGTAGTTAATATATGAAAATATATTCTATTATTAATTTATAGAATTAAATTAAGCGACATTTTGTCCTACTAGACTTAATATTTTTCAGTTTAACTTGCAATTGACTTATGGATCTGCTGTTTTATACATAAACTTGTATTATATGGCACTTTGATCTTGAACTTAGTATCATACTGTATTTTAATTTACAGTTTCCATTATGTATACATGCCAGATTCATTGCTGCATTGAATATACATTATGTGTTTAATAAACCTCTATTTCATATCTGATAAGCATTTATTTTCATTACAAGCATCAACCATTAAGATTTAATTCTCTTTCTCTATTCATATTTTCAATACTTATGAAGAAGCATTCATTACTTCATACTGTGTTCTTTGACTACCAACATTTCATATAAGATAACACACTGTTCATTCTAAATAAAGATATAAGAATAGAAAAACCACCTTTTAATAAACTTATCATTATCACAATAAATAACAAATCAACACAGCTGCTTTAAATAATAAGTCCTAGATACAGGAAGGATGGCATGGAATACATTATCATAACATTTACATACTAAGCAGAATGAAAACACAATATGTTGATTTCTATCCTGTTAGGAATTAATATTTATTGTATATAAAAATATAAATGTTGGTATAAATCCAAAAGGGAAGAATGGGGTAGGTTGTCATCACTGGTGTAACTTTAACTTAACTCATCACATTCACTGACCCAAACATATATTATAAATCCTTCCACCACAATACCACATTTACACAGAAAATACATCCATACACCAATCACGAAAACAATGCATGTTCTCCATGAGATACTAAACTAATTACCTATATTTATAAGCATGTAGGGAGGGAGATAAAAAGTATGAATGATTTTTATTTACAAAATAATAAAATAACTCCATGACTAGATGAAATATTATACAAAGAAAATGTTAGTATAGGACCCTCCCTATGGTTAAATGTGGAAAAGCAAGTTAACTGTTCAAAAAAGTGGGAACATATAGAAAAAATAAAGTAAAACTAAAACCAAAAATCACAAAATGATCCCACTGCTCCAGAGAACTATGCCTTCTGTCACCTAAAGAGGGGGTGTGAGGGGGAATGAAAATGGAAAATGATGGGGACTAGAATAAATAAAAGGAGTCAACAATCATTCACTAGCTAAGTTAACCAATTTTTGGAAAAAAACAAAAGACGCAAACAACTTCTACACTAGCCTAACTGAGTAGGATGAGCATGTTCTTCCCAGAAGAACAAGTACTTCAACCAGAAAACTCAAGATGCCACCTGAGGTTAGCACCATTCATGTGCACCAGACGTGCTACAGTCATCCACCTTTCAACAAAGTCCACGGATGAAAGCCTCTTCCTCTCAGCCTTGATCTTGACCTTCGGTTGGTGCTTGAAGATCACAACCAGGTGATGGGAAAAGAAAGACAATGCCCTGTGAACTTCTTTCATCCTCATTGTCCATATCACCTTTCTCATTATGGCACAGAAGCACAGAGTGCTTCCTCCAGTCCACCAATGAGCTCACGTTGCTACAAACAGAACTAACATCAAAGGCGTGATAAGGAGTTCTTATTCTATTACAAATATCAATACAGAGTTTTTTATCAGGTGAAGGCTGACCTCTCTGAAACCTAGCTGTTGCTGAGGAATGCAAATCAAATATTTGTGAGAAAAGACTCATGCTAGAAGATCTGATTAAATTTTTTTTTTCTTTTTTCTGATTAAAGATTTTTTGCCTTGAAACTAGTTTCATTTGTAGTATATGGTCCCATTGTGTGATAAGACAGACTAATTTTGCACTTCTGAGAATGACTTGTGAGCTCAAACAAAGTTAGGGTAGAATAGTGTTTTTTTTTTTTTTTTGTTCTGTTTAATTTAGCTAGAAAATGTATACTTAGTGGTTGGTTATTATTTCAGTTCTACACTTTCCTTTTTCCTCTATATTTTCTTACTGATTAACTGACAATTCTGCCATATCAGATTGTTGAAAGAATCTATACTAATATATTTTATAAATATATTTAATTTAAATAATCAATAACCAGAAACCCAATCCTAAACACTGAACAAGGGATAAACCTTCACTCCTGTTCAAAAGACCAGAGAGGTGTGTGAACTGAATGATAGGCAAGCCTATCGACTCCAATTGAGAAAAAGGAAAATAATTGTGCCTTATTTTGATATTTTCATATATGACTGCAATAAAGATATAAACGTGTTAATAATGAATTATCATCAAATTGTGAATAAAATTTTATAATTTTAAATGACCTGTGATTACTGATTTGATGCAAATGTAATAACAGCTGAACATAGAAAAATAAAACACTACAAATTACATTTGAACAGATCTAAATAAAAATGACAAGGGCTGTGGTGAAATTCTTGCTTGCAATGTCAGATTCTGAACATGCAAGACAAGTAGTGTATTTTCACCTAACCTTATAACACCACGATTTGCATGTCATATAGCACAAAGCAATTTTATTTAACATTGTAAATAAAGAGGCAACAAGAAAGTGTCATAGAAACCTTAACTACAAAGTACAGTTTATGACTTGACATCTCAGGAGTTTAGTAAGTAAAGATACCAATGAAGATAGCATAAAAATTTGCAAACAATATTTGGTGACCAAGATTTTTATGTTGCTTGATGCAAACAACAAAGAGGTATATTCATTTTTCTACAGCATACAAAATTTAGAAAAGGATTTTAATTTTTGCTGTAAATTTACATTGTATTCTAAATTTGTTTTAAATAAGTGGAGTAGAAGACAAAAATCTAATTTATAATGTAGGAAAAATCCACCTTGTATAATTAGGGATTTTATTAATTGCTAATGAATAAATTTGTAAGGTTTTAACTCTAAAAAAAGGCTAAACATTTCAAGCATTTAAAGTCTTTAAAGAATTTTGTTTTTAGCTATCAGATGAAAATCATTCATAAAATAAACACAGCAAAATATTTTGCAATTTAAACAGTTATAAAAGTAAGAATAAATTATTTGAATAATAAATTAATCTATTAGTTCATTGAAAGATTCTTCATTAACAACTAGAATTCTGCTATTTTTTCTTAGTGTTTTTTGCACATTCATACATCCTTCCCTTCCTCACATATATTCTTTGTTATTTAAGCTGCTTTGGGAAAAAAATCATTACCACTCTCCCTTAATTTCTACAATATTTCATTTGGGTAGAATTATTATATATGTGTAAGGAAAAAATGCATTTGTCTTTTTATATTCTGCTGAATTTTGGAAAAAGTAATCCTCTAATTTTAAAGAGATATCTAAAATATGAATAAAATTTACAGCCTTTTCACAAATTGTTTCAATGTAAAAAAAAAAATTAAAAAAAAATGAATTATTGTTTAATCTTCACCTTCAAAAGGTACAAAAGGTCAATTAATTGTGAAATTGCACAGTGAGTGTCTGAAACTGATAACAGACGAATTAAAAAGAAAAATATCAGTCTATGAAAGAGAATCAGATGAATGATAAACAGAGGTAGTGACCAGTTTGGAAATGCAGGGTTGAGAAGGATGAAAGTAGTGGCTTGAAGAAGAGATGAAGATTACTTACCACGTAAAATGATATAGGGAAATATATCAGGAAAGCATTTACGTGAGTCCGATTCGGACTTCGACCTAAAAGCTGGGGCACGCGCTGCAGATGCTGGGTAGATTGCAAAATGCACAAAAGAAAAAATAAATAAACACCAAACAAAAAAGAAGAAAAAAAGGCATTGCTAAATGAATGGGTAGACCAGTGTTTTGGAAACAAAATTCTAAGATATAAAATATTTCTTCAGGCTGGTCTGCTCAATTTCCATGGAATTTGAATACTATGGTCTTAATGATCAGAATGTCATCTTGCAAGTAGTATTGAGGGGAGATAGATTTTGTTATTTTTATGTTAAAATTTAAAATATTTCTATCATTAAAACGCACAAAAATGTTTTTAATTGGAGAAATAATACAATAGGCTTTAATATTTATTTTACAATTTCAAGGTAATTGTTCCATAAAAATCTTATTACCTTTCTAAATGTATTAGTCTATGGATAATTTTTATAAATTTAAGGCATTTAAGGTTTCATAATTTACAATTTTCAAAATGATATACAGAATTGCATGGGAGGTAAGAACATTTTGAAGAGATGAACGATTTATGCTTTTAGTTCAAAAATGTATTGGTGCCTACTTTGTTGGTTTGAATATAAATATCCCAATAATATAGGGGGACTGATGAAAAAAAAAGAGAAAAAACATTTGTACTTGCTTTATTACATTGCATATTACAAAATATCTAGTAATAAAAATTATATTACTACTAAAAAATGAAAAAGCTATATTAAACCATTTAGTTATATACACTTCAAGGAGGAATTGCACAGCATCACCCTCATTTTGTTCTGTTGTGGATCAATAAAATAAAGGAAATTGAAAGTGTAGAAAGTTTTAAAAATCCCGTAAAAGTTTAAAGTACAACTAAAGATTACCAGAAATGAACTAATATAATGGTATCACTTGCTGATCTCTTTTCCACTAGGCTATTTGTATGATTTCATTATTATAATCAAACAAAAATAAAAACAGTAAATTCTCATAAATGTTCAGGACAAAATATAAAAAAATAATATTAATTAAAATTATTTTAATAACATTTATCCTATAAAATATCTTGAAAATTTTAATTAGTAACTGACTTTGAAAAAATAAAACATGGTAAATGATCCGAACAAAAAGTGATTAGTAAGCAGTCATACAAAGGTGGGAAGTAGTAAGAAAGAATCATTTGAAGATTTTTAAAAAAAGAAAGAAAAAAAAAGGTGCTTTTTGTTCAGACATTGTAAGGTTGAAAGTATAAAACACCTGCTATATTATCAGAAAATGAAATACAGACAAAACCATAAATGATATTTTCAGACTTTCAACAAACAGGTAATAAATGGAAATCATTTTATACATCAGTTAAGCCACTACTTGTATAACCACTGTTGATTATTTAAATTGAAAATTAGTCATACTTTCAACCAAACATGAAATTAGTAAAAAATTTTAAGTGAAGTGAAGAAGAAAAAAGATTAGGTCCAGGTCAGAGCTTTGAAAATTAATTACTTTCTCAGTTCACTTTATGTAGATTTAGATTCAATTGGTTAATTATTAGTTAATTACCAGTTAAAATGCTTAGAGGTTGATAGTTGTAGTCAGATATTATTAGGCAACCAATATTGTTAGGTAAGAACAAAAATAGTTTACTAATCTATGTTGGATAAATATACTAAAGTAATGGTGGAAATGTAATAAACAGGTATGAAGACAAATGTAAAGTATTGGATGCAAGCACCTCTAGTAATAAGATGAAGTCATTAAAAATGCTAATTTTGGGGGATGTGGAGTTATCATTTGCACTGATATATGTATACCTTTTCAGGAATTTACATGAGTATTCATATAAGTAGTATACTGACATTTATTTCTATAGTGTAAGTTTGAAGTTCATAGTGAACAATATTATTTTAGCAATTTTATAAATACTAGCATGGATAAACTTTTATAGGACCCTTCCTTAGTTTGTAAAGATATTTTAAGTTTTTGCAATAATAGAGTAGCTATTTTGCAACATAGATATTTTTTTCAAGAGTTTGCATCCATATTTTGTACAATTATCACACCACTTGACAACCTTATCCAACGTATCCCTTGATAACCAATAAATGGTTGGGAAAAACTGTAGACCTATGTGTGTAAGACTATAAAATAAGAACATTTATAATAATCTGATGATGATACTGTAAAGATCCGAGTTTGAAGTTGAAAATAAGTTTATGGTGAATGAATAATGGTGGAGTTGAGAAAAAAATATATTCCTAAATTTCCTAAAAATGCCTTCCTTCAAGCAAAGGATGAATGAAAAGTAAAAAGAAAAAAAAAGAAAAATATCACAATTATCAGACTTATGAAAAACACAAACAATATTTTCTACATTTAGATCAAGGAGTTGAGAACAGTTGTTTGATGTGTGGGAAAACAAAAACATTAAACAAATGAAGTTGACTGTACAAAAGTGATAGTTTTTCTTCATTCATAAGTAGAACTTCATACAGAATTCATTTTCTACTTTAATTCAACACAATATACATACATAACTGTTTTTTGTTGAAGCAGAATTGGGATTAATCTTGCACAAAGCAAGGTGGGTCCTGCCTGGCAAAGGCTTTGTCATAAGGATTTGAAGCAAAGTTTTACAAGGTCGGACACTCTTCCTTACACCCAACTAAGACACTCACAGTAATACAAGTACATCAAGTGTTTTTATTGACACCATCTCTAAGAAGGTTAAAAAGCTAGTGGGGGAGCTCGTTTAGATGTGAATCACCAGTAGATTTGGCATGTTGTACTGGGTTACATGTTACCAGTAACAGGCCTAAGCCTGACCTATTTATTAACTAAGACATGTTTATATAAGATGGTAATTTTACAGGACAAAGCCACATCAAAGACAAATGTTAAAAGTAAAATATACAAAAACCAAAGTATCAGGAACTGTTTTAAAGAGTCATTTGATAAAACTCTTTAAAAAGGTTTTAAAAAAATATCAAATATAAAAATTGCTTGTGTAAATAATTTCAAGAAAATTTCTACAATGATTAAAATATTACATTTATAAGGAATATGATTTTTCTAAGTTTCCATTGATGAAACCAGAAAAGTTTATAATACACAAATGGTCATGGATAATTCCACTTTTTAATTTATTCACTAAGTGCAATCTTGATATCAAATGATTTTATGATTGAAATAAATGATGTAATTATGAATGTCAAGCTATAAATAAATTGAACAGAAAGATACAGATTTAAATCTTTTCATCTTGCATTAAAGTAAATATTTGTTAGTCTAAAACTTAGGCAAGTAGTCAATGAGAAATTAACTAGTGATAAATAGCTTGCCTGAGCACCTTGCCATAATGTAATGGTTAACAAGTTCATCTGACAAACCATTACAATGTGGGTGGAAAGAATTTGGCCCATTTGGGGTACCCACACATACAGCCTTGTACCAAAACCAATTTAAAGTTAGTAAATCACTACAGCTATAATGATATAGCTAATAACTGCTTTATAGTAAGGTCTTAAAAACATAGACCATTATAAACATACATACATTTCATTGAATGTGGCAGACAGGGAAAAATCTTATAAGTCTTTCTAATATTCTTACAATTTTTTTTTTTTTTGTGGGGGATGCGAGGTGTATAGAATCTGTCTAATGATTATTGGGACAATAATCATTGCAGACAGTTTCTATACTTAGACACCTATACCTGTGTACTAGAGAAAAATTTAAAAAATGTGATTTCTGATAGGGTTCAAATCTGTGTCCCTCTTTGTAGGAGAAACCACCATTTGGTTTGGCATGCTTTAGACTATTCACCTATAGAGAGTGTCACAACTCAGCAGGTCTACATTTACTCTTAAAGAATATACATTCCCTCTTTCAGATCTTTCTCAAAAGCCCATTTTCTCAGTTTCGTATTTGAAATGTTACCAACGACAACAACAAAAAATAAATCAAAAACAAACAAAAAAAATTTTGAAAGGATTAATGAAGTTATTTTTAATCTGACAATTTCATTACTTTATAAAATTATTTTTAGTGTATAGTTGTGTTTGGAATAGATTCCCTGTTTATATTTTAAACAATGTGTATTATGTCTATTGGCATGTGCACTTGAGAAAACTTGCTGGGCTGTGACTGAGCAGTCTAAAGCATGCCGGATCAAACAGTGGTTTTTCCTACAAAGGGGGGATGATAAAGATTTGAACCCTGCCAGAGAGCACATTTTCTTTAAGTTTTCTTTAGTGTGCAGGCCAATAAACATACTACCTAGTTTAAAATAAAATTGGGTGTCTATTTCACACACAGATATCCATTAAAAATAATTTGAAGTAATAAAATCATATATATATATATATATATATATAGGATAAACTTGGTTTATTAAAATCTGTACTAAAACAATGATTATTATGTGCAAACATACAGCAATATTTAATCAAACATACATAAATAAATGAATGAAGACCACTGTGAGTGTATATTAGCCTTAACATAATCTAGCATAAGGACACAGTATGTGACATCCAGTGAGGATTGAACTCACAAATAGATATGTTAGACAAGATTGCTATCCATAAATTCACAACAGATGCTGCAATAGGATTCTATGTAAATGCACTGAAGAGGAAAACAAAAGGAACTCATTTCAAACAAGGGTTTTTACAATATTTACTGATTATTAAGTTTATTAATTTGTAATATTAAAAGTTGGTAGTTTCACTCCTTAAATTATATATATATATATATATACACACACACAGGAGAGAGCTGAAAAATATTTGGGCTTAAACAAGTAGAGTTCCAAAATAAATTGATGGGACAAGTAAAATTTGTGTGTGTGTGTGTGTGTGTGTGTGTGTATTTATTGAGTGCTGAAAATTTTACTTATCCTATTTCATAAAAACTGATCAAACATTAAAATTTATTCTGGAACCCTACTACTTGTTTATGCCCAAATATTTTCAGCTCTCTTCTCCATGTGTGTGTGTGTGTGTGTGTGTCTGTCTGTCTCTCTCTCAGAACTTTCAAACTGATCTTTTGTTGTATTCTTGGGGAAGGAAAAAACAGTTATGTCATTTTTTTAAAGCCCTAATCTTAATTCTTTGTCATGAATTGCATGTGTGACATTCAGAAAGTTTCAAAGTTGTCATCACTTTCATTTTTTTATCTCTTGCACATTTCTGCTAGTGACATTAGAACACTCATACAGTATAAGGCTATCAGAGCCTGTACACAGCAAAGCAAAAAAGGGTCCTCTTGGACTGGTGCTGAAAACGTTTTGAGTGACTTTCACACAGGAAAAACTATTCAAAAAATGACTTGGAAGAGAGTTTGAAAAATTTTATATATAATTACTTTTGCAACTAGCTATATAAACATAATTTATGCAAAATAATATGCACAAAAAAAAAGAAAATGTAAATTTTAAAATCAATGATGAATTTTGCAAAATAATTATGTCTATTAATATTTTACTCTATTTGTATCTGTCCATATTGTCAACATTTGTTGATATTACTAGTTTTAAGTTATATTTTTATTCTAAGTCAAGAGAGCAGTTGTTACTCTGCAAGGAATTATCATTAATCTTCTTGTGTACAATACAAGATGCCTGAAATAAAACAATTTAATAGCTCTTGTATAAATTTGGCATGTAATTTTATTGGATAAATATTTAAGCACTTCTTGTAAAAGATTTCTCAATCTTTTTGTTTATTTTCTAACATAAGTCTTGTTTTGAGAATTTCCTCAAATGATAAAAGAATAATTGAACAACAATAACAATCTTAAAAAATATCTCATCTAAGCTGGGTGAAAAGTTATCTCAAGTTAAATAAGTAAATTTAACTGCACAATTACTCTCAGTATGAATTAGTGATAGTGTCATTTAAATATATGAATCCCAGGATATAACCATATATGATCAATAAATGTCAGGTAAAAGCCTTAGTATTAGAATTTCCAGATATGTTATAAAAAAACACCAGAAACCAACTGAGTTAATTAATTTAAAAAGTTAAATTTGGAGAAAAGAAATCAAATTAAAAATATAAAGAAATGTAATTCCAAGATAATACCATATTATATATATATATATATATATATATATATATATTAACTGAGTTTTTTTTAACAATTTTCTGTAATATAAAGGCAAAATTAGAAAATTCGTAAAATAAGGTTTTCTGGTGTGTTCCATTTTATATGTTGATAATATTCACCGACAACAGAAGAGTTATATTACATTAGGTGCATTGAAATATATAGCACACAAGAGTTTCATCCTATTATCTTATTATGTATGCCAACAAATGGAAAAAAAAATGTATTCTTATTTGAATTATCAGGCTAGACAAATCAGAACTGATCCCAAAGAACAAAATTCAAGATAACTTTAACAATTAAATATGAAAAGTTTTATTAAGCTTAAATATTATTTTTTTATGTTATAAAATATATTACATGAACATATTATAATTGAACTTATTAAAAATAATTGGTATCATCTTGGAATTAAACAAAAAGAAAGTTATAAAAAAGGTTTTTTTTTTTTACAAACTCACGTCATTATTCTAATTGTTGTTGTTTTTTCAATTCTAAGGGAAAAATGTCTAAAAGGGGATATAATCAGAGTACTTTAACCTGCAGACAGCAATCAGAGTACTTTAACCTGCAGACAGCAAAGATTTTCTCCCAAAGAGCAAATATAGCAAAATGTACAAAGCAAGAAGAGAGTTAAAAACAAAACAAAACAAAAAAAAAATTCTAATACACTGTGGGGAAAAAGGATGTAGGGAGGGAAGGAGATAGAGTAAAGCAGAAAAGGAGGGGGGTTCTCTTTGAGGAAAGGTACACAAGACATTCCAAGAGAAAGAAAATTATAATAATAATAAACAGGCATGCAGAAAAGAAAGTAGTAAGTAGTAATATTACCAAGAGATTTACCGCAGTATACTACTCTTACTACTAATAGATGTCACTTACTGGGTCCCCCGCCCTTCAAGAGATTTGTAGCAGACGAAACTGTGTGATAGGGGCTGTACTGTAGAAAAAAAGGTTTACAGATTAATTTGGTAAGGCAGTGATCAAATTACAGAATAAGAAATTAATATGAAGATCAATTGACCAAACTTGTTTAATCCACCATTGGAGAGGAAAAATAAATCTTATCGCATTCTCACAGATAGTACAAATTAATTATATATGCATATATATATATATATATATATATATATATATATATATATACATACATACTAAAATGATCATTTTTGCATATTCACATGAAAAAATTTAACTATAAAAATTTAATGACATTTTCACTGAGGTTATAAACAAAATGGGGAAGGAAAAATCTAAATGATTCAATCTAGTGACAATATTTCTGATGAAGATTGACTTAAAAATGACATTAAAATTTTAAAGAGAAATTTTGGCATATTTTCCACAATTGTTTACCAAAACCTGAAAAACTGAACATATTTGTATGAGGTTACTAAACATATTACTAATCACAGAATAATAATATGAATGGTAAAAAAAAAAAAAAAAAAAAAAAAAACCACAAGGGCAGAATCCAGAATTCATTTCTGTTTTAAAAAAATTTCATTTTCAGCAAATTTTTCAAAGATGACAAGACCAGTCCTACTTTATATAACAGAACAACATTAATTCTTCACTCATAAAATAATTAAATTAACAAAATTACTATTATAGCTGTATATTAAGTATGATTTGAGATCTGTCAAGGTTGAGTATGCAATTACTGCTTAGACATCTAGTTCTATCAGATAATACACATGCCCTCAGTCACTCATCAGTGTGACATGCCAGTGATGAGACATTTTGTCAAGATGTCTGCCAATGGTAGAGAGTATAAAGCATTAATACAAAGTGAACAGAGATAATCTCAACTGGAAATTGAACCCAGTTTAAGAATTCTGTTTCTATTCCAATAACCATTATGTCACCTCATATTTCCCCATGTATATTGAACACATTACATAATAAATTTAAATATGTAAAAGCCACAAATACTTGCATAAGCAATTCAAAGTCAATCACAATACAAATGAATATTTTTAAAAAATACCTCTACGTTATTCATAGCATCATTATTCAGTCATCAAAGTATTTTTCCCTTGAGACATATATATATTATTCCTCACTGATAGCCAAATTTGGAGTTTCCTGCCAGCACTATATATATATATATATATATATATATATATATATATATATATAAATGAGACAATTCAGCTAAATTCTGTATTTCTATTTCATGCAAAGAAAAAAAAGAACTTTGGGAGAATATCCTGTTCTAGATTCATAATTGATTCTTGCTGCATTTGTAACATCAGGAAAGCATTGTCCGTCAACAAAAATCAATGGTTAACTTCTGTAATCAAAATGTTTTCTGTTCCAATGCATTATTAAAATGAATTAATTGCTCAGTATAGTGTTACACAATAACTGTTTGTCCAGGTTAAAGTGATGGAGAAATCCCTTTGAACTTTAAACACAGAATTCTACCAATAGATTCCATTGAAGGCCACACTGGACAAACCCATATTATTTTTGTCCTGGATTTTTATAAATGCCTTCTTTTCATTGCCAGTGGCAGTCTTATTCAAATTTCTGCATTATGCAATAAAAGAAAGAGATGATTAAACAAAGGCTGATGTTTGTCTTCATAAGTTCATGTTGAACCAATTTGCTTGTAACAGTTAAATGATTGTACAAACAATGAGCCAAGTAAAACCTCAAATTTCCCTAGCACTGTGCAAAATAACATATTGACAATTAAAAATAATAAAAAAAACCTAATACTAAACTTAGCTAAGGATGGCACAAGGCTATACTTTTGACATAAAACAATTGCTCATACAGATTTTCAAAGCGCAGTAATTAAAATCAGTGAAACTGAATTAATCTGTATTTCCCAATCTTGAAGAGTTATTGTTTTTCTAAACAACAACTGGTTCTGTCATAGCAAGACATTTATTTAGGATGAATAGTGATAATTTGTTTTTATGAGTTATTTTTCATCATTCTTTCCAAGTAGTTTTTCTTAAAACTACTTACTATCCATGAATAGTTATGGCTTAAAGCAAATAATAATATAAGAAAAGGAAAAGTTGACCATAAACACCATTTTTGTCAGATATGCCAGGTTATGATTCAACTAAAAAAAACAGACAAATAGCTTATTTAAATCATAGAGAAATTAATTAGCATAAGGTGTATACAATTAATATAGAGTAGTAAATTAAATGAATTCTTAACCTGATTGGAAATAATTTGTTGAACTTTATCCACTTTAATACAAGGCTGTTTAAAAGTAAAATTGTGCTCACAGCTATTGTTGGAGTGAATCCTACATTTAATCAGCATCTTATAAAAGCTATTTTGGTTGATTATTTGACAGACTTACTTTTTACGTGGTATATTAATTATACAAAAACAACTAAAAACTTGTTAGTGGAAACTAAAACACAGAAGACTCCTATTTAGTGATTCCTCCTGATTAATAGAATTAAGTATTTGTGTTAATGACTAACATGAAAATAGCATCAGAAAGAAAAAAATAATTTTAACTTTAGTTTAAATTATAGCCAATATTTTAACATGTACAGGGCTGATCATATTACTTTTTTAAAATTCTTATTCCTGTTAACAAATAAACAAATTTTGAGTTTTACATACTGTGCTTAATTTAGCAACCAACTATTTTCTTAAATTTTTTTTCTACAATTATTTTACATTAGATAAATAATCTTTACATGCTGTATAAATGAAGGCTTGTTTTAAAATATTACTCTTAACTGATATAGCAATTATGAGGACATGGGTGATCATGGCTTTTTACAACTTCCTGTTTTGTTGCTCTAAGTAACTTTTGACCTTTTACTATTCCCCTTTGTCATTGTTTTGCCACCACTCATTCAAACTTCTTAAGTAGGTTATTCACTATCTCTCAGGATCTCTTTTCACATTTTGTCTCAGAAATTTTCTTTTTCTGATTGCAATTATGAGTTTCCTTGTAGTACCTGTTTTCTTTAAAACTTCCTCATTGCTCACATGTTTTGTCTATGGTACTTTCAATATTCATTGACAGAATCATTTCTGTTGCTTCAACTCTTCATCTATGAGAAAATGGTCCAAAGTTCACTGTCATACAAGAAAGAAATTATATAACAGTTCACTCTTCTTTGTTTCTAACAAAATTTTCTTTTAATACATTGTTTAATTTCTGGAAGACATCTTTCACTATTCCCAAATGCCTTCAAATTTGTGTTACACTTCTCACAGTCTGTTTCTACACCACACAAATAGTTAAGTTACTGTATCTGCTTGTTTTTGATATCCCCAATACATTCTCATACTTTTGTGCTATCTCTTTTGCTGACAACTATGTATTCTTTCTTTTTACAGTTAATAGTCCTTCTTTCTTGTTTTCCTTTACTACTTTGTCAAGGAGCTTTTGCTTTCTTTCTGAGTGTGCGATCAGCTTTTGGGTGGTCTTCTTTTTCAGAACAAGTGGATGAATAAGGGTGGTGAGACCTCAGCTGATGTCCATATATAATGAGTGGTCAAGTCAGGAGCAGTCAGTAAGGAAGGGACCAGCAGTTAGAGAGGAGGAAGGGACAAGCAGTAAAAGACCAGCAGTTGCCTAGATTGTCAGTGAATGTAAGGGTCCTCTTTCCATGGCTGGAAGTTAATAAGCTAGCAGTCCACCTTGTTGAAGCCAAAGGAAAACATTGATGGTTTAGTAAGAAATCATATTGTTGCTATTTCCCAACCTGTATCTTGAAAAGCATTTGCTATTATTCTTTGTTGAAGTCGATCATGGTCAAGGAGACAAACCCGTGAACATAGCTAGCCAGGTGTATATATGCATATAACTGACCTTGGATGTCATCACAGGTGTGCAATGAGTGACATGTGGAACATGTTGTCACTGCCAAAGAACATTATTTGTAATGAAATTGAAGCAAGTTGTTTTTTTGTATTGCTACAATAAATTATCATTGAGAGATTTATCAGTAAGACTATGAGTGATTTTTTTAATGCTTTATCAGTAAAAAGATAAACAATATAAAATATTGTCTTTTTACACATAGTATTTTTTATTTATTTTTCAATACACATAAGATAAGTAATAATTAAAAGTAGAGATCTTTGTGGTAGGGAATCAATCAGATCTGGGTATTTCAACAAGATAAATATTCATAATCAAATAGGATGATACAAATTTTTATTCTTTCTGTAAACAGAATTGACTAATTGTAATTAATAAAACATTTGACTATCACAATGTTGATACAAAGACACATTTATAAAAGGTTGCATCAAATATTTTAATAGAAAATACAGATATAATTGGGAATCATGATATCAAGTTGATATTCTTTTAAATATATTAATACTGTTTAATAAACAAATTCTATGAGGAGGTGCTGGAAAGTTCTTGGACTGACACTCTAAAATATGACCAAATGACAGATTATTTGGGGGGGGGGGGGATTTTTTTTTGATCAGGCTAAGAACTTTTCAGCACCCACTTGTTTATACCATTACTGAATATAATGGCAAACATTAATAAAAGATCAGTAATTCTGTAAAGGAAAAAAAATCAATAAAGTTAGTTATTTGGAAGCTCCTGCTTGAGAAATCAATTGAGAACCTCTTAACAGAAAGACATTTAAAAAGATGAAGAATTATAAAACAATAATTAACTTTTTACTCTTTGGTTACATATTTATATATAAAGAAACTGAAAGATGATTAGACTTGGATGAAATATAAAGAAAGAAAGACATCACCCAAAGGGGAAAAAAAAGCAACATATATACAAGTACAAAGAGATTGGTAAAAGCAGACAAGATCAAAAGTTATCATAGTAAATAGAAACCAAATATTATACTCTGAAGTAATGATCACCCAAATGCTTCAATACAAAACAGCATGAACATTGGAGATGATGAAAAACTGTAAAAAAGTCATAATTATTGATTTTATTAAAAAAAAAATATTAAGTGAAAATTTTCTAAGTTTGATGTAAAATTTCTGTCTATATTTCTAAGATGAGCTATTGTAATTATTTATACTATTTACATTGTTTAGATGGTTGTCCTCATCTTTGTTGCTATATTCACAACATTTTAGCCATTGTACACTCCAGTGTTCATCAGGTGAATGGAATTTTGAACTGAACCATTTATTTCATCCACTGGGTAGATTGTTCTAGTTCCATGTGCCAAAAACTTGGAGAGTTGAGTTAAAGAGAGATAACTGATACGGAGACATCTGGAAGAGGCATGGCATGCGGAACTAGAACAATCTACTCTGGTGGACGAAATAAAGGGTTCGGTTTGAAATTCCAATCACCTGAAGAAAGCCCCAGCATACAATAGCCAAAACATCATGAATATGGCAACAAAGATGGGGACAACAGTCAGACCAATGTAAAT
>OZ038478.1:115441426-115478926 GCA_964036315.1 Acanthosepion esculentum
ATTACACCTTTTACAAACGAAAATTAGATTTTAATCAAATGTAGTCAGCTAGATGATATATTTCTTTGTGATCCATACATTTGCATACTTGTAAAATCTGATGCACAAAGCATATCAGCATGGCTGCTATATCACTTTAGAATATATGCAATCTTGAAGTGGGTTTGTATATCAGTAAATCAGAGAAGAGGATGTTCAATTATGGCCAATATTCTGTTGCATTGATTCTTTTGAAAAGGTTGAGTTTCATTTTATGTATAGTATTCCTTACGATCATTCATTTGAAGCACCTTGGTAAGTAGGTCATATTTAAAAAAAAAAAAACAAACATTGAAAACCAAGCATTTATATATTAATTTTAAAAAATTCCTTTCAGGTTGATAAGTTTCTTGAAAAATCTGAAATAAAACATTCAAATTAAAATTAAATTAAACTTGTGTATTTTTAAAGCTTTAAAGAAATTGATTATGTTATTTTCACAATTTTAAAAGTAAGCTGATTAGTGGACTAAAGATTTTTTTTTTTTTTTAGCTTGGTGATTAAGAGAGAACCGGCAAGATAATAGGACATCCATTTATGAACTGATGACTGCTTTAAAAGCAGCTATTAAAAACTAAACCTGTAAATCAATTTTCACAAAAATTATTTGAGAAATGGAAATCTAAACCATTCACTAGGCCTGCAACTATTTGGAATGTAAAAAATATGTTCTGGGATTATTTAAAATAAATACATCCCAAATCTATTGAAGTTTCTCCCTTTTCAAGAAGGTCAAAAGGACTACCAATTAGAGTCTAGGTACACTGACACCATTACATAAATTTCTATTTCTATGAAACTATTATACTAGTTAGATATTATTTTCAAGGTGGTATTTGTACTTGTAAATATCATCTGAGATAGACAAATCCCTGCATACATTGATATTTTTCTCTTGTCTTAACTTTTACCAAAAATTTCATTGAACAATGACTATGGAAAAATTTTGAAAAGCAAGCAAAAAAATAAAAATAAAAAATAAATAAAAAAATTAATTATATAAATAAAAACATCATAAAAAACATGAAAACAAAAGTATAATTTATTCAATTGTAACCAAAAATTGATTTTCATAATCTTATGATTGAAATTTTGGGGATATTTTTTAAAAGCAATGTAGTATTTTCAAAAGGAACCTATATTCAGAGAACTTAAATCACCTGGTTACTTAATTTAGTGCATCATTTTACTTACAATGATTTCCATTTGACACAAGCAATAGTCAGTGCTTATTTAAACAGATTAGCTGTTAATAAACAAACTTTGTATAGTCATTTGTTACTTATCTGCTAAGACTGTTTTTATACTTACATAAGTAGAGAAGAAATTATTCTAAGTAACAAAGTTATTGAAATAAGTACTGTGTAATTTGTGTTTTTCAAAATGTAAATAAGAATTTGAGCCAAGCAAATTTTTCATAAAGGTCTTGCATTAAAAGGATTGAAACAGTCTTAAGAGAATCTTGAATTTTTTTTAAAAACAAAGTCTTTACAAATTAAATTTAAATTAGTAAAAAAAATATAAAAAAATGATTAAATCAAATCTATTACAAGTCTATAATTTAGAGAATCTGATAAAAGTAGCCTCACAAAATTAGATAACTTGGCCAAAAATGCTGAACATAAAAAGAATTTTCAAATTTTCTTTAAACATACTGAACTATTTTTTTAATTTTATTTGAAAATTAAGAATTTTTAAGATGTTATTTAATTAACCACAAAGATTGTTTCTTGCATCTCAAAATAAGAATTTTGCTGAGGCAAGAGAGTATTAGATATTATTTTTCAAACAGTAACAAATTTAAAACAGTGTTAAATTAATAAAAAATAAATAAGGATAGAAAAGAGTAAATGAAAACAGAATTTTTTTTTTTTAGCAAAGCATGTAAGGTTGAAGCAAGCTATTTTGTAAAAATAAGAATGGAGAATTTGGAGAAATAATGTAGGAATTTTTAGCTGGAGGAGGAAAAGATATTTAAAAATGGTAGTTATTATTAGATTTATTGAATAGCTTCTGATAAAGAAATGTATAATTTAAGTATTGACATCACAAGTGAAAAGCCCTACCAACCTTGACTAATTAAATATGATGGCAACATTTCATAATATAGAGTTATTTTGCAAAGAATAGACTGTTTCACAAAATGGTAGATCAAAGAATTAAAATAATTTTAGCAATTACAGAAAGGCATAGCTTTATGATAACAACAACCATTTGTAACCTTTAAACATGTACAAGGTTTTTTGACATACAAAGTTTTTTATATTTTCATAGAAAATTTACAAATATGTATTATCTTATGAAATAAAATTCAATAAGGACATAAGTATGGATATATCTATCAAATGTACACCAAATATTTTAGATAAATGCTCTAAAGATTTTTTAACTTCCTGTCAATATTAAAGGGAAAAGTATAAAAGGAATATTAGAAATGTTAATAAAAAAAGGAACATTTAAATAGGTTGATTCCATTTTTGTCTTTTATGAATAAAAGATCCATGTCAAGCTGGTGCTAATGATTAAATTTTAATTAAAATGTTAGTATGATTATTATGACTAAGTGTCACAATAGCTAAGTTCTGACCAAGTTGATTGCAGTGTTTAAATTCAGGTAAAACAAAGTTTGGATTTTTTTTCTGGAAGGCATATTCACCAATTTTTTTAATTTTTTATATTGTTTCAAACAATGTGAACCAGAAGAGATAAAAGAAAGATGTAAGCCTTTAAATAAGAGTTATAGTGTGAATAATTCTATCACAACGGATAGCTATATCCGAATACTGAAACCAGATATGTTCAAAGTTGATAAAATGCTTTGAAAGATGGTACACTACATATACTTACTAAGCTTAATCGAGCTTATCAAATATTCACTTCAGTAAGAATATAACTGACCGCAGTTTGAAAAATTTGCCTTGGGTGTCTGCCATATTGTCACTTATAAGTTTGCTTTACAATAAATAGCAATGTAGATTGTATTATGCTGCTAATTCTTTTAATGGTTTCTGAATGTTTTGCAAATATGATTAATAATAGTACTTGTCATGTAGGGATTTAGAAGTTATCTGTATATATTGAAAAAATTGAAACCAATTTTTTCTCTTAATCACACTGATTTATTCTAAAAAGCACAAATGTTTTGAACATTTCTGCACAAAAATAAAAATAGATTTCTATTAAGAAATCTATTTATGTGCCAACTTAACTACACATCCTCAGTTATAATTCTAAATTGCATCAACAAATGTGAATTTCAGTCTCAGGCTGTTTCATATCAAATAAGTTTCTTTTGCTGTTTAGAAAGTTACTCTGTGAACAAAAAAAAGTCTAATTTGCATCCCTACAGACAATAGATAAGCCAAAATGGTGACAGTAATAACATGCAAATAATAAATAAAAACAAAATTACTTATTTGTTACTATTGAACAGTAAATAAGACCAGAGTACTGATATTCTAAAAGTGGTAGAGACTAAAACCTAAAAATAAGGACAAAAACACACACCAAATTTTAAAATACAGAACTAATATTTAAAAATACAAATCCCAAGTACTTTTATTATTAACAAAAATAGTAACTATCCCAATAGTAACTATAGAAGGTGAAAGTAAAAGACAGAATAACAAACATCTCACTTTTGTCAGAGGCCACCTCACCACCCTACCTTAAAAGGCTGAGGTGTTGGGAGTAGCATCAAGAAATTTTGTTTATCTCAACCCCCATTTCCGAAACATTTAACCCCCCCCCCCCCGAGAGAACAGAGGTCACAAGGGGTTAGGGATTACCGGTGTCTGAATGGTTGATCCAGTTCTTTTGGCTTATTGGAGAGCCAGCAAGACCTGTTTGAAAGAGATACAGTTCACAAGGTTAGAAAGAAGAGAGAGACTGACAAAAGTGAAAGTTAGAATGAATACAAAACAGGAATTTAAAGTTTTCATAAAGACTTGAAATAATTGCTAGTCTAATTTCAAATAGAAATAACTCTTTTCTGAAAAATTTAAATTTAGACTAAAATTTGACAATTATTTTTCAAATATTAGATGCATATTGAAATGCTGATTTTTTTTATCTGATCTCATTTTAAATACATCATTTTGGTGCTTGCATCTATATTACTATTAATAGGAATGGTTAGAAAAATATTGAGTAAAAGGTTACAAATTTATAAAAATATATTAAAAAGTAAACAAATACGCAAAGCATGCAAAAGAAAAATTAATATCATTTAAGGCAATGGCCTATTTAAAAACTAGTTTATTAAAATAAATGGATTATAGCTTCTTATTCTAGATTTTCTAATTTGGGACATTTTTCTAGTTATAACCATGTTTGTGAAATAAGGCAGGTTTGGATATCAGACTTAAACAATATTTACTTTAAAGAGGGTCACTAAATTTCTTTTTTGCTTATATTTAATGATTATTGAATCGAAATTGGTTAACTGAAACCATTCCTCTAATGATATTTAATGACAATTTCCATAAAGAATTTTTCACAGTTGAAGGAAGAGAGAAAATTGTGTGCATTTTAAAGAATATAGAGAAAAGTGAATTCTAAAAGAAAGGGAATAATGTATTTCATAAAAGGTTGTTCTATATTTGCTATTAACTTGCAGATAAGGAATTAAAAAATACTTGCCTTAATCTCTATAAGAACCATGGCTATTCTGGTAAAATGACCAGAATTGGAAACATCTATTTATGTCTTATGAATATAGTTACATCAATTTACAATTGTTAACCTTGCATTAATCAAAGCTAAAAACAAATAAACTGCTGATTTTTACTCATTAAACTAAAACCAAATGTGTCCCTAGAAATAATTATTGCTAATAATAAAAAAAAATGAAATGAACAGTTATTCGTTCAAGGAAAACTTTGTTTATTTCAGTAAGCAACTGAGAACAAAGCACTTTTATATTGAAGAGAACAATGTACATAATTTTATTTGTAAAAATTAAATTTGTGCAAGTTGAAAAGTAGCAGTGGCAGTGACAGTAAATAAGCTGATGAAGGCAAATATTTAGGAAAAGTAAAAGTTTTATCAGAAAAGTTGCTACTACCTAAAAAATATTCATGTCTATATATTTCTTCAATTTGCATACTACTATATTATGATCATCAGTATAATTGATTTAAAATATGAACTGTTATATATATATATATATATATATATATATATATATATATATATATAAAACAATTTAGTCAAATGTTCACAAAAAACTCAAACTATACAGGGTTGTTTAGATCTTTGAGGACATTTCCATGAATTTAGTAAGATACATCAGTCATGAAAGAAAAGCTTTATTTGAGAAGAAATTGGCATGAATAATCTTGAGACTCTCCTCAAAGCATCTACATAATGAATCTGTTGTTAGCATTGATAACTGCTTCAATATGAAGTCTGAAACATTGACATGCCAGAATCTGATGACCTTTATCAATTTTGGATATTGTGCTAGTTATGGCAGATTTTAGAAATTTTATAGCATTACGGAGGCATTGATAGACTTCCCTCGTCACTACACCCCATATAATTCAGGTCTGAGAGTATGTTTGGGGTGACATGATCATGGAGATTATAACTCATCCATTCATGAGTTGCCTTGGCTTTATGAGATGACACAGTCTTGTTGGTAGGTGTACAGTTTTCTTTTGCTTCCCTCTCAATCCAAGACCTCACAACCCTCTCCAACATCTTATAGTCAGCAGTATTGACCCATAAACTCTGAGGAAAGAAGTGAAAAGGTATGACATCTTCCTCATGACTCTCAGAACCATCACAGTTCTGAGAAACTGTATGCATGACCATTGTAACATCCTTAGGATATTTGCATAACCATCTCTCGTTTTTTCAGTTGACCTTTTGGAAAAAAAAAAAACAAAAACAAAGCATTCCAAGCCCTTGATGTTTCAACTTGTTCAACAAGCACTTTGCATGGATTAGGCAGTTATCTTTTGTCTCTGCATCATATACGACTTGTATCGGAGGACCTAATGCACAATTTTTCTGATAAATGTCCTTTAAAATAATTTTTGTTTTGTGCATATTTGGGTGTTCTGGTGATATTAGGACACTTAGCAGGCATTTTACTACTACTGTAGAATCCCTATAAGTGGCTTCCAGCATTTTGCAAAATGACAACAAATGACCCTGCAACTTTCAGGAAGCTAGCAATCTCTAAATCACTATACTATTTAAGGCGATAATTACAGTGTGCCTTTTCATTTGTTGAGTTAGCTTAAATGTTTGTCAAGTTAGAAAAAGATTAGAGCTATTAAAAAATGTGCCCTCAAAGAACTCAGCAACCTTGTAATATGATGGAAGAGTGCTACAATAAAATTTACTTCAAAATACTATTTATACAATCAAAGCAGTAAAAATTATATGCCATTAAAATGACATCAATAAAAAAAAATCCAAAGGAACCTATATCTAAAAAATTTTCAATCTTTAAAAGAGCCTTAGCTTCATTCTAGCTAAGTTATTCAAGTTTTACTTTATAAAATTTTACATTGTTACAATGATCTCAGATATAATGCAAAAAGAGAATACACTGAAGAAGAGCAAGAAAGTTAATATTTAATAAAATATTAAATATCTGAATATCAATCACACTTAAAAATAATGAAGTGAGGGTTATAATAATTTTTGTAAACTGCAATATTGAAAGATGTGAATAAAAATTTCTTGTTATTGTATGGATATAACAGAGTATATTGTATTAGCCTTAATATTATTTTTACACTTATAAAAACTTAAAATATTCTATTAAAATAATTACTTTGCACTCAATTAACATTATTAAAAAAAACTTTTTTTAAAACTTTATTCAATATTTTAAAATAAATATGAATAAAATTAGACACGTCAGATTTTATTGTGCATATCAATATCTTAAAAATATAAAATTGGTAATATCCAATGTTGGCACCATTTTCAGGCTATATTATTATGTGCAATGTATTTTATGAGTTTCAGCTTATAATATCTACCTTTATTAAAAATACTGATAATCTGTTTCAGTGGCAAATATTTTTATGTTATGTAGACAAAGTGCAACAGGTTTATTCATAAGAGATTTGAAAACATTAGCACAATATTTCATATACCTGAATAAATTATTATTGGGCTTGTTAATATGTACTCCTTGACATTCTTCAGTCTTTCAATCATGGGTCTTTACTTACACAAGTGTTTATTACTTTCCAGAGATATTCTTTGCATGAATAGTTTTCCATATACATCTCTTTTAATGTTTTAAGGTTTTTCTATTGGTGAAGTTGACAGATATTCTATTAATTTGGTGACTTTAAAAACTTTGACAAGGTAGGCAATAGTCAGTTTTGAGAAGGTTGAAATATTGTCTTGTATGAATGTACTCTTTAGCTTAAAGTTTCTTGGTTTTGTGATTGGCACTACCCAAAATATCACTTGTCCAAAGATTCTCTGCATTTCACTTTCCACCATCAACTTTGAAAGGACCAATAAATTTTAATACACAACAATACTAGCTCAAAACACTATTCCACCTTCTTCTCACCATCTTAATTTGTGACTATTCCTAGTCATCAGGTACATCTAATGTAGCTCTATATTCATCAGTAAAATTAACTGTCGAGACTGTTATAAGCATTAACTTCCCTCAATTTCAACACTTCTGGAATTATCTACCTTTTGCTGTACTATATATATATATATATATCCTCTTTTATTTGTATTCGTGGTATTCTTATTTGCTTTTAGCCCCATCATGGACTACTCTGTTTATTAAAGCCTTTGTCAAGGTGCTTCTTTAGTTCTGTTCCTTATTACAGAGACATCAGTCTACTTTGCCTTACATGTTTCTTTTTGTGATTTTTAAAAGTGGTCATTTGATCACTTTCATGTCTTTAACCAATGTTCTTAATATTCAGCATCTTTTCTATTTAATTTATAATAGTTTCTTTAAATGTTTTCTTATTACTATTTTAATTTTACTAAAGTCTCTTTTGGTGATGTCCTTAAAGGCAGTTTTCTTTTTTTTATCTTGCTATTGTTTCCAATTCCTTTTTTCATTGATCTTTGTTCTGTTCAACTTTTTTTTACAAATTTCCAATATTGTGTTCCCTTTCATTAAACAACTTGACAATATTTCTTATTCCTATTCGAGTCGAAATTATATTCATCATATAAACACATCTTAAAAAGTTTACCAATATTGGTTATTTAGTACCACTTTTATTGTGAAAACAATAATTTCATAAAATCCGAGTGTAGTTCATGATAGACTTCTGGTTAGGAAAGTTTTTAAAATTTGTAATTTTTTTTAAAAGAATTTTTTTTAAAACTGCTATTCTATTTTATCACTACTAATTCTTTATTTTGAAGTTTCATAACCTGATAAAATATTTAAATTTTAAAATTACAATCATAGCAAAATGCTGTATGCATGTGTATATTATAAAATATTAGATATGCATGAATTTTATAGCTGAGAAATATTAGAAATTTGTAAAAGAAAAAATCCCAGACACCAAGAATTATATATTTAAGTTGCATTTGAATACCTAGACAGCAACAGCATAAGAATAGAAATCAAATGTAATTTTTCTCTTTCACAAAAAAATTTCATTATTTCAAATAACTGGCAAAAGATTGAAATGAAATTACCAGATTAACCAAAATTGAATTTGTGTAACAAATATCTGTTTTGAAATATTACAAAGTTTAGTGATTATAAGGAATTTGACATATAAATAAAGTTATAGCACACTGTATAAACTATTTAATATAGTGGATAAATCCATTAGATCATTGATCTCATCATAGCAAGGTTATTTTTTTTTAATTTTGATGTTCAATAATAAATTCATTTTTGCATGATAAAATATAATTTCAAACTCTTTGAAGAGTTCTAATCAGGTTATCAAAAATTAAGATGTTTTTTGTAAGAATGGAGAAAGAGAAAAATGTGAATGAAGTGTCTGAAAGAGAAGATCCCACTTACATAATATGTTCCAGTCATCAGGGCTGCTGGCCCTCTCCAAGATTGAATAATCATTCTAGAGAGAATTATAGAGCAGCAATCATCAAAAACAACAGACTAATAAACTTTAATCTTTTTTCATAGACTGATTTTGAATAATATATAAGTAATTCACATTATAATGGAAAAAAAAAAAAAAATTAAATTATTAGCTTGCTTTTTGATATTCAATCAAATCATGAAAATCAGAGTTTGATTTTTGTGATGCTTTTGTGCAACTGGTTTTTATCTTTATCAATTTGGGAGTTTAGAATACTTACACCTTAGTTGAAAATTAATAGATATTTTTAAGATAATATTTTTAACTGAATCAATTTCAATTTAAATCAATATCTTAACCATAATTCTTCAGAGAGACCGTTAATCATTTTCTGATGACATTGTAAATAGAATTAAAAAACAATTAATACTGAATTGTCCAAGCTGATATAAAGTTAAAATGGTAATTTGTTTGTTTGTTTTATGGCTTATCAACTCCTCATGAGTCATTTAAAACCAAGACATTCTTATATTTTATAAATTTTTTTAAATTTTATTATACCCAGTCATGTGGTATCAAATATTTATTTACTTATTTTCTTTTTTTACCAACTTATGGTTTCATCATTATTTTTCTCCAAATCACATGGTGTTAACTAGTTTGGTTGGTTTAACTATCATTTTTTTTTTTTAAGGTTTATATTTTTTGGTATAAACCCACTCTTTTGAGAAATGATATATCATCCATTCTTGCTCTTTCAAAGAGCTCTATTATGTTGTTTATACTGAAGGAAGTTTTCCAAGATGGAGCAAGAGCTCGATGTTCTGTTAATACATATTTTATAGTGTATGCAGATTTGCATGTTGGTTGTCCTCCTTTCAGTGTGTAATTCTTGTATGGCTAATGTACAAACAAGCTAATACTACCTCTTCTTTTCAGGATTTTCTGTATCTTGGCTTCCATTCGCCAAATATTGGCTTGATTTGTAGTAATTTATTTGGAACACTGTCATTCCAACATTGCCATTTTTGTTTAATAAATCTGTTTATTTTGCCCTTCAGGTCTTTGTAAGGTATCTTAAAGTTCAGGTTAATTTCCATATTTTCAACATGTTTAACAGCTGAATCAGCTTTGTCATTTCCAGTTATTCCAACGTGACTTGGGATCCAATACATAACAACATCTATCAACAGATATTAATGGAGTTTACTTAGCAACTTGACTATTAATGGGTTATTAAGTATTTTTTTATTTTTTAGTGCTGTTAGACCTGATAGTGAATCAAAAGATTGTAATTTTTTTGTTTTTTATTGAAATAATGCTGATCACTAGATCTATGGCACAGGCTTCAGCATTGAGGATAGAGGTTTCATCTGGGAGGTGCTTACTGCTTCTTTTCTTCTGCACATCTGGTTATATTTCCATGTTTGGACCCATCTTTACAGATGGGTACAAACATGACTGGAATAATTTTCTTTGATTTTATCAAATTCTTCCTGAAAGTTAAGAGGATGTATTTTGTTTTAAGACTAGGAATTTTTGTTTCCACTTTTACTTGAAGAAATTTTTTAAATGGTTTCAGCTAATGTATCTGCTATGTCCTTTCTGCTGGTCATGATATTGTTATTTTTGTAAAGATGCTTAATTGGTGTTGTTTGGTATTTCCCAGCTATTTTTCTCATTTCCCATACTGGTTTTGTTTTTGAGAAGTTTAGATTGCTGACATTTTTGCCAACATTCTTTTTTGGCTTCTTTCACTGCTCTATGAGTCATTGATCTATATAACTTATTATCTAAATTTACCATTGAAGATTCTTTGTTAAATTTTCATAGATATGCCTTTTGTAATCTTATGGCTTGCAAGCATTTGCTATTAAATTATGGTCTGTTTCATTTACTTGGTGTTGAATTTTTGGGGACACATTTCTTTTAGCCCATGGCAATTCCATTGAAGAATTTTGTTTACCATGGTTGATTAAGTGTGCGTGCGTGTGTGTGTGTGTGTGTGTGTGTGTGCATATGTATGACTTACTGGATTTTCATGCTCTTTTATTGAGTACTAAGTAATCATATTTCCTTTCTATTATAAGATTTTTGTTTTGTTAATTATGCTGTCTCTTGTTTATGATATGTTGAAGGTGAAGGATCCATTTCAATTTGCATTTGTTCAAATATTTCAGATTTCTCTATTGTTGTTTGGCTATTTTGGGTAGATTTTTGGTTTTTGTCTTTTTCACTTGTCTTTGATATAGATCTATGTTTTTTCTTACTGATTTGTGTTTCATTCAGTAATTGTCTTCAGTAATTGTGTTATAGTTTAATTAGGTAGAGAGCTATTTCCATATATGTTATGCTGATTAGCATAACAAATGAGGTTTTGCAATTCATTTATCAATAATGTTAATTGTGTTTCTGTTTTGTTTTTCTTCGGGTTATTTCCTATATTTTAATTTATATTTGGTGGTGTTTTGGTGATTTTTGCATAATTTTGAAAAGAAAAGGAGGATTCTATAAATTTTCTAACCTCCAAGGAATGTAATTTTTGCATAATTTTAGTTATTATTTAGTGTTTTTTCCAGGTCTTGTATACTTTAGAATCAGCTCCATTGCAGTTGATACAACATGTAAAAATCAACCAAAATGTATCATCATGGTTTGGTTCCATTACCCCACATTTTGCACATGCCTGTTCTCTTGTACAATACTCCTTTAGATGCCCATATTTTTGACATTTATGGCATCTTCTCTGATTTGGAAAAAATCTTTTTACTTTAGCTATTAAATATCCAATTTGAATTTCAGATGGTGGTGTCAGAATATTGAAAGATAATATATATGTTAGTATTAATTACTTGATTTTATTTTTTAATTGTTATCCTTTTGATGTCAGTCAGCTTTTATTTCTTCAAAGCGATAGATCTCCACTACGAACCACACCTCCAGGAGTTCAATCTTTCATGTGAGTATGCTTTTATAGAGATGTTATGGAATTTTTTAGTCTTTAATAGTGTGATCGCATGTTTTTTTTTTTATTTGATAATTCTATCAGGATGTTTCATTTTTTTTTTTTAAAGTTTTTTTTACTGATTTTGGATTAACCATTGAGGACATGACCTTCTGTATCAGGAATGGTGATAATTTGGTGAGTAGGACCTCTCTAGATTCAAGTATTATAAATCCATGAAAGAATACCTCAGGCTGTTCTGGATCAGAATCTGATTTCATATGGTCTCTTAGCTTAGGTTTTTCTTTCTGTATCCATATAATAAAATTATGCTTCATTAACTGTACTCCTTACCCACCACGGAGCCCTACTAGGGGAAATGCCAAAGGAGAAGCCCATTCACCTTGGCAGACAAGGCTATACAGTCAATATACTCACACTATGATGAATCAATAATTGTTTAACCTCTTATGTCTTAGTTCCCAAGTTAATTAGTTGCACAGACATAGTTTGGAACAATTGTCTCTTCTTAGCATGATTGATCTTACAGCCACTGCCTTCTGATTCAGCTCTTCCAGAGTTTGTAAGAAGTTGAATCAGGGCATGGTATGACCAGCCAGTAGATTGGATTGGCCGTCTAGCCTAGGTAAAGGCCAAAGTGATGTGATGTGATTTGGGTGTTAACCCATCCATCCAACAGGTGACCTCATTGTGTGTGTGTGTGTGTGGGGGGGTTACACCTCTGCAGAGGTGCAGTCAGTGTATACTGAAGCTCCAGCCAACAGGGCATTTAAAATGGTAAACCAGTCACACTAGTTGAAGTTAAGTAAATAACAATAGTACAAGAGATATTAGTTAATGAAAAAATATAAATTTAAATAATTTAAAAGCAGTTTAGAAATAATTTTTATTTTATATAACACAGAAACCCAGGTTGGTTTTGATAGCATAATATTTTTAATATATTTCTACTTTATGTACAAAAAAAAATTTTTCAATTTTTATAAATCTATAACGTGCAGGCTCGTGAAAATTACTAGTGATGTCACCAGAAAATGTACAAACATAAAAATACACTGGAAATTAATTAAAACCTATTCATTCCTACATTAAAGATTGTAGTAAATAATGAAAAACAGTCTAAAAGATTGTTTATATTTCCTTGAAAGGAGCTAAAGAACAAACTAAGTTTATAGAAAAACAAAATATTAGAGAAAATTAAAAGCAAAAATCAGAGAATTAAACATTTTGTCTCAAAATTTTTGTAATGTTGGGTGATTATTTAAAAAATAAAGCATTCAAAAATTTCATAATGTTTTTTTATATATGCTCATTTACTTTTGTTTTTAAAATCTTTTGAAAAGCTCATGAGAATTTATACTGTCACTATCAATTCAAAATCCAACTTTTATTTCAAATAGGAAATCCAAAAAACAGTGTTTGTGTTTTTTTTGTTTTTTTTTAATAAAATGCCATGGCTAATTTTATAAGTTTTATAGATCAAGTTTCTTTATACATGTATGGCTAACTTTATAAAAAAATCCCATGTGGATTTTTTGTATTAATTTTTGATTAACAAATTTGATCAATACTTTTTTTAATTTATAAGACAATCAACAGTTTTATAAAACTTTTCTAGATAAAAAGTTATCTGGAAAAAAGAAAAAGAAATTGATGTCCAAAAAATTAAGTAATACAAGAAGAAAATATTCAAGATATTGAGAGAAACCAGAATAAATCTGAAAGAAATGAAAAATTTAGAAAGTCAAAAATTAAAAGAATATTTGGAATAAAATATTTCATTAATTTTAGGAAGTAAACAAAGTAAACTATGTAAATAATAACAGCTACAAAATCTGGAAATAAAAACTGAACTCCCTTATCATACATGTTTATTAGATTAAGGTAATCTACGAATAATATGGTTGTCAACAGCCAAGAATGAGATTAATATCAATTTGACATTCTAGGTTTCTTATTAAAGAACTTAACGATTAGAATTCCTTTTTTTTTTTCTTATTAAATGTATTACGTGTTGGATAAAAGACATATTGTTTTAAAAAGTTGAGCAATGAAATGCTTGATATACTTTTGCATGAAGGCCTCACAGCCACTGTGCAAAGTAAACTGAAGGATGACTATGTTTAATAATAGTAATATATGAACTGCTTTGACTATGAACTGGAGGTTATACACAAAATAGCAGGATTTGTTATTAAATATTGATAGAATACAATTTATCAAAATAAATATAAAACTATTTAGTAATCCCAGTTTTAATAGTTGCTCTAGTGATCTGAGAAAAATAAATCAAGAGTAATATTTATTTCATTGAAAGCTAATATTTCAAGTGAGAATATCTATAATATGGCTTTGTAATTGAGAAATAAAAACAATATTATATCTAAAGAGAATATAGTTCTGGTATTTGAGGATGCAAAGAAAATCTCATATAATAGTGGAATATCAACTGATGAGAACTAATGATAAAATGTCAGAGAAATCATGAGAAAGATTTCAATTTTTATCAAAATTAAGCAAATATTTTGGTTTTCAATTGTGTGCTAAAAATGATTTTCTGTACAATTATATTTTAAATTTTGAAATATTTTGCAAAAAATTTAAACATTAAACTGATGAGAGAAATTATTGGTATATAAATAAGAAATTAAAAAAACAACAAAAACATAAAAGCATGAATTCATAAATGCAGTCTTAATACATTGCTAAAATAGAAAGAAAATAATACATGAAAAGTAGTTGAACATATTTGTGGTTCTAAGCAATAATACATGGTTTTAAAATGAAAAAACATAAGATTAGTTTGAGTTTCTTTTTTTTTTATAATACTTGAAATTACTGAATTCTAGAGAAAATATTTTATATTGTCTAAGGTATTCAACATTTAAAACAAAAAAATTCAAACATTCTTTTATTTTTAGTTACTTTAAAAGAATAGTACTTACATTTGGAGGTATATTTTCTTTCTCTGGTCGAGGAGAAGCAGGAGGCTGGTTGACAATCTGAGCTATGGACTTTGTCCACAACATGCAACTCAACATAGCAAGTGTTTGAATATCATATAAGCTCATGTAATGGTCAAGCCTAAAAAATAAAATAAAAATAAAAGTTGCTAGTGAATGAAAGAGATAAGCTTGACAAAAAAAAAAAAACAACAATATCCCTGTTTTAAATCTTTCAAATTCAAAGACAAGAAAAAAAAAAGAACCTTTAGTTATTGTAGGATACTTTGTTAAAGCTTATTAGGTTGAAACATTTGTTCACCTTTTCATCTCTTAAATTGCAAATTTAGAATTGATATCAACGTCTAAATCTCAGTGTGTAGGATGAGTAGTGCTAATGAAATATACTGGTGATGAAATTTAAACCATACTACAGTAGTCCACTGCTTGGGATCCAAGATGGCCAACCCACACTGCACGTGAATTGCGGTGGTGGTAGTGGGGTGGGGAGATAATAGGAGGTTGAACACCTACCTGATTCTTCTTCCTATTTCGTGATATATACCATAGATAATGGCTCAAAAAGAATCTCAAAAATAAAAAATTATATAATTTATGCCAATGATTCCATAAGAAATTTTGGGTAATTTGCTTTTTAAGCCATGCACTAAGCATCTAATAAAAATTTCCCAAACAGTTATTTTTTATTCTAAATTTACATGCCTAATTTGAAAATAACAAAATTTTTTATAAAATCTACCATTTTGGAGTTATTAACAATAAAAATTCGGACTCATTTGTATTGTTGTCGGCTATGGCATGGCAGCCATTATTGGCGTTTGTTTGCATCAGTGCATGCACAATAATCGAGACAAGTGAATGTCTATTCCACAGCAAATATATGCAAACAACACCAGTAATGGCTGCCACAATGTGAAGGAGTCCAAAATTTTATTGTTGATAATTCCAAAAAGGTAGATTTTATCAAAATTTCTTTGTTATTTTCAAATTAAGCATGTAAATTTAAACATAAATATAACTATTTCAATGTTTTACAGCAGATTTTTTATACAATAAATTTTAACCGTCCTCAAAAGTACTTTCTCTTGCAATGCATTATGATCTAGTTTGAAAAGTAGTCCAACGTTGTAAAAGGAAAAAACACGGAAAGCGTGAATTATAAGAAATTAATTTCCACAAATATCACATTTGCTATACATACGATAAAATCAGACAATAAGCACAATAATTATATAATAAAAAAAATACATTCATATTAATAAAATCATCAATGTCCATCAACTCAATGTTTAATAAAAAAGTCATTGAGCATCTTCTGCACCCTGCCTTTCCTAGCTCTCAGCTGCGTTCTCCTGAGAAGGTTCCTCAGGTGTAGGGTGGTGATGAGTTCCTCGTCCTGCTGCCTTTCCACATACTCATTGAGCCAATAGAGGTGGTCTACTGCATCAGTGTGGCTCTTGACTGGTGCTGCTTCCTCCTTCAGCTAGGCTGGGAATGAGTCTGCTGCTGCTGTGTCAGCTGATCTTCACTGCTCCTATGACATGCTTCTTCTGGAAATGCTGGAGCCAACCCTTGCTGGCAATGAAGTCTCCCTCACCTCCATGGAGCTGGTGGTGAAACTTCTCTACCTGTTGCTTCATGATTGGAAGCTGACAGAGGAGTCCCCTGGCTTTGCTCTTTCACAAACCAGGTGAGCATATCTGTTCATCATTGGCTGTCCTGGCCTCCTTTCTACACAGTCCTTCTGACCCATGGACAGTCTCTGTGAACTCTCACAGCTTGGTCTCCTCCTTCACCCAACCCCTGAGGGTGGATTCAGGTACCACTGTATCCCTGCTGATCTTTGCCTTCATTTCACTGTTCTGTATCCTATCTATCAAATACAGTTTTTTCCTTTACTGTGTATGCTTTATGTTTAGACATTTTGTATTACTACTAGGGGTCGGGAATTCCCAATTGTGACCCCCTAATTACTATGTGCTATTTATATTTGTTTATTTATGAGTTTCTTGATATCTATTGTTGGACAGTCAAATTGAACATGATCAACCAGAGAAAAGTACTCCTACTTGTATCCCATACGTGGTATCTGATTGCAGTGACTGAATTCATGTGCAAAATAGGAATATAAAGTAATCATATGTAATTATTACCAATACAATTGCATTAGGTGCGAAATGGCCGAGGTGTTAAAATTTTGCAAAAATTTGGGCTGTTTGATCATCAAAATTAAGGTAAAACGTGTGAAAAAGGGGTGTAATTATTAAAACAAATTTAGTCCCCTCTGATGATCACTGTTTGTTCTATCTAAAATTAAGTTACAGCTGTACTGAAAACTTAGAAAAAATTATTAAGAAACATAATGCTAATTGCTTAGACCAAGACTAAAGAAATTTAGACAGTATAATAATAAAAAGAGATGAAAATAAACAAAAATTATGTAACTGCAGAAATCCTCATAACTGTCCTCTTAATAATAAATGTCGCACTGAATCATTAGTGTACCAATGCAATATCTCATCTATTGAGGATTCAGACAATGTAAAAGTCTACATTGGATGCACAAGACAAGAGTTCAAAAAATGGTTCAACTGACATCAAAGTTCTTTTAGGATAAATACTGAAATCAGATGTCCCTATCAAAATATTTCTGGCACTTAAAAGAAACCAATAAAACACCTACTGTGAAATGGAAATTAATAAGAAAAGCTAGAATATGTAGGTTATTAAATGACCCATGTCCTTTGTGCATACATGAGAAATTATATATTACTAGGTTTATAAAAAATAAAAATTTACTTAAAGAAATGAAATAGCTATTCTTTGCCAACATTGTCAAAGATTTTCCTTAAATAACGTTTTTAAAAAAAATTGATAAATGAAATATACATATTTATATTTGATATTTAATAATAATTTTAAATAATTTTAGTAATTCTATTACATTTGTATGTTTTAAAAGAAGTATAGTTTATTAGTAATTAAAATTAAGAATAATATTTTAAAATTGTAGTTTAATATGACGTATTCATATACAAACAACGCCTTTTAAAAAAAATTTATGTATACAAGTACAAATTTAACACTAAAAAAAAAAAAGCCCTGAAAAACTTTGTCGTTGATAAAGACCAGATGACATACATTGAACGGATGTCATCATTATCTGTCTATATTTCTGAGATGAGGTATTATGTACACTATTTACATTGTTCGGACTATCATCTTTGTTACCATATTTATCACGTTTCGGCCGTTGTATGCTCCGGCCTTCTTCAGGTGGTTGGAATGACGAACCGAACCCTTTATTTCACTCACTGGAGTAGACTGTTCTAGTTCCACATGCCATGTCAAATGGATGTCAGTTATCAGTTATCTCCTGTTAATTCCCCTCTCCAAGTTCTCCGCTGTCTTAACCAGGTATTGAACTCACACTGTTTGGGTCATGTCACTGGACCTAACTAATGCCTTTATATGTGTGAGTGTGAGTTCAATACCTGGTTAAGGCGGTGGAGAACTTGGAGAGGGGAATTAAAAAGCAATAACTGACATCCATTAGACATGGCACGTGGAACTAGAACAGTCTACCCCAGTGAGTGACATTCCAACCACCTGAAGAAGGCTGGAGCGTAAAACGTCTCAAATGTGATAAATATGGCAACAAAGATGATGATGATAGTCTGAACAATGTAAATAGTGGATGTCATCATTCATTGAAAAAGGCATTCCTACCCTACCTTGACTTAACCTCTTTTCGAAAGTAACTCATATTTTGATACAATAGTTGTCAGTGAAAATGAATACCCTACCACCCCTTGTTAGAATGAATGGATTTCCCAGTTACCTTAGAAACTAATATTATGAATGTATGTGCTTATAAAACTCAGTAAATTTTAAAATAAGTTATTCCAAAATTCACTTGAAAATGAAACAGGACTAGGGACTTTAACTTAATTCTATAATTGAATTTGAAGCTTTTAGTTTCTGTTTTTGAAACATGGTAATTCCTGTGTAGTGATGGAACCATATTTTTAAATTAGTAAATTTATAATATATATATATATATATATATATACACACACACACACACAGTTCAATAAAAATTCTTATGCATCTGGTTACTTACTGAACCATAACAGATTTATATACACAGTCATGTACGATTATTTATTTTGCCATTACCATTATCATTTTTCCTTGATGTCACATTATCCTCCACATTCCGACAAAGTAGGAAAAACTAAAACTATTTCTACACACAAATGTAATCCTGGTAGATTGAACTTTTGGGGATTCCCACTAAGGGCCAATAAATTTGAATCCCTGACACTTGTACTACTTAACATCTTCTTGTCATTAGCCATGCTCACTGAACTATGACACTCCTACTTTTGACAACAAAATTATGATCATCAATTTTTGACTCAAAAAATGACCATGCCTGATCATAATCAGCCAACCAGATTGTATTTTAAATAGATAGCAATCAGAGTCACCTTTTTCTGCATAAAACTGAAAGAATTCTTCAATTCCAGTCAGATGTGAAACAAATCATGGCACAATCACACCTCTTCATCTCAATTTAACTTTTGAAAATCTTAAAACTGTGTAAACTGGTAAAATTTTAAAAATACTAAAATGTTTCCATTTTAACATCATAGATCATCTAGAAGAATTATTGAATCAGCTATGATATCCAAATTCATTTTGATTAATTAAAAAGTAGGTTTTTATAACATGTTTTTGGTTAAGATAATACTTTAAAATAATATTAAAATAGATGCTATTTAAATGTTTTAATAAAAAATTCATACTCTGATGTCCTCAAGGACACTTGGCCCAGTGGATAAAAATGTTGTCTGAATCCAGTGACTTGATTCAAAGGGTTGAGTTCAATATTTGTTGAGGTGAACAAAAACTTGGATTTGATTTAAAGGGAGATATTTGATACTGAGACATTCTGCATGGTACGTGAAACTAGAACAATCTACCCCAGTGCACGAAATAATGGGTTCAGTTTGCAGTTACAACCTGAAGAAAATTGGCATGTACAATGGCCAGAATGTTTTGAATATGGTAACAAAGATGAGGAGAACAGTTCAACCAATGTAAATAGTGTAAGTAATTACAACACCTCAGAAATAGACAGATTTTAATAAAAATTATAAAGCTTAATTACATTTTATATTTTACTTGACATATAAATAATATTAGCAAAATGATAACTTGGATTATAAGTATTCACTATTTTCTTTGAATATATGCACTCCCACCCTTTCACCATAACTTTTTTATCTTCTGATATCAAATCACTATATTTTACATAACATTTTCCTATGTACAAATCTCACTGATTTGTCCACATAATTTTTCAAATTAGCCACAGCTAAGTGGCATGGTAATGATTTTTTTTTCTCAAATTCTATATAAGTTTATGTATTTTTAGCATTCATGAAAACTGATATTTTTTTATCATTTTATTCTACTTTAGCACTAAAGTGATAGCTTATATCAAGGTTTACAGTTCACTCACATAACACCAAATAATTTTCCATTTTCATACATATTACTGTCTCAAGTGTATATGGATAAAAGAAATGTAATTCTCTTCATTTTAAATTAATTTTCAATGCATTTCTTTATCTCCACACGGCTATAAATAAATTAGTAATAAAAAATATTCTATCAAGCTCAAACAAGGAATAAAAAGCATTAGTTGCAGTCATTTATAGTGAAAAAATGACATGTAATGGGATATTATTTGGAGGCAGTTGAATAAGGAGAGAGTAAAAGCTTGGTTTGTTCATGACTAACTAAAAACAGTAGCATTCATTTTTGTGTTATATTGATAGTTTGATGCAAAAATTCTCTTTTCTAATTGAGTGAAATATTTTACTATCAGTTCAATGAATATAGTGTCAAACAAGTTGTTGAATATTCAGCACTTTCAAAATATCAACTAAAAAGAAAAAATATTTTTAATATGATTTCCTAATGATAGCAAAACATAAAAAATGAGCTTGTAGTTTTAGTTTTTAGCATAAAAAAGGACAAGACTTACAGAGATTTAATTAGTTTCCTTCCAAATGGATGTTGAGCCCATGGGGCACCATCATAAGGATCCTTTGACAGTTCCTGTCCACCACCAGCAACTAAAGATAATAAGGACCACATCTGGAAAAAATATTATGCAAATAAAGAAAGTATATCTTATATAATTTGTATTACAAGCTGAATCAAAGATTCATACTAAATACAATTTTATACACAATTTAGAATGAGGCTTTCATCTTTAATATATACCAATACTAAAAAAATGGATACAACCAAAATAAAAACACACACACACAAAAAATTGTGTATTAAACAAAAAGAAAAACTGTATAAAACCATTTAGATTAGTTAGAAAAAGTGATCAATAAATTACATTAAATGTTTTATGAATTATTTCCATAACCACAAAATAATTTTCCATTCAGATATCATTTTGGCATTTCTAAAAGTTTAAATGTCTAAATCATTTAAATCACTTTGCTTTAACAGGATTTTTTCTGTAAATTTTTAACATCAATTTTTCTAATACAGGGGGCATCATCACAACAAACTTTCATGCCAATACCATTATATACAAGTAGAATAACTTTAAAATGATTAATAACAATTTGAATAGACATTTTATTCTCAGCAAAGCCTACACAACATGCATCCAATTGCATTTTAATTTATCAATGAAGGAGATAAAGTTTTATGAAGTTTATTTAAACATTTCATTATTCCTGTTGAATTTTTGTTAGAAACCAGTTTTAATAGAATTGAAAAACAGTTAATAAATATAGACTTATTTGATGCTTGTCAACTTTATATTAAAGATTTCAGTTAAATCAAAATCTGTCAATATTTTAAACTTTTATAGGAAATAACTGGGATTTTTTTCCATTTATAAATGCTTACAAGAAAATTTAAAAATAAAATACAATAAATATTTATATCAGCAGAAGCATTTACTCTTATGCAAAATATTTGTACAAGAAAAAAATATTTGCAGACAGAAATCTGATAGAAATTGCACAAAATATTTATCTAATATAGAACCAATTCTATAACTAGTGCTGCTGTTGAAATAATTTTGTCTTCATAACTATGTTGCAATGAAAACAGATGCTTTAAGGTATTATTAAAATTCATTCAAGTGTTTTAGCCGGTTTACAAGATGATAAAATTAGTTAAATATTATATAAATATTTGTTTTTATTTATTGCACGAGTGTCTTTAACAGTCAAAGCCAAAATATGTTTAGACTGAATGCAGGGGTGATGAATAGAAATTTGATAAAAGATTTTGTAAAATACAGTAGGATTTGCTACTTGCAGAAGATATATTCACTACAGATGGTGAAATCTACAACCATGTAGAGCAAGTATATTCAAATATTTTCACCCTATTTGAAAAATGTTATTAAAATTTTGAATCTTTTCTGACGAATGTTGCTATCAATAGGAATGTTTTCTCTTCAGGTCTTCTCCCCAGGAATTAATAGTCATCTGATGACAGTGATGGATTTGAGGACATAAACTGATTAATTATAGATTTATCTGTCTTTTTCTTTTCTTTGTATCCTATCTCTTTGAAATCAACAGATGCTATATTTTGATACATAAGTACTAAATTAATTCACTTTTTTTATCATTTCACTTCAAACTACTAAGACACAAGGAGTTACTGAGTGTGAAAGAATATGAGAATATTGATATATACGGATGTAAGAGAATACTTGCCTGAATTAAATCCTTTCTTCCAACTTGTGCAGCAACATTCCCATTATGACTACACATCTTTGGAATATCATCCAAGTTAATTCTGATAATATAGAAATTTCAAACCAATGGAAATAATTCTACAGCAATATATTAACAAATTAATTATACACCTACTATAATTGTGCATTACTTATTACAAATCTTAAATCATATTGATCACTAAATATTAGATAGAATCATAATGTATTTTCAATTTTGGTGAATCAATTGTAATGACAAATGTATCATCCTAACCTTTCCTTAAATATATCATAACAGGTGAAGAAGAATGGGTTATATGCAGCAATGTTCAATGCAAATGCAAGGATAAATCTCCACAACTGACCTCAAATGTTGAGTTCTATTGAAGAAAGGTCATGTTTTGTGTTTGGTGGGATCATCATAGTAGTATTCAAGACACAATGAAACAATAAATGTATATTTATATGTTCAGCAGCTGCAACATATCTATAAAAGTTTTGTTGGAAAGCACACTGTGCTTATCAATAAAAAAATGTTCTCCATGATAATGCAAAGTCACATACAGTAACAACATAGGAAAATATTTTGGAATTCAATTAGTTTGATCTACCCAACTCACCATATTTATGTAACCTTGTGCCAATTGATTATTACCTTTTTCGATTGCTGCAAAATATTATGATGGGGTAAACATTCTCTAACAAAAACCAGATTAAGAGGCCATTGAAAACTTTTTCACATCAAAATGTGGAGTTTTAATCAAAAGTTATTGAAGAGCTGCTTGATAAGTAGTAACAAGTTACTGCAAATAATGGTGAATATATAATTAAATAAAATTTAATTGTACTTTATTGTTTGAAATATAAAGCTGAAAAAACAGAAATTATTTAATTTTTACTTATCATGGTAACATTAAAATATTTAAGCTCTTCATTGTCACTTTTAATCAAAGTCTTCTTGAAATTTCATCTCAGCCTTCACACATATGCAAATCAAGTACACAGACCAAGTCATAAAAAGTTATTGCCTTACTCCTTGCTAGTAATTCTTTAGTAGGCGTATATATATTAGTGATGAGAATGTGTACATACACCTACACTTTATATGAAATTCTCTAATGATACTCAGATAAAAAAATTTTTTCTAACAGACTCACATGTAATTTTCAGCCAATTGTTTGTTCAGCATTTGAAGGGAAGCAATATCATAAATAATTACTGGGTTGACCTTTGACATTTTCTTCAACTCTGCATCTCTTCCCTTGGAGTCTGTCAGGTCTTTACTAGTGCGGCATCGTTGACGACTTCGTTTTGGCTGAAAGCCAACATTTCATAGTCAAAGAAACATCAATGCCAATAGAATATGCATTTAAACAAAGAGATCAGATGAAGAGACAGATTGATAATATCAAATATCTAATCAGAAATGAGAATACAGGTAAGGAATCCAATAAATTTCAAACAACATGTGACAAAGTTTATGCTGTTATAAAATCATCAGTTCTTGAAGCCCAAGATTTAGGTTTTGGAAGATTCTTTAGCGATACATTATAGGTATTGATGGGTGAGGTAATTTTGTATTTAATATGCTGAAATTATTTAAGGCTTCAGCATACTAAATATAGAATTACCTCCCTTACATTGTCCCCCATATCTCTTTGCCTATCTTTATATTCTACAAGTTGGAAATGAGGCCTGGCCAAACTTTGAAAATCCAATGTAGAATACATATATTCATGAATATTTTTCAGTGATTAATCAGTTTCTATAAAATACTTGAAATAAATTATATTCCAGTTTTGACAATATTTTTCAATGCATTTTCTCTGAAGCATGACTTTTCATATCGAAAAAGAAGTACATTCAACTGTTATTTTTATTTTACAAATTCTGAGAATTATTGGTCACAAACGTTGAATCATAAATATAAAAGGAAATTTTATGTTTATAGAAAAAAAATATGAAATAAATTAAGCAGCGTTTTGGATACTATATTTTATCCCTGATGCATGATTTTGAAATCCAAAGGAGAGCTCAAAATACAAGATTAATTGAAGAAATCTAAGAGAAATAAGAGTAACATAACATTTTATAGGCAAAAATTGATTTCGGCCATTAAAATCAACAATACCAAACCAAAACTAACCCACTCAACATGCTTATAGGAAATTAATTAATTTACAAGCAAGTGTTGTTGATTTACTTAGTATTTCAAATCATCCTCATGGTGTTTGGGTTGAAGATGCATAAAGGAAAATAAACCAATATTTACCCTTTCTCGTTGTGCATAATAATTACTGATAGAAAACATTCCACTTGAAGTAGGAGGACTTCGTGAAAATACTGAATATGAAGATGTTGACTGGGGAGATCTTATCCCTGATGACTGTAAATAAGCAAGCACTGAGAGAGACCTGAAACAATAGAAAAATACTTATAGTATTTTCTTTATAAGGGAAATTTACAATGAGGAAGGATGAGGAGGAATAAAAAGAACAGACACAGTAAATTAGATTCAGCTCTGAATATTATAGTTTATGTGTATAATGAATATACTTAATGTATAGCTTCTTGCATTGGTACATGACAGCAGTACATTACTGTTATACCTGAGTAATTATATAGAAAGTGTATTACTCAAATAACTCATCACATCTATTGCAACACTTTGATCATAATAAATTGATACATAAGGGCATGTATGTAGTGATGAGAGATTTGAGGTAAACATTATTTATGAATACTAGTAATGATATCCAGTATTGCACAGGCCAAGTCTTTTTGCTCTGCTATGCAGTCATTTCTTTCAGAGATTTGCATATGCAGCAAATAATATCAGCAAAATTGTCTAAAGCAGTTCAACAGGTTTAAGCATTTTGGTAGTTGCTTTATTTCATATACAGTATATGTTATGGCCAATGTGATACCTATATTGGTCATGCTATGATAATATGGACACTCATGAAGAAAAGGGAGATATGGTTTTATCTCGATCTCAAGTGTTTCTGAGATATAGACAGCAAGTGGTTCTTTTTAATGTCTAGTTTTCTAAGTAGCAACCACAGTGACCAAAGGGGAACAAGGAAGTAAAGGAATAGATGAGGAGTTTTTGGAGACTAAGTGACAACAAATTGGACATTTATTATTTCTGGCTGCTGGTCTATATTAACAGTCATGCTTGGGATTAGAGGGTCAGTTCAGGTGTGCACATAGAAGTTGTCCAAAGTATCACCTACCTACCCACCCAGATAAGCTGGCAAAGCCCTGAATAAAACATCTATATAATATGGGAAACAAATTTTGTGGTGGTATTTCTCAACATGACGTTTGTCTTTCATGTTACCTTTTGCAGCTTTTGGTGCATACTGAGATACCAAGAATTGAATTGCAACATGGGGTAATCATTGGCCAGTTGGTAGAAAGCTTGGTCAAATGTTGAAGTGTATGATTACAATGGCACATGGTAAATACAGTAGGAATTGAATGTTTTAAGGTTCAAATCCGAGTGAAGGATTAAATAGACAGGCTGAAGAGGCTATTGTAATACATGAGGGTATACAATGATCTTTTTATTAAATAAAATGTAAAAATAAAATTCAATTTTTCTATTGAAGTTATTTTTATGAACAAGAATCTCAAAGAAAAAATTTAAACAAAAAAAAGTTTGTTTCTTTAAATAAACTCAAAAAATCCATTAATAAAACAAATGAACATGTTTTATGAATAAAACTTTAAACAAGATTTCAGAAATGAAAGTTTGTTAGATTTTCAAGATACACTATAAAAAAAATATTACATATTTCCTGTTACACCATTTAATTATTATCTAAATGTTAAACTCATTACTACTTTGAGACAGAAACTGTCTTTTTGCAATTATAAAACTATTAAAAAAAAAAAAAAAAACAATCACTTATTTTTAAATATTACAAAAGATCAAATTGGAAATAACAAAACTAATTTTAAAGTTAAATATATAAATTAGTTATTTCCATTAAACAAGAATGACTAGGTTGGCCAAGGCATAATACATGCTGGTTACTGTAAATAATAAAAATGAATTTGATACACACACACAACTATATATTATCAGTTTTTCAAATAGACAGATTTCAAGCTTTATATAATATAATAATATAGAGTACTTTTTTTCTTCTGACTGATGAGATTCGTTTTCATTTCTCTTGCTTTTAAATGATAAAAAGAACAAAACATAACTACAACAAATATTAAATTTTTACCCTGGACCCATTCAGTATGTCATATACTGTTGAATTATGATGTTTTGAAGAGCAGAAGTTATTAAATTATTGAAAACTCACTTGGGTGTACGCTCAGTCAGTGGTTTCTTGCTGGATGAAAGACGTCCAAAACAGACCAGATATCCTGTAATTGGAAAGTCAAAATTATTGGAAAGAGAAAAAAAAAAAAAAAGAAAGACAAAAGTTAAAACATTTTAAGATTTTTCTTATATAAGGCAATAAAAAATCAGACATAATTAAATTTTGTACCCCTAACATTTTTCTCTATCATACAGCATCAATTAAAACTTCTTTAATGTTTGGATGAGTCTTTGTTCACAAACCTCACACAATAAAGCCAGTAAACAAGTAACCAAAAATCAACATTGTTAGTATGTTCAGTTAACATAATTGTAGACTGATTATTAGTAATATCTTGTGCATAAAAAAAACATAAGAATACTAATCCAAAGAATTGTGTTATGATCTCTTATTTCGAGAAATTAAAAGAACATTTTGCAAGGTTTTATATACATATATGTACCTGCTGAACAGAATCTAGCTCCAGATGTCCGTGGAAAAGGTACAGAACTATCCTGATAACCAATATAATAACAATTAGGTACAATGGATACACCAGATTTAGCTGAAAGGCTGAATGGATCCTCAGTATCTGGTGTCTTTCGTTCCACTTCCTGGAAAATTAAAAAAAAATAAAAAAATGACAATTTCTTAGTAAATAGATTCGTTTTTTTTAATGCATTGTTCCTTTCTAAGAGGTGCAATTTCTATATAATAACTTGTTCTAATAATGAATAAAATTTATATTAATTTGTTTATATTCAAGTAAAATGAACATCATTCAAGTGAATTAAGAAGTCATGTTTGTCTATAAACATCCACATACCATTCATCAAACGGGAGGTAGATGGCTCAACAGAAATGTATTTTTAAAATAGTATTATATATATATATATAAAGAAATATAGTCTTAAAGTGTGCTATATTTATGGGATAAAGTGCTCAATATCAGAGATAGAGCATGTGTAAATATAAAAGTGAACATAGAAGTCAACACTTAGAGGCGACGGTCTGTTTCATGCTAGATGCAATTGTCGGGCCACCGTGGCCCGACGATTGCATCTAGCATGAAACAGACCGTCGCCTCTAAGTGTTGACTTCTATGTTCACTTTATATATATATATATATATATTGGAACAATATTATGAAAAAGCATCTGATAATACAAATTAATGTATGTTTGGAAGATTTCATGAGTGTCAAATACCAGCAGGTAAACAAGAATTTTCAAAACTGAAATCATTTGACAGAACTGCAAAATCTCAAAGGATTAAATATAAAAAATCAAAAAAATCAAAAAAAAAAAAAAAAAAAAAAAAAAAAAAAAAATCAATGTATGTGCATAAGTGCATAAAGACAAAAAAAAATTTGATTAAATATCTTATATTGTAAATTGCATATATTCATCTAATATGATTTGTGTGTATATAGCATGCATTAGTGTGAACAAATTAAAATTTACATTTCTTGGATAGAAATCAGAAAAATAATTATTTGTGATGAGAGACAGATAAGGAAAATTTTATTTTTAGGATAATCTCCCTATTAGCCACTTAAATAGTAAAAAAAACCTTATACATTGGAGACCAAATAAATAACTCATAACCAATAGAAATTTGGTAGTAACTACTTTACTATTATAATTCTCAGATCAATAAAAAAAATTTTCTGATATGCAAAGTAAAAACAGTAATAGATTAAAAGCAGAACTCACTGTTAACTTATCTAAATTTGCTGTCAGTTGTCGAAGACATGGTTCCAGACAAGACCGATTCCTCTTCACATGCTGTTGAGATGTTTCTTTTAGAGACTATAAAATAAAAGAAATAATTTAAAAGAAACAAAAAATAGAAATGTAAGTATTTCAAAATGAAATTAGCATAGAAATCTTAAAAACATCTACTGGTTGATTTGATCCAAGAGTGAAAAGAAACAAAAAAAAAAATTACAAAAATGCTCTAAAAGTCACTTATTTTGAGTACTTTATTTGAATATGAGTTCTTTTAGTCGTGGAGTGGTTTTGTCTTTCCTTTGAAGAGAATGGTCAGACTAACATTGGCCCCACCCTTGGTCTTGGGATTTTAAAAAATGGGGATGCTTGCATTTGGGCCAACAGAAAGGAAAAAAAAATCCTCTAAGCTTTTCATTGACCAAATACCATGTGTTTTTTTCTGTTTTTGTCGCCAGTCAAGCTAGTACATATGTCTGAATCTCATTCTAAGTCATTCTTCTGTATTTTTCATTTTTTATTTTTATTTTTCTCTCTTTTCTTCCTTTTTGTTTTTGATTGCTGTTACTAATTCTTTTAGTTTTGAAAATTGTTCTAATTGAAACGAATTTAGTCTACCCCTCTTATTTTTTTTTTATTTTACTTTATTTTGAGTACTCTGTTTGAATATGAGTTCTTTTAAATATTCATGCTAGTACCAAACATTTAACTCAACCTGTGCCATGGTTGCAGAGTGGTTTTGATCTCTTTTCAAAGTGCATGTTGCCTCTTTAACTAAGTTAAAACTTTATATTTTGGGGTTTTTTTGTGGGGCGTGTGTGTGTAATAGAGTAGATAGGTTTTCCTATCACCTAGTCAATACTTCTCCCCCTTCTCTTGAACAGGTATAGAGGCTCATCCCTTGTTTCCTATTTAGGAAGGGGTTCTTAAGTTTTTGCTTTTCTTTGGCCACCATAGTAGTACTGTCATAATTCCCTTGTGATATGTACAGTCTGTGGCAATGTCGCTTCATACTAGGCGTCTTCACCGTTTTCGCGCGAAAACAGATAGCGTAATGAAAAATGCCACAAACTTAACAAAAATAAATTTTTAACGTCAAAATACTTATGTTATTATTAAGATGAAAGACCAAAGTATTTTTTAATTATTTTTTAAAAAATTTTAATATTTTCTAACACGTTCGAAATTTTGGTTAAAGTCTTCTTTTGTTTACGTCATCGCGATGTCAGAAACAATAAGTTTTTTTTTGCGCTTTTTTTCCGTTGAAAACACATTGATTTTGAAATTTTTGTAAAAATCAAGTAATTGTCCAATTTTAATGAAATTTTCAGGACTTATTCACAAATGAATGAAATTATTTTTGAAATATTTTTTTTTTGAAAAGTTTGGTAATTTTTTTTTTTTTTAAATATGTTACCCCCCACTTACTTAATTTCATGAATTTTCGCCCAAAACCTTTCGGTTTCCTGAAAAAAAAAATTTTTTTTAAGAAGTCTTTGGAGATGATAAATCACCTACTTTTGTTTTTCAAATCTGAGCTATCTGACTGAAAATCGGCTCTGAATTGAAAAATAATGAATCCAATAAAACTATGATATTACTTAATTAGAAAAGCTTTTAATTGCTTTTGCAAATAAGTAATATTAAGGACATTATTGTCTGAAGAAATAAAAATTTTCTGATGAATAATTAAGTTTTACAAGAATTTTTTCATTTTTTAAGAAATTTTAATTAAATAATTTATAATAGTTTAAAATCGTGTAAAACTCTGTATTAGGCTGTTTCCTCGAGATGATGTAGTAATTAAGCGGAAACTAAATGTACGATTCCAAAATTGCAAAGATTAATAAGTTTAGTTGCACTATTTTATTTCTTAATTATTTTTTATGTTGTATTTTTTAATTAATACATTCATTATTTCCATGTATGGTAGACTGAAATTGCCATTATTATAAAAAGGTCACATGATCTAAGAGTGTTGTCCATTTATTGTAATAAATGGATAACACATGGACTTTTCATAACATTTCGCTTCTTAGTTGCTTTCCAACAGGTTGTATTTTCCGTTCAGCTTCTTTTCAGTAATGTTTATTGGGTTAATAAAAGTTTTAGTAATTATGTAATTAATAATAAAATTTAATAATAAAATAAATGTCATAACAATAATTAGAAATAAAATGAAAAATATATAAAAAAATATAAATCAGGTTACCAGATAGGTACCTCTACTATTTACCAACATAAATTTAGATTTAATTAAAAGCTTAATGATTAAATTCATTATTTCCATTAAGTAAAAATTCTGGTGTATTTCAGATAGAAACTATATACATTGGATTGGAAAGTCACATTTAATTTTGATTTATTAAATAATAATTAAATTATCATTTCATAAATTATTAAGTTACTTCTATCATGGTATTTTATTTTACATTTTTTAAAATTATTTTTCAGCATCATAAATGTAAAGGTAAGTACAAAAAAAAAATTAGAGCGCTGAAAGTTTTCCTTAAAAGTAACGAGGTAAATAATTTGTTCACATAAATGTAAAATATTTCACTTTTCTCCTTCCGTAGAACAAATTATCCTCACGGAATCCATCAATAGGTCATTCAACACCTGTCAAATGATGCGAAAGTTTATGACCTGATTTGATTTATTTTCAAATTACATCTTTTCGGCGCAAAAGCTAAGTTAAGCTTGGTTCAAAATATTTTAAATAAACATTATAATTTCTGATTTTCTTAAAATAAGTTTCTAAAAAATGATAATTGATATTTAAAAAATTTCAAACTGAGATTTTCATTGATTCTATGAAATGGAAAAAAATGGTCAATTTTGCTGACTCAAAAAAAAACAAGATTTTTAACAAAATTTTCGGACGTGTTAGGAACGATTAAAAAATGTAAAAAAAACCCACAAAAATACTTTGAACTTTCCTCTTAATAATAACAAACATTTAGATGATAAAATTTTGTTTTCGTCAAGTTTGGCATCTTTTTCATCAAGCTATGCTCTTTTTTTTACATTTCGTGGAGGTACCTACTTCATACTCAAAGGTACCAGGTTGACAGTTCTCTGGTTGCTGTTTCCAACTGGCAGTTAGCATCCCTAACTCTTGCGTAGTGTTTTGAGCAGCTATTCTGATCAACGGTTGCATAATATTGGGGTGCTTGTAGTGCCATGTCATACATGGAAGGGTGCCCCTGCACACACCTCTGGTGGGCAACTCTGAGGCCTTGTTATGTCGCAGACTGCGCCAACTCCTTTCTGTCCATGTCACATAGGATGACCTTCTACTGCTATTACTTTAGGCCTTTTCATCACCAACATATCCCAACATGACTATAAACCATCATAAAAATAAACCTAAACCAGCCCTGAAAAAAAAAAAAAAAAAAAAAAATCACCTAAAGCCTTTAACATTTCCTTTTCCAAATTGTGCTCATCCCCTGGGTTCTTAGCTGCTATTGCCCATAGGAATCACTACTTCCACCTGTACCGTAGTGACATGTCTGGATTGCAACAGATGTCTCTTTGTCATGGCCTGTAATGAGTGCAAGTGTGTCCTCAACGAAGCAAATTTACTATTTACTGAAACAACATATTGCATCTTGCAAGTTTGGTCCCAAAGATTATTGGCAGCTCTGCAAGAGCATACTGAACAGCAAACCCACAATACCTCCTTTATTCAATCAATTTGAGGTCCTGACTTCCTCACTCAGTTGATAAGGCTGAATGCTTTGCTCAGAAATTCTCATCCAATTCAATGCTTGACTCATCTAGTGTACCTACACCGGATTTTCCCCCTAGAACTGTGGTTCTACTGCGCGAGATGCACATAACCACATTGATGGTATTGGACATCATCTCTAAATTAGACTCCCATAAGACTCCCATATGGCTAGTGGTGGGGACAGCCATTGTCCTGAAGAAATGTGCTCCTGAACTGGCTCCTGTCCTCTCCAAACTATATAACTATTGCTTCAGCAACTCTTGCTTTCCAGCCTGTTGGAAGTCTTCATCTGTTGTCCCAGTCTTTAAGAACTCTGGAGACCCTCCTGACCCATTTAACTATCAGTTTCCTACCACTCTTTGGTAAAGTCTTCAAGGGTTTAATCAATGCCGAAGTGGTTAAGAACCTTACATCACATGATCTGCTCTTTGACAAGCAATATGGTTTGCCTGATATGCTCATGGCCGTAACTGAATTTGTATACCAAGCACTTCACAATAACAGAAGCTGCGGCTCTAGATAACTCTGAAGTGTTTGATAGGATTTGGCATACTGACCTTCTTCATAAGATTCAGGGATACAAACTGTGAACTGAAGGTCATCCTAAACATGTTCTCCTCCAGCTCCACTGGTGTTCCCCAAGGTTCTATCCTGGGTCCTACACTGTTTCTGATCTCCATTAACAATCTTCCTGAGATCATCAGTTCCCAAGTACAGATCTACATGGGCGACACTACTATTTACTCCTGCCTCAATAGTAAATCGGGTATTGTTGACAAAACTAACCTAGCTACAAAAAGGACCTCCTATGTCTCTTCTACAAGTATTTTCATGGCAACTTCTGACGAGCTACTTTTGCTGGTTCCCAAACTAAATGAATTTAAGCGTGCTACTAGGTTGGCATTTCGGTCCCATCATTTCACTGTCAAAACAGTTAAATGTAACCATCTCTTCTACTCTAACAGCTTCTTCTCCCACACTTTCCATCTGTGGAACTCCCTTCCTCTTATTTGCTTCCCTGATAGCTATAATCTTCAATTATTCAAATGCAATGTCAATCAACATCTTCTGATGCCTTGATCTTGTTCCCTATCCTTCTCTTTATCCTTTCCTCAAACACGCCTCTTTACTCTTGCTCTCAATCCTTTGTCACAAAAAAATAAACAACTTTTAAGTGACACCATATTTAATTTTCATTGCTCCAATCACTCTTTTTTAAATCCAAATCAGTTTGCTATTGAGTCTTGTCTGACAATTTTTCATTGGCATTACTATTGAATCTATTTTAAGATTAAATATGAAAAGTAACTTATATTTAATAAACTGAGAGCAAACAAATTATACTCTCCAATCTTTTCTTACAATATCAATGTTCATTAAGTCCAAGAGAAATAATTAAATGGGCACTTAATAAGGATTTTTTTTAAATTTTTACTTTTGACAACAAAACATAAATTTTTCACTCTTCAAAATTTCTGTTTTGGTATTTGGAAACAAAACTCACTTGTAGCAACTGCTGCTTTTGAGTTTCATGTAATGTAGTACCCTGAGTAAACTCAAAAGTGGGGGCTGCATTGTTTGGATAATTTACGGGGAAAGTCACAACCAGCGATACTGTCTGACGTCCACTAATAGCACTGACTGTACATGTTCGGCTACCAGCATCCATCTGGAAAAGAGAATACTTAACTTAATGCAGCCAAGATATTTGTAGGCACTTAATCAAAAAACAATTTTACCACCAAAAGTTTGAAGATACAAGTACCAAAAATAATAATTTTAATACTGAAGAAATTATTTGGAATTCATAAAATTCTCATTTAATGTATGTACATTTTAAGACTGTGTAAAAGATACTTTAAATTTCTGATCAAAAACTTAATTACAAAAGTTATGAAACTTAATCCACTTACATTTGATCATTTCTGCAAATGAAATAGAAGTTGATCAGATATAAGCCATTATATAGGTACCATGAGATTAAGCTTATTTTATCACAAATATTTAAACAGTTATCATAGCTGTTTAAATATTTGTGATAAAATAATGATGCAAATGGTTCATATCAGTTAATATTCTATCAATATTTATAAGAAGCATAGTACCTGTCAAAAACAGAGAGATTATTTACATAAAGATTGGCATTTTTAACAAGGATCAATGTAGTATCTGAGCACATTGCCTAGGGTTAAAATGTAATATCTTTGATATGCAAAAAGTATTATAAAAACAAATAAGAAATGTTTATCAATCTAACCTGTTTCACTTTTATTAAAGCTTCATCAGAAAATGAAATGTGAAGAAAAAGAAATAAATTCTGGTATTTTTATTTTTGTGTTGTCTTATTTTTCATTGGTTAATCAGGTTTCACGTGCATATGACTTGTTAAAAAATTGTTAGTATAATTCATGTCCATCCACATTCAATGCATCCTTTCAAAGTTTCAAGAAAGTAATGGATTCCAAGTCTAACTGTAAAATCGTAAATATTGCTTTATGTGTGTAAGTGTATAATAATTCTAGTTTGTCTATGTATATCTAGTAAACATTATGTTTGGTGGTTTTTTGCATATTGATTTGGGAATGTTTTTACATACACACCGTTTGTTTTAGATGAACATACATTAGATTTAAGAATGGATTCAATAAAGAGTGGTGATGTAATGTGTTTTTTTAATCAGGGTGGCATTTGTATGGCCAGTTTTGTTTGTGTATTACAAATGAGTTTAAATGGTTGTCCAAACGTAAACCCCTTTTATGAGCGTAGATATGGGCTTTTAGATTTCAAGATGTCTTGCCAGTATAAGAGCTTTTACATTGTAAGCAATTTATTTGATAAGTACTGGAATCTGAAGTGTTGTTAGATTGATTTTTCTCCTAATTATATCTCTGATTGTCTTGAACATGGTGGTAAAGATCCTAGTATTAGGGATAACTAATTTATTTAAAAATTTTGTAGAAAGAGTGTTAGAGGGTGGGATTAGGAATTTTGTGTTGTTGATTTATAATCCTACCCTCTAACACTCTTTCTACAACAACAGTACATTTAGCACAAGGTAGCCCAACAGTACCTCAAGATATAAACAGGTTTTAAGGAGAAAAAAAAGCAAAATCAACTTATAAAAGATCAAAATTACTAACTTTATATTAATATACTAATTGTGTCAAGTTCATAATTTAATGATGGAAAAATTTATTTTACCCAACAAATATTTTTCAATGGTCCTTGTCAATGCTCTTAACCCAATGCTTCTCCATTAATTACAGAAGTTCACAACTCTTCCCAGTCTTTTAAACAGAAGTAGATGTTTATCCCTTGTTTTCAGTTTAAGATTAGGTCTTCAATTCTTTCTAAAGTCGACTTCAACTTCTAATGTGCCTGTCTGAACTCTGAAATTTTTATTTACCCAATCTTTTGAACAGGAGTAGAGATTTATACATTGTTCCCTGGTTAGAATTGAATTTCCAGTACCTTTTAAAGTCTTTCATTCTTTTTCACGCCCAGTAGCCCTTTGCATATTAGTGTCATTATTGCCTTGCTTAGGATGAATTGATTAAAGTAAAAATTTCAGATTAATACTCAGGTGTCAGGCTACGGACTTATTGATTCACTCTTATTCACGCCATCAAAGATTTATAGCAAAGAAACATTTTTTAATCTACTTTATCCATGAAAATATTTACACAAAATTTCTTCTGGAATTGCACATTTCTATTTTATACAATCAAATGTTAAAGATTATTATGAGTCAAATTTTTCAAGTGAGAATTTCCAAGTTTCTTATCAAATCTAACATTTTATTAAATAATCCATGTTGCTAACAAAAGGATACTAATATAAATATATTTTTCATTAAACCACCAAGAAAAGAATAAAGCCATTTAACAAAAAAATAAATAAATAAAGCAGACATACCTTTTCAACCATAACTTTGGGAATGTCCTTGTTGACTAATGAAAATTCTTGTAATAGTGTCTGTGGCTGAAATATTGAGGTAAAGGAAGGTTCTCCTACTGGAGCACTGGCTGAAATAACAGTGGGTCTTAATGTGTCATATTCTATCATAGGTGTATCCTCGCCGTTGTTCTCCATTACACTGGCTGCATCAGGACGGCACAACTAAAAGGAAAAAAAAAATAGCACATGTATTTATCGTTACAGAAAATGTTTCTGAATTAAATATTATGAGATTTATATACTATTGAAAACATCAATAAAATTTTGTTGTGTATCAGATAAAATTAAATGAGTAGTTAATTGAATAGCAAATGCATAAGCCAATGGATCTAAGTTTTATTATTGATCAAAATTTATCAAACATTGCTACATATTCATTCTTAGTGTTTGTAAACATTCCATAATACCTGTTAATTACTACTAATAGCTCAATTTTAGCAAATTTTAATATTTAAGATATCCAAATAGCATTTATTCCATAAAATTTTACAAATTTTTAGTATAACAGATATAAATGAATATTTGTATAATATTCTTTTTATACCCAAAAGAATTATTTCAGCATATAAATACTGAGAAAAATTGTATGTTCCCTATTACCATATTATTATCAGTTTTTTCTTGGTCTATATTTTTTCCTCAAGGAAATTTCAAGCAAACAAATACTGATTCATTATTATATTCATGTAGCAGAGTAATTATTGGCATGGAAAGTGGAATTGGCACACTAAGTTCAAATTCAAATTAACTGCATTCACTTTCACACAAATACTCTTGGGAAATCAATCTCTTTTCTCTCACCTATGGATAAAATAGCAGAGCAAAGTTGGCTCTCTAGCTTTGGTTAGAAACCAGTCTAGGTGAGGGAAAAGGGAGTTCAAAACTGGTTAGGAATGGAGCTGGCAACTCAACCTTGTAAAAAACCTACTTGCTACAGAAAACCCAGCAGCAACAACAATTGTTGTGATGCTGTGGCCCTATTCTCTATGGAGGAGAAACA